>PVIA01002806.1:7676-192732 GCA_004024845.1 Tonatia bakeri
AAACGATACGTGTAAAACATTCAGCACAGTGCTCCACCATCTAGTCAGTGGTCAGTCATTTTCTATTGTGTTTCTTTTAGGAAAATTCAAATACACTGAAAACTACACGGAGGAAAATTCATATCACTCAAACTTTTACTACTCTGAGATAACTAGTGGTACATATTAATATAATTCCTCATATATGTAGTATATACACTGTTTTGTTTTGAACATTTGTGTTTTATTATGAACATTGTCCCACATAAGTTAGTACTTTTTAATAATGTGATTTTTTTACTGATGAGTTTTTAAATTTTATTTTTAAAGTGTAGTTGATACACCATAACATGACCTTAATTGCAGCATTGTTTTCCATTGCGTGGACATCTCAAAATTTAATCAGCCAGTGTCCAGACATGTTTGCACACAAGTCTTTGATGCTTATCTTTGACTTTTTCTTAAAAATAGATTCCTAGAAAGACATTTGCTAGGTAAAAGATGTAACTATCTTTAAGTTTTTGTCACTTTTTTTTTCATTTTCTGTCTAAGATTGTTTGATTTATAGTCATACTGTAGAAGACCAGTTTTTCTTTACTTCAGATTTTGGACTTGTCTCCTTGCTTCAATCTCATTTTATTTCAGTGCATTTTATCTTTTAAAAATATTTTTTTAGCCCTGGCTGGTATTGCTCAGTGGATTGAGCATGGGCTGCAAACCAAAGGGTTGCTGGTTCAAATCCCACTCAGGGCACATGCCTGGGTTCTAGGCCAGGTTCCCAGTAGGGGGTGCAGGAGAGGCAACCACACATTGATATTTCCCTCCCTTACTTTGTCCTTCCCTTCCCCTCTCTCTAAAAGTAAATAAATAAAATCTTACAAAAATTTTATTGTTGACAGTATTACAGATGTCCCCTATTCCCCCACCACTGCCTTTTCCTACCTTCCGCCAGCTGCCACCCCTCTCCCTGGCCTTCACCGCTGTGGTCTGTGTCTGTGGGCTAGGCATCTATGTTCTTTAGCTAATCCCTTCACCTTCTTTCATCCAATCCCCTCACCCACTCCCCATCTGAAATGTTTTCAGTGCATTTCAAACTCCGCTCAAAGCACATTCTTCCTCAGACAATAGTCCATCATTGACTTCATTCCTTAACATTTTTCAGTTTCCTGCTACTGCTGCAAGTCAAAACTCCCTGGTTAACAGGGAGGTAAGCCTTCAACGGCCAGCTTTCTCCTACTCCTACCAACTTCATTTCTTATTATTTCTCCCTGTGAACTCATAGTCATTATTTTCTAGATTGCATTTCTTTCCTTCAGTAAGTACTTCTTACCTCAAATCTGATCTTTAAACTCCACTGGAATGATTTCCTGATTCTTTCTCTCATCCCTTATCAATTTGTCTCCCTAGAGGATGGTCAGCACTGAACAGAGCTCTTATGTTAAACAGATATCTTACTTCATCTCAAGATTCATGCCTGGTTTTGTAACGCTTTGGGAAATGTGTTTTTCCAGTATTTCACGTGTGTGTTGTTTGCACATTAAAATTGCAGGTTCCTTTGCGGCAAAGGTTCGCTCTTCCAACAGTGTCAAGTCGAATGCGCCGTATTCAGCAGACACTCGATAAATTGGAATTGGATGGCTGACAGGTTTTCTTTTAAAGATGAATTGTGAAACATTTAGCAGCTTTTAAATTACACTTTGCACTCCAGGTAGCCGTTTTTTTTAACAAGCAGCAAATAGCTTTTGTAGCGTAATGACCAGTGTCAGCATTCTGCCAACTAGGTTCCCAGAATTTAGATCCTTAGTCATTCTGCTTCTTATCATCCATCCTTTTCGTCCACTGAGTGCTCTTTACAGGGTTTCCTCCAGGCCTTTCCTCTCCTCCAGACTGAAGTTGGCATGGATAACATAAATGCATGCAAATGCTGTAAGATACAGTCCTTATTTCAGCCAAACTGGGGAGCTAGAATACCTATACCTATACAGATACCTATGTAAATACCTGTAAGTTCATCCATGGTCCTAAGGTGGGTTTACTAAAAGAGTGGGTAACATTTGAGCCCAACTTTGAAGGATGTGAAGGACTGGCCAAAACCAATAATTTGGCTGCTTTCACTGAAATTTATTGTGAAGATACAGAATGGTAACAACATACATTACTCGGAGAAGTATGAAGTACTGCACAAATGCAAGATTCTGATAATGGTAACAATGCTGGTGGGGGTGGCCAAAGGAGGTTTACAATTGTTCACATGGAAAATAATACAATAATAAATAGGTAATATAAGAGTAACTCTGTTTCACATACTCACAACTGCAAACCTACTTTTGCCCCACCATGTATTACTATTTCCGGAATAATTAGGTTATAAGAATATGCAATTAAGGATTTAAACTTCCAGTAGCTCTTATTGATTAAAAATGGGTAAGTAGTCCTAGAGTTTAATTTTGTCTCTCATTTCATTTTTGAATTTTAGTGCAATTTGAAATTTTAAAATGCTCTTTGTATTATACATTACTTGTGCAATAATTCCAATCTCAGTTAATAATATGACCACCTGTGTTTTTAATTGAGATATTATTGACATTATATTAGTTTAAGGTGCACAATATAATGATTTGAGATTTGAACAAACAGCAAAAGGATCAGCACGGTAAGTCTAGTTAACATCTATCACCACACACACTCACATTTTGTGTGTGTGTGTGATGAGAACTTTAGATATCTGCTCACTTAGCAACTTTTAACTATACAATACACTATTTATGATTCACTATAGTCACCATGCCATACATTGTATCTTCAGGACTTATTTATTTTATAATTGGAAGTTTGTGCCTTTTGACCAACTTCACCCATTTTGCACCCTTCTCCCCACCTCCGCCTCTGGTGATCACCAATGTGTTCTCTGCATCTATGAGTTTGGTTCTCTTCCTTTCCTGTATTCTTTTCCTTTTTTTAGATTCTGCACACAAGTGGAATCATATGGTACTTGTATGACAACCTGGTTTTAAAGCATAAGTGCATGCCAGAGCATAAGGTTTTAACTGCCATTTGAATACATTTAGAGCATCATCGCAGTGTAAGGTGATTTCTTGAAATGTCTTGCAAGAATCTAGTATTTTGCTGGAATTATTTCTTTTCGTCTCTCCTAAGAATCTTTTCCATTGGAAAGAACTCTATATATGAAGTTATACTGTTTTAGAAATGAAATGTCAAAGTATAAATTCGATATAGAAAAAAAATAGGTTCTATTTAAAGACCTATATCATAACTTTAGAAAAGTAGATCAGTGGACACAATTGGAAGGAAAAGTGTGGTGTGCTTTCAGCTGTACAGAGTACACTAGTATTTGTAAAATGTGCATTATAGAATTATTTCCTGTGCCTCAGAGATATTTCCAAGGGAAAAAAATTAAAGACAGATGTACGCTGAATAGCAAGGTAATATGAGTTTAAAAATAGTTATTCTGCAGTGTGCCTCTTCGTTGTCCAGTGTCAAGAGAAAATTGTTACTAAACTGTAGAATTAAATATGTTGTACTAATATACTGAGTCCATTTACATTTTATGGAATAACTTCATTTGTTCTGCACTAGGTGGCTGGCAGATAAATTGAACAATGTTTGGTGATATTTTAAAGTTGTGATTTCCTCAGCGACTGACTTTAGGGGATATAAATATAAATCTGAATATAAAAAGTGCTGTGTGCTATATTTGGCTACTCTGAAGACTGAAAAACAAGTTTCCCCACTATTTCCCAGTGGACTTTTCCTGAAAGTCAGTTGTCATTGTTTTGGCAAGTTTCTTTTCATCCTAAATTGTGCAACATTTAGAAGAAAAAATATGAAGTTTACAGAAAACATTTTAAAGATAATTTTTAATTATAGAAACATTAAAAATATATTAAACAATACAGACGTGTCTTTTTTTATTCTAGGCCCATACCACAGAGACAGTTCTTTTAATAGTTTATTTTATTTTGGTTTCTAGTGGTTGTGAGTATAATTTTAAACAATATACATATGCTTTCATTTATTTCATCAATTTCAGACCCTATGCACAGCAAGGAGATGCCAAACTCTTGGCATTTTCAAAAGATATGTTTTAAGAATTTCAATTTCCCTGAATCATACATACTACTCTATCACTTAACTTATCCCTTCAAATTATGTTTAACTGTGATTCTCAGCTGGACGGCAGAAGAGTATGCTATTTCCCTAGCCCATCGGAAGAATGCATTAGCATCTTTGGGAAGGTCTTTATCAAAATATACATGCCTCTCTACTTCCGTGCTTACCTGGTTGGAAATAAGTGCTTGTAACTTCTGATGTTACTGGTTGGCAGTGCATCATGCAATAGTATAGAGGCAGAGAAAAAAACAAAAACAAGTTAAGAATAATGCATATATAAAAGCTGAGACATTTAGACGATAAGCAGCTCTTTTTTTCTCGTTAAAGGATATCATTGTCTTAGATACTTTCTTTTTCCCTTTATCCCATTATTCTGTTATCAGATCATGTAGAGGGCTCTCCTTTCTTTTCACTTCCTGAGAGTTCCTGTGCAAGCATTAATGAGTAGAGAACAACCAAACAGAGAATGGATGCAGTAGTGTAGGTGCTTGCTGCTGAGATGACCAGCCTCAGCTCTCTAGACAAGGGCAAGTCATAGTTTCGTATCCAGTAACATGACTATTATGGGGCCTTCAGAGGTCAATGGAATAGTTGTTGAAACTTCAGGCACTAACTCCATGAATGAAAAACTAAATCCATCTTCTTTTACACCTTTCTACCTGGTATAAAACTCTTAGAAGTCTGTGATTCTGCGTATTTGAAGATTCCCCTTGTTGCAATGGAGACGGAAAATGGCAATGATGGGGATGTGCTCGTCCAAAGGGCTGGCTCCCCGGTGCTTTGAGTTCTCGGTGCAGCACCTGTGGTGAAGTGCAAAATCTCAGAGGAGACACACTAACGGGCTCTCTACCTGTTGTATTTGCAGACTGCAGCTGAATATGTAAAATCGCGACTCCCCGAGGCCCTCAAACAGCATTTGCAGGACTACGAGAAAGACAAAGAAAACAGTGTATTGTCTTACCAGACCATCCTCGAACAGCAGATCCTATCAATTGACCGAGAAATGCTGGAAAAATTGACTGTGTCTTATGATGAAGCAGGTATGTTTGTCTTTGATACACATTTAGTTGCACAATTTTTTCGCCCTGAAGAAATTTCTTTATAGATTAGTTAAACGTAAGTCCTTCTCTGGGGTGGAAAATGAAGGGCAAACCCGACTCAAAGTTATTTATCATGGATTAACCGTGCATTTCTTCTCTGCAGTTGTAGTATCAAAGATTTCATTAGGAGATCCTTAAAAATGTCTCTTAAATATCAAATTCCTTTTAAATGTTCGCTCTTTTAAAAATAGATCTCTCTGGCCTTTTTTTTTGAATCATTTACTCTTACTGATTTAATCTTTTAAAGTGTCACTTCAATTTTGGATACCAGCTGAAAACTTTTACAACTGATAATCAAAGAACTGTTATTTGCTTCAGGTATTATTTTTTAATTTCAGAGAACTTATTTTCTAAAGAGGTGCCATTTTTCTTCTTAAAGTTTCAGGCTGAACTTGATTTTCTTTTTCTTTAGCCCTTCATTTGAACCCTAGCCCCTAATACCACACCAGATACTTGGGTTCAACGGCCTCCCACAAGTTCATCCTACCTAAGGGCATAGACAGACTTCCTTATAAAACCATTTTTATCTATTACACGGTCTGTCAGCTTAAACCCAATTTTAATGAAACCAGTGCAATGTTAAATTCCAAAATTAATATTGGAATTATTAAAATCTTCAATGAAATTGAAGTTAGGATAAATATCTGATTAAAATTGCCATACTTCCCTCAACCCAACAAAATGGAGAAAAAAGTGCAGGAAAATAGGTTTTTAATGGTCAGATGTTGATAGTATCAATCCCTATTTTCATTCTAGGATCTTCTGTTTTTATTCTTACAAGGAAGCTGTAGCATGCATCTTAATTTCTTTCTCCTGATCTGAACAGTCTCCGTGGTGACATTCTTAACATTTGATTTCAAGCTCCAATAGCAAACAGAAGAGCAAATTAAAAAGCAGACATTACGCTACATATGCCTAACCACTAACATAATTTTTTAAGTTATTGAACTGTCCCCATTTACATCCTACCATGTAATGCCTTTGTGTCCCTCTCGGACAGGACCCGCATTTCTGGCCTTGCCCGGGACACCTCTGCTTTCTCTGGTTCTCTTCGACTTGATTAACTTTCCAGACACGTTGCCTTTCTTCCTCCTGCCAGGTGGTTAGTTATGTGGTTTCTGCATTTGCCTTGTTTTAAGATTCCTGTCTTTGGAATTCGCATTCCACTCTCCTCTCATCCCTGATGAAGGGAAGTAAAGGAAGACTACCACTGGCCTAACCAAAATAATATTTAAATATTTACAGCATATCAGAGATCCTGTGATGAGTTCTGTACTCATGTGTTTCACTTACTTCCTGCCCCCAAAACCATTTTGTGAAGAGAAAACTGAGACCACAGACTTGCCTGCAGTAACACAGTTACTTTGTTGTAGAGCTGGGACTCCAACCTTCTATTACAGATCGAGTTGGCTGTCACTGCCCTTATGGGGGTTCTCAATCACTCAGTCGGCACTTGTTAAATGCATAGTGATACAGCAGGCAGTTGGAAGAAAGAGGGACGAGTATTGAAAAGGCAGGCAGGGATCTGAGACGTCGAAAACACAGATCTTGTTTAAAGTCTAGCTGGGGAGCTAAAACACCCGTGTCTGACTTCTGGATAAAAATTTCTGAGGAATTTGGGCATAAGTATACTCTATGATATTAGTATACTCTATGATATTCACAAGCTATTTGTTAAGCTGGGGGCGTGTGGAGTAAATCAATAGTGAAAGTGGCTCAAGTTTTCGAAGAAATTCTCCAGGCGAGGGCATTTCATTTAAATCCTGAAGAGCAATGACGAGTGTGGGTTTGTGAAGATGAGGGATATGGTCTATGGGATGAAGGGCCCACGTGGACTCCAAGGAGGAAAGGAACGCTAGCTGCCACCTCTCTCCACTCAGATTTTCCTTCTTGAGGATAATTTCCCACTCACCTGCAGTGTTGTTGAGCACCTACTAATCCACAGAGGTACATGTGTGTGTGGCCTTTGGGAGCCAATGCTTTGGCACAGAACCTGGGTATCAGTAAACTCTGCAGCATGAAACAGAGGAAGTCACTATAGGACTGAGAGTCAGACAATCTAAATTCCAGGCTTTTCCCCTTAGCTTAACGGTGATCTTTAGCAAATTGATGTCTTAGAGCCTCTGTTTCTTCATCTATAAATTTGGGCTAATAACATCTCACAGGGTTATTATGATAAAGTGCAGTCAAACCTCGGCTCTCAAACATCTTGGTTGCGAATGAATCGGTTCTTGACCAAATTGATCATGGAAAAAAAAGTCTCAGTTGTCCAACAAAATTTCGGGTCTTGATCCTCTACCGGATATCCCTCTCACGCTGCTATCTGTATGATCACTCACGGGTCTCTCGGCTACAAACAAAGGGGATTCTGTTTACAGACAAATCGCTCCTCGAGAGCCCACTGTATGTCATATTTGAGGAAGTCCTCACAAATCATATTGCATGTGCACTAATGCTGAGTGAGAGCAGATTTGGTTCTCACCTGTCCCTCAGAACAGTTTAGAGTGTCTTGCTTGGCGTGTAATGTTTGGGGTGGCAGAGGCAAATTTTTAAAAATGATCTTCAGAAGCTTTGAGAAGTTAAGCAACATGTATTGTTAAATCAGCTACTCTGGGCTCACTCTGCCCTTGGTCATTTCTGCACTGGGTGACACATTTGGTGGGGGCTGTGTGTGTATGAGTAAGGGAATGTCACTGTATGTTGTAAAAGCAAAACTGCCTTCTCCTGCATTGCCTATAAATTAAGGAAATTTAAAGAGCAAGGAAAAAATAAGAAAATTTATTGCTATTAGAAAAATAGTTTACCGTGATATAAAAGATTCAGGAAATAGAATAGAAAAATAGCAATAGTATCTAATACCTTCAGATCTAAACATCTTCTTCTAAGACATTCATTTCCTTCAACTACTTATCTTCTTTCCATGCTTTCTCAATTTTTACTTCCTTATATTCTTAATCTAGCTCTCCCAGTTTTAGGAAGTAGTTAATTGTTTTTTTAATTTTAATTTTAATTTTAATCATTGTTCAAGTACAGTTTTCTCCCCCTTACTCCCAATCCAGCCCGTGGAAGTAGTTAATTGTTAATTAGAAGATCTCCTTGTCTGTAGAGAGGTTAATTTATCCTTAATGCCCATCTACTGATAAATCAGCCTTGTGACTTTAGGACAGTTACCACTGTCTGTGGCTTCTAAGCATCTAAAAACCAATTAATGAAAAACCCTTAGATATCTGTCTAAAAGCATTGGGTCAGAACCTTTTGTCCTGCCTCTCTCTTCTCTGCCTTCCCCTCTCAGCTTCCTCTCTTCCCCATTAAATACATACGTATCTTAACATTTTATATACTTTTCCACAGTTCAACTATCCTGCAACCGACATTCAGCAAAGAAATGAGAAGGAAGTAAAAGCCACGTGCAACCCTACAGTGTCACAAAGCTTTGGATTTTCACTTAGCATCTATATATTTTTCATTTCCTATAGTTCTTACCAGTTAGGTTATATTTTCCAATGTGATATTTTTTAAAATTCTTGTGCTAGTTTGGCTGGCATAGGTCAGTGGATTGAGCATGGGCTGCAAACCAAAGGGTCGCTGGTTTGATTCCCAGTCAGGGAACATGCCTGGGTTGTGGGCCAGGTCCCCAGCGGGGGCTATGGGAGAGGCAACCACACACACTGATATCTCACTCTTTCTTTCTTCCTCCCTTCCCCTCTCCAAAGATAAGTAAATAAAAATTCTTATTCTGACACTGAGTGTTACACTTTTATTACAGAAACAAATAGAAATAAGTAGAATGGTGGAATAAGAGCATAATAACCATCAGTAACCATACCATTGTAAACATTTGGTATGTTTCCCTCGCTCTGAGCGTATTTGAAATGCTGTTGATATCTAGCAGTGTTCTATCCTACTTTTTTCACTTAGCGCCATTGCATAAGCGCTTCTTCATTGTATTAAAACCTCTTCACGCAACAGTAATTTTAATGGCTACATGATATTCTATACTTTGAAAGTATTACTCACTAAACATTCTCCTATGTTGAACATTTATGGTTTTCATTTTTGTTATTATGAATAATGCTGCAATGAATATGGTATGCATTTGTCTGCATTTCATATTACTCTGTAGAACAGACTTTAGAAAGCATCAGTTCAGAATTAGAATTGGAAAGAAAGGGAAGGGAGTGATACTGAGAGCAGCAAGGAATAAGAGCAATGAATAAATTCATAGAAACCTGTAAAAAAAAGTTATCGTATTCCCAATGTGGTGCTACACTCTAAGTCAAATAAACATTCACAGACTGCAGTATACATAGAGTTGACATCATTAATTTTCATAATGATGACCTTGAATCACAAAAGAAAAGGTTCAATAATGTTAATTATACTCTATATATGAAAATTGGAATTGCAAAAAACATTTTAGAAAGATTTTCACCAGAATAATTTATTTTTAAGTTTTGATTATTACAGGAATAAAGATGTTTTGTGGAATGATTGAAAGAGGTCTTAGAACCAAAAGACCCAGATTCTATTCCCAGCCCTGCTCCAACCAGATATATGACATTGAGTAAGTCACTAAATCTCCGTAGACATCATTTTCCTGTAAGTCAAAGGAATGAACATGATCTCATAGATGTCTCCCATTTCTAAAACTCTGATTCTGGTCTCTTGGCAATGGAAAGCACAGGTAGCCATAGCTTCTACAAGGTTGCATGCTGCTTCTTCTTGAACTTCCTGCTTTCTCTATCACCCATCTCCTGTCTCCTCACACAGCCCATATAATTTATATAATATTAGGTTTAGAGACCATCACTCAGCCTTTCTAGCATCTGCACATGAAGATGCCCAGGCATACTTTTATTGGTGGGGTGGGGAGCCCGGTGAAACTGGATTTGGGAAGGAGAGGTGCCAAGTCGTCATTCATGGATCATCATTCAGATAGATTAGGGGCTTTTACTAACATTTATTAAGGCCTAACAAAATCCAGAGTAAGAAGATATGGTTTGCATTTGATCTATTAATATTTTTATTGTAATTGGTGTCCATGTGTATACACATTTCAACAGCTTGGGCTTAGACAGAAATTTCCAAGGGAAGAAGTGGCAAGATTTGAGAAGTGATCAAAATAGCATTTTACACAATCTCAGACAACATCGTTAACCTAAATATTCATTATTTGTTACAGTGGGCAAAAGTTGAAGGGTTGAAATGGTAGGAGAGGGAATCTTTTCTCACATTATTTATTTTTATGCTGGTATGTTGTTCATATTGAATTGTTTTAAATTTATTTTTAAGTTTAGGCATGAATAAATAACCTACATATGCCCTTGTTAAGGATGAAGTAGTATGGCTTATTGGGCCTTGTGTTTGAGGGACTTGTGAGGGGAGCACGCCCATTTCTTTGAGAGTGATATCCTTTGTTGCCCACTCAAGCACTGTAAGGCATGGGAAACGCAGTTTGGGAAAAGCTGAGTACATCTGTAGTGGGTGGATTGGCTGGCCAGTTGTGGTATCTTGCTTCTGGCCTCAAGACACTTGTCTGAGTTTCAGCTTAGATCTCCTTCTCAAAGTCAAACCTAAGACCACCAATTTTTGTTTCTGATCTTACTAGAAACCCACATAGCATTCCCATGAGCATATGTTCCTACCATGTGAAAAGAGAACTTACAAGTAGAACATGAACCAGACACTGCAGGTGAGGGATGGAGAGAACTCAGCTGGCTGTTTATTGTGTTCATTTGGGCATCAGTTAAAGCTGGGGATCTGCAGATCCATTTACAAATGCCGGGAGGTAAGAAAGAAGAGACAGCATTCATTTTCAGCCTCTGCTTTGTGATCCCCTGATGCAGCTCTGCACCTGAAGTTCCTGAGAGAAGAGCCCCAGCAAAGCTATCTGCTGGGAAGACACACCAGGTACTGTAATGTACTTTTCAGAAAAATAGCATTTTTAAAGGGTGGGGGTATGTGTTCTAAGCAATTTAGAAAGTAGCTGGAGGGTTACCTCCCATTGAGCTTATTTTATTCTTTTTTAAATGGGTGGTACCTGAAAGTTACATCTACGGTTTAATTGAGCCATTATTGTCAGAGTAATCAGTGATCTCAAAAGAAAAGCCATTTCCTGTCACGGGAGAAAATTGAACATACATCGAGAAACCAAACGCAGAAAAGATGTTGTGAATTATTTAAGGCCTTTTCAGGTTTTCCAAGGACATAAAAAATGCAATAAAAGGCATGTGCAAGAAGTTCCTCGCTCTAACAAATAGAGTGAATTTCTCTTCCTCCGTACTTCTCAAACGACTCCTAAGGGGAGAAGTGGCACTAAGGTTTCTTTACTTTATACCTTCAATCAGGACCCATTTCTGTGCTCAAAAGGTACTCTTGCCAGAGGCTTGCTGACAAGATTTAGAAGGAAGAGAACAACAGGGACCCATAAGAAATTTTTTTAAGAGGGAAATTGAGTATTGGTTGGGCCACCTCTGACAACAACTTCTGATTTTCTGTAAAAAAAATTAACTTCTATCTTTCCATTATAGGAGTGATATAAATGCATTTGAAACACTTTTAAAACACAGAAAAATAGAAGAGGAAAGGAAAATCTCTAATTCTACCACTTAAACATAAACACCATTTTTAGTATATTTACTTCTAGTCAATATACTCTGCTGGGTTTTAATTATTTCTGCCTAACTTTGTATCATTTTCTCACTTGACATTGGAATATGATGCTATTTCTCCATGTGTTACCAGACATGGTCCTGGCCCCGAGTGGGTCTGCCTAGGGCCAGCTGTAGTGTGTGGGTTCTTGAGTTTGTGTAGGAAGGATTTCACAACACGAATCCAGGTGATGATGAGGATGCATTTATTAAAGTTGGGGTCAGTGAGACAAGGGAGCTTAGCACAGAAGAAGCAACAGGAGGGCCGAGGCTGGGCTGCCTGAGCTCCCTGGGAGGGCAGACGAAAGGCGGTTTTGGGACAGGTCTGGGAATTAGTCGGGTCAAGTTGCCAGCTGCCCATTGCCTTAGAGTTTAGGAGACTGCCTGTGAAGAAAGGAATGGAGGGAAAGAAGGAAGAGGAAAATGGCACCTGCTGCCTCCCTGAAGTAGAGCCCACCTGTGCTGGGTCCTTTGTCTTGAGCCTTTATCCCTCTCCTGCAGGCTGGAATCTCAGGGGAGTGCTCAGGGGAGGGTTTCAGCAGAATATTCATCAGTTCTCCAGGTGAGACCTTTTAGGGTCATGATCTCCCCTGATGGGTCACTGAGGGGTCTTTAGTCATTGCAGTCTGTCCTGGAGTTGCCCACCTGCTTTTGCTGCTTTTCTGGGCTTGAAGCTAAAATACAGCTGAGGCCTGGATATTATCTCCAGGGAGCAAAGGCCAGGGGAGGGGAGGTTACCCTGGGAGATAAGGTCCTTGCTTGGCAGCTTTGCTCCTCCAGGCCTTTGCCCTGGTGACCATCTGCCCCTGGCTGTAAATTGCTCAGCCATTGTGTTCAGCTGTCTGTCTCAGTTTCACTATTCCATTTGCCAAGGAATTTTCCTCGCTTCTCACTATCCTGTCTCACATGCTCTTATAAGCTACTCACGAAAGTAATTTGTAACGGCTGCATAATATCCTATTAAGTGTCTATGTCATCATTCCTTTAAGCTTTATATATTTTCAACACGGTCCCTCTCTTTATCCATGTTTCAGTTCACATCACTATGCAGAATCCCTGAATTTGGAGGTGTGTTCCTTGTGAAAAGGTAGAATAGAAATTTGATGAACAAAACCACAATGAGGATGTTTGTAATGCAGCCAATTTTTAGTCATGTAACAGTGGAGCCGAGGACACACATAAGTAGTCAGAATCCACTTACAGAGAACTTCTTTCTGGCCAGTGATACCAATGCTTTTAACCAAGCTGATCTGAATTTCTTGAACTTCTCCTTTTATGTCATAGATTGAAAAAGCAAAAAGATAGGGGGTGGGGAAGTTGTAACTAAACAAAGTGTCTTTCCATCTACAAGCTAGAAAACTGTTCCCATGGCAGGATGAAATCACACGAATGTGTGATTTGAGAGCTCTGGGGTTGGTTTCTGTATCTGTGGTGAGACACTGTGTCACAGGTGGGCACAGGTAACCAGGTTCTCGGTGATGGTGGGCAAAGAACTGAACCGACCACACCGAGTTTATAGCAGAAAGAGAGAGAGCAGATTTATTAAGCAATAGTACACTCCACAGAACATGGGAGCATGTGAACTCCAAGCAGAGAGATTGACCGCAGGGGCTGGAGGGATTCTATTCTTTTAGGGCGGATCTTTCCTAGCTAGCTTTGGTGGGTTTTTATTGAGCATGTACAAGTCGTTGTATTACTTTAAAGTTACTGCGCACGTGGTGTCCTGTGATTTTCCTTGCAGGGCCACCGGGGAAGGGGGTGGCACAATGTTGATTTATTATAATGTTATTATAATGAAGCAGGAGTCACATAGCATCTTCTGCGCAGGTGCATTCATGAGTCACCATGATTCAGCGCTTTCCCAGAATCGGAACGGGTCTTAGAACAGGGTCTCGTCCTGTATGGACGTCCTCTATCTTAGCCCTGAGGGCACTTCCAGAATTTCCTCCTTCCTGACTATCCCCTGCCCTAATTGCACCTCTCTACTTGGTTTCTCCAACTTTAAAATAAAAATACTGGATTATGTATGTTCTTAGGTCTCTTCCAGCATTGACCATGTGTAATTCTGTCTTCCGTTCCCTCGGCGTTCATTGGCTCATTCGCTTATTGACTCTGTAAACACTAACTGAGCACTAATGAGCCAGGCACTGGGCCAGCCTTTGGGAACATGGGGATGACCACGTGGTCTTTCATTGCAGGTGTGTATGTGTGTACTTGAGCGTGCACACGTCTGTGGCAGCGGGAGGCCAGGGAGAGGGACAGTGGTAGGAACCGGCAAGTAGAGTGGAGTCAGTGCTGTGTTCAGAGGACAGCACCAGAGGAGGAAGGAATTAGGTTTAGGACAGAGAAAGTATTCTTAAATAACTCAGAAAATCATAGGAGAACCCATAAGTCTCTTGAACTGCTCATCTTGAACTTCAATTAATATCAGTTGCATTTTTAAAGATAGGCTTATTGTGAGTAATGCCTTTTTCCCTCTTTGCTTCTGTAACTGTGGTTATATGCCAGTGCCTTATACAGACCTATTCTTGCCCTCTGCTATTAACATCACCTCCCACAATCTAAGTGTTACTCTCCAAATAGTATTAATTAGTTTCCATTAATCAGCTTATGTTAATGTTATCAGCATTGCCAGTTTTCTAATGAGATCTCCAAAATAAAAAAAAAAAATTTTGTTTAAGTGCTATCATAGGGAAAATATACTGATGTTAGTTTTGCAGTGAGCAAAATAAAATTTTAAGAACTCTGCTAAAGCCCTGGCTGGTGTGGCTCAGTGGATTGAGTGACAGCCTGTGAACCAAAAGGTTGCTGGTTCGATTCCCAGCCAGGTCACGTGCCTGGATTGTGGGCAGGGTCCCCAAGTGGAGGTGTGTGAAAGGCAACCAACTGATGTATCTCTGACACATCAGTGTTTCTCTCCCTCTCTCTCTCCCTCCCTTCCCCCTCTCTAAAAATAAATAAATAAAATCTTAGAAAAAAAAAACTGCTGAAAATACTGAAAGCCACAAGCTTAACACTTTCTTAGAACCAGGAAGCGTGACCTCTGGTGATGAGCACATTGACTGGAGCTGTTTATCACTCAAATCAGGTCGCCATTGTCAGCCACGAGGGGAGTGATGTTACTACCTTGCTCCAAAAACGCATTGGATTGTGAGGACGGAGAAAATATGTGTACTTTGAAGAAAATAATTGTACCAGGTAGTCACAATGCCAGGTGGCATTGACCAGGCAGAGATAGGATGCAGATGCTATCTGTATCTCTTCCTTTTTGTTCTGTTGGAATTTTGTAACCACAATCCTGTAGACCTTGTTGGAATGTTTGTAATCAGTTTTAATGAGATCCAAGTTAATGGTAAGCTCTTCAATCTTTAGGGAAAAATAGGACAGTATGAAAGTGCCCGAATTTCTAATATAATATTACTGTCTATTTGTATAAGTGAGAGGTGAGCAAAATGCATCTTCTGGCCGACTGGGCCACGGAAGATCTGTGATGATAGGCAGCTGGACTGCTGTTTAATGTCGTATTGTAAGAATGGTAAGTTCCGTCTTTGGGAGCTGCTAGACATTCTGAAGTTCCGTCTGATAAATTGCGTCCAAGAGGCAGTTTTTAAGCCACCTTCTCGTGCCCAGGGGAATTCTCTTTTTGTTTCTTTCTTTAGTTAATGTCTTTGTCTCAAGGCTTTGTGGCTTAAGCCATGCTGATGAATCTGGTTCAATGAAGAGTTTCTGCAGTATGTCCCCCCAGGAAGCACCTGCATGTGCTCTTGTAGTTCTGCAGTCAATCCAAGGGAACTGGAAATCGACCAGGTAGAAATCACTAGGAAAACACTTCATTGTCACAAACATTTACTGTACCGGGTTCTGGCTGGGTGCTGAGAGTCTAAAAAATGGAGAAGGACAGTAGAGTTAGAAGTCCTCTTGCTTTGAATTTATCGCGGTCTTGACCTTTGTCTCGATAAATCTGTCTTCTAAGGCCCACCTCAAAATCACACACTTAGCTGTCTTCTTTTTTTTTTGCCTGAGGCTGGGCTTTTCATTTCTCTGATCTCGGCCTTTCTCATTCAACATTACCTTTCTGTTATTTACATTGGGTTGGTAAAAAGGTGGCTTATTTTTTTCCATAAGATGGCTCTGGTAGCACTTAGTTGTCTTTAACTTCATTTGAAATAATTTGGTTAGATTTTATTGTGACAACTGTCATATCAGTGAACAATTTTTAAAAACTTATCAAAATTGGTGAATTTTTGTGTAGCCATTTTAACATTGAAGGTAGAAGAAAATACGCAACAGTTTTGGCATATTATGCTTTATCATTTCAAGAAAGGTGAAAATGCAACTGAAATGCAAAAAAGATTTTTGCCATGGTGCTGTGACTGATCGAACTTGTCAAAAGTGGTTTGCAAAGTTTTGTGCTGGCGATTTCTCTCTTGGACGATGCTCCATGGTTGGGTAGACCAGTTGAAGTTGATAGAGATCAAATCGAGACATTAATTGAGAACAATAAATGTTCTACCACTTGAGGGATAGCCAACATATTCAAAATATCCAAATTAATAAAGTTATTGGTGAAAATGAAAAATGTGTCTTTTTGGCCGACCCAATGCTTACTTTCTGAAAGTTGACTTACCATACATACAATAATGATGTTATGGTAAAAATAGAGAATCAAGGCCACAAAAAGAGAAGGAAGCAAATGTACTAACCACAAAGAATAGACAAAATGAAATAGTTTCTCACTAGAGACAATTCTGGTACTAAAGTTGATGGAGAATTTTTCACAAGGCACCTTGTAGATGGGACATTAAACATCATCTCCACCTGAGTTCCCCCAAAGCAGAGCCTGAAATAAAAAGCTCGAGTGCAGATAGTTAATTTAGGAGTGGGATCCCTAGGAGCTGAAGTGAGGGCCATTAGGGGTGAAAGACGAAACAAGGGGAAAGAGAAACAAGGGAAAGCTAATTTGAGGACACTTACAGAGTTGGTCTCCATAGTGACTGCTGCTTAAACCTACTAAAGAAGTGTATTAATGGTGGCCCAGAACCATTCACCAGGAGGTGAAGGGGGAAGCATTTAGCTACTAGCACTCTCCCCTCATTTGTCAAGGGTAGCTCCACATACATTAGCCTCCCTGCACTTCTTTCTGGCTAACATATGCCCGAGTGCCGAGTGGGTTCTGCAGGTACCCCACACTTTGGCAACAGAGAGGCTCCAAGGAAGGAGCAAGTGTAAGTATAAATGGTTAAGGGCAAGTCTGCATCTGGGCTGAACTGGTCCCTGTACCAGTAGCTGGGTTAAAAGTAGGGATCGGGCCCTGGCTGGTGTGGCTCAGTGAATTGAGCACCAGCCTGTGAACCAAAAGGTCACCAGTTGGATTCCCAGTCAGGGCGCATGCCTGGGTTGTGGGCCAGGTCCCCACCCAGTAGGGGGCACATGAGAGGCAACCACACATGAATGTTTCTCGCCCTCTCTTTCTCCCTCCCTGCCCCTCCTCTAAAAATAAATCAATAAAATTTGTAAAAAAAACAGTTGGGATCAAGAGTGTGTGAAATGGTACATAGGAGATGTCCCGTACAAGTATAACAAATGGAATCTTAAAACAAGTTTACAGGGAATGCATGCAATTTCATATTATGGTTATTTCTTATGCAACAACCATCTGTGAAAGCTGAGGATGCATTATTTATGTTTTTTAAAGCTCCTGTGAAGCATGTGGCTATGTCCAAGGCAGGGAGTACTCAGATGCATTTACAGAAAAATCTTACATACAGCAGAAGACCAGAGGTGAGGGTGCTTTGTTGGACGTAAAAGTCCTTAGCTTCCCAGCTCTGATAAAAATAAGTTGACTAATCCTCACTTGTATGATGAATGAAGTGAAGTCCCTCAGCTCTTTAACCTGAGTGGCATAGTGAGATCCAGCTTTCAAACTGGGTTGTGTTTTTTCATATAAGTAAAAAAAAATAATTTCCTCCCGTACATAACTCACAATAGTGGTTACTCTGGAAAGGAGAAGCTGGGGAAGAAGACTTAGTTTTTTACTGAGTCCTCTTATTGTTTGAATTTTTAACTTTGCCCATGTATCTTCTATTTTTTAAAAACTTACAGAAAAATAAATAAAACTAAACAAAATCATCCCAGTACATTTACCCTTATCTTTAGTGCTGGCAATGGAATATAATAAGGCAGAAAGCCATTCTCTTCATTTTCAATAAAGTTTTTCACAAAGTCGTGTATATCTCTGGACTAAGTCAAGAAAGGAACTGAGTGACAAGGCCCACCATCATGGAACTGCAGGATCGGGGTTAGAGAAAGTCGGTAGTGGGACTGAGTCAGCGCTGTGCCAGGGAGCGCCTGGGCTGCAGAGCCCCTGCCACAGGCCTCTTGCCCTGAGCCAGAACTGGTCCCAGAGTCCAGAGAGGGTCTTATTGGGGAAGAAGAAGAAGAACAAGAGTATTCATGGGCAGTGAGCTGTTGGGTTTCAGCAGTTCCTGATCTTACCTCCTGTTGGTTGCCTCTCCTTCACCCTGCACTTGATATTCTTAGTCTGACAAGTTGCCTGACTTGCCGCTTTACTTGGCCTTTTAGCCAGATTCTTTCTTTCTGGAACTACAGCCAAACCTCTACTGATTTTCTCGTAAGGAAGTATAGTATAGAGGAAAGAGTCTAGGCTTTGAAGCCAACTTGGTTTCATGATGATTCCTCGTGTCATACCTTCTGGGGCTTCTTCTGAGAATCACAGATAATGTATGGAAAATGATGGACACATGGTAGACCTGCTAAATGATGGCCTTTCTGTTGTTATCTTTGCTGTTACTTACCTTTGAATGTACTTAGCTTGGTATATAGTGGTATTTTTTCAATCCCCTTCATGGTAGAGAGGATTAACTATCTTGCACTTAGCATAAATTAACTTCCTAGCCAGGAAAGGAAACAAAAACACCAGCAAAATACTGGCTCTGTCAACCTTCTCTTCCTTCCTTGTCCTTTCCTTGGCGGAAAGCAGTTCCTCAAGTTAAATGTATGTGTACTATGTTTTTTTTAAGATTTTATTTACTTATATTTAGAGAGGGGAAAAAAGGGAGGAAGAGAGGGAGAGAAACATCAATGCTTGGTTGCGTCTCTTGCATTCCCTACTCGGGACCCGGCCTGCACCCCAGGCATGTGCCCTGAATGGGAATTGAATTGGCAGCCTTTTGGTTTGCAGGCCAACACTTGATCCACTGAGCCACATTAGCCAGGGCTGTACTATGTTTTTATATGTCTGTTTCTTTTTACTTTTTCTAATGCTGTATATTAGTTATCTCTTGCTACATAACAAATTACTCCAAAATTTAGTAGCTTAAAACAATAAATGTTTATTATCTCACACATCTTCTGAGTATCCAGAATCCTGATTGGTTCTCCCCTGAGGTTTCAGTCAAGCTGTCAGCCAGGGTGGTCGTCTCTGAAGACTCGGGCTGGGAGTGCTGCTTCCAAGCTCACCCATGTGGCTCTTGGCAGGAGGCTTCAGTTCTTTCCCACACAGGCCTTTCCACAAGGCCGTTTGAGATATGCTTTCTCAGTGTAAGCGACTTAAGAGAAAGAGCAGGAATACTTGAGACAGAAGCTGCAGTCTTTTATAACCTAATATTGAAAGTGGCATACCATAATTTCTGCCATATTCTATTGCTCACACAGACTAACCCTAATTCAGGGTGACAGGGCAGTGCAAGAGTATGAATCCCAGGAGAAAGGGTCATTGCAGGCCTCCTGGAGGCTGGCCACCACAGTCTGTGCTGTGAAAATAGTCTGTTCTGACTCTGCCAACTCCTTCATCTCCCCTCTATTATCGTCACCTTTTCCTGTCATTTTTTATCTTGTGCCCTGGACTGAATCCACAGCTGGTTACATGGGCCAGTGCTCCAACCAACTGAATCCAGAATCCAGATTGGTTCTCCCCTGAGGAGAACCAGTACATTTTGGGCATTGCCACTGAGCCTCCCTGCCACAGTGGCTCAGTTCATCTTTTTCTTTTAGTCCTCATCCAAGGACATGCTTGTTGGTTTTAGAGGGAGGGAGAGAGTGAGAGAAACATCTATGTGAGAAAGAAATATCGATCGGTTGCCTCTTGCATGTGCCCGACTAGGGACCAAACACATAACCCAGGCATGTGCCCTGACCAGGAATTGAACCTGTGACCTTTAAGTTTATGGGATGAGCCAACCAACTGAGCCACATTGGCCCAAGCCCTCTCATTTTTTAATCACTGCCTACATCCCACTTCCATTAAGTCCAAAGCTGAAGTGTTCAACCCTGGAACCAGCACCAGGGTGGCCTTAGAATTGTTTAGACTCAGCATCCTTTCTCATAATTGCAATTTATGTTTCATTTGTTCAGTGGCAATGCCCAAAATGTACTGGTTATTAAATATTTTGATTATCACTTCTGACTGCTCAACCCATAAAGATATTGCTTTCTAGAACTTCTTAACACAATGCCCAGTGTCCTAGTTTATTCAGGGTGCTACAACAAACACCACAGACTTATTATACCACCCAGCTAAAAACAACAGAAATTTATTTCTCACAGTTGTAAAGTCTGAAAGTCTAAGAATAGGGTGCTATCATGGTCAGGTGAAGGCTCTCTCCCAGCTCATATACTTCTGATTTCTTGTGTCCTCACGTGATGGGAGGGGATAAGGAGCTCTCTTGGGGCTCTTCTGTAAGGGCACGAACCCCATTGATGAGGGCTCCACCCTCATGACCTAATCACTCCCAAAGGTCCCATGTCTAATACCATTATATTGGGCATTAGGATTTCAACATTAGAATCTGAGGAGGACACACATTCAGACCATAACACAGATGTTCCTCTACAGATATGAAACTGAAGCTTTGTTTTTCACAGTAGTGTCCTAAATGCTTCTAGATTAAGGCATTTCTCTCTGGATTGTAGTCATCTCTGTCTCGCTGTGTCTCCTCTCTCTCTCTCTCTCTCTCTCCCTCTCTCTCTCTCTCCACCCTTCTTCATTATTCCCACACACATCACTTTCATTTTATTTTTTTCTCTCTTACTTACTTTTAACTGGCTATGTCTGAAATTTAACACATTTAAATTTTTTAATTTTTATTAAATAATTTGATACCCTGTTCTGTCAAATGGATGAGTAGAACAACTAGATACATTTTTTTTTTATATTTCACCGAGCAGTTGCCTTCAGTTTAAAAAAAAATGTTTCCTTTCCTTTCTTTATTGCTTTTTGGCTGTCTCTTCTACTGTGTAGAGGAAAAGAAAAGAAGCAAAGATAAGGAAGTCACTGACTATCTTGTGCGTCTCTTCCACTTTTTACTATGCCATAATTTCCCTTCCTTGCAGCCCTCTGCCCTTCTACCAAAGCCCTGTGTCAGGTTCTTTGTTCCCAAAGAGAACAGCTGTAAACAGGTGAGTGTTTTGTTGTGTCAGCGTTAGTGGGAGAAGAATGTGCAGGTAGCCAACAAGTAACTTTCCCATTTCCTAGCTGTTTCTTTGTGGCTAGCTTTTTAAAAATGTTTTGAGAAAAATATTATTTTTGAGAGAAGCTATATATTTTAAACCTAGCACTCTTTTCAAATTGCTTTGCGATCTACAGGAAATTCAATCTGAGGTTAAGCATTAAAGAGCTAGGGAGAATGAAAATGCCCTCACGGAATTAGAGATGCGTTTGATTTTTGCACTTAAGATTCAGCCTGTGAAAAGTATTGGCCCATGTAAATACAAAGAAATAAATTCAGCCAATTTACCTACTTTTCTGCAGGCTGCGTGTATTTTCAAAATTGTACCTGAAAGAGTTATGGGCCTGGTGTAATTGCATTTGCAAGTACAGTGCAGGAAGGTCTAGTGTTCAGAGTGCAGTTAGGTGTGTTAATTTCCCCTTTTTGCTGTAGTGTTGGTAACTTCAAGCCTCTTCAGTTGACAGTACTCCCTTGTAAACCTTGCCCTCTAGGGGAAAACAGTATTCCAGGGCCACCAAGGAAAATTAGCTTGTCTAAAAATAATTGCCTGTTGACAAGATTTTAGCAACACAAAAGCTTTACAAAATAGAATGAGGTCAGACATGACAGATGTGGTCAAATCCCCTTCTAATCTGTAAATCCCTAACTGCAGTTATGCTGATTTTTAAATGGATATTTTAAAGTATCACTGAATTTATAACATTCTCAGTATTTTTATATCTCTGAGAATTTGAGGTACGTGGTTACGTTCTGCGCTTTGGTGAACATTCTGTTCGCTGTTGCCTGTGGGGTGCTTCTTACTTGAGTCTCAAATGGGGTTCCATTTTGCCCTGCTCTTCTGTGTCAGCAGTAGTTTTCTAACAGCCCCAAATAATAAAATTGGTTTACTATAACACTCTTCACAGGAGTGCTTTTCGACCAGGGGCAAGCTCCAAGCTGCCCCCTCTCCTTGACGTGACCATGTCTGGAGGAGGCACTTTGATTGTCACGCTGAGGAAGGGGAGGGGAGGGAGGGCTGTGGTACCTGGTTGAGGATGCTGCTAAACATGCTGTAACACACAGGACAGCCCCTCACACCAAAGAATCCTCTGGCCCAAAATGCTGATGGTGCCGAGGTTGAGAGCAGCTTTAGAGTAATAGTTCCCGGCTTTTACAGGGTATTAGAATCGCCTTGCAAGGCTTATGTTCCTCCTGCATCCAGGCCAAGCAATTCAGAATCTCTGTGCAGCGGGACCCAGCCCTCAGTATTTGGTAAAAGAGATTCCAGTACACAGCCAAGGGTGAGAACTGCCACCTTGGAGCAAACAGTTTTAGAGGACAAGACTAGCTTAGGCATAATCCCAGACAGTTTCCTTACTAAAGGACCTCAAAAGATCTCATTAAAATGTGGTTTGAGGTATCAGACAATATCCCACTACAGTATGATAATGAGGTTCAAATGAATTTTTCACAACTTTTCACATTCTCTACAGTTAGCACTTAAAACTTGTGGAACTGCTCTTCTCATTGCCATATTGGAAGTCTGTTTACCCTTGGTTCTTTCTATCTAATGAAATATGTTCTTCCTCCTTCTAACTAGAGAGGTAAGTAATTACTGGTAGCTTTGATCGTAAAGTTCTCTCACATAAATTTGGAGTTTTGGGAGCATTGATGATTTGTTATTCTTAAACTTTTCTCGTATGTCTTTATTGTTTGATGAGCAGTCTCATCATTTGAACCTACCAGAACTAATGCATTGCTACACAAAGGAGCTAAAGTACTGTCACCAAGAATATTTCATTCCAAGTTGCCCTTTCATCCCTTTCTTAATCATGTTATCACACTAAAAATTAAATCTTAAATGCATGGACACTCTGGACTCAAAGCAGATAGATATTCTCCAGGTATTGTTAATGTATAACTTTTTATTGTAGATGCCTGAAAAAGCAGAGTGTCGATGGCACAGGTTCTCGTGGAAGCTCCCCCGGCCCCAAACCATAAATGTAACTCAAAACTTTTGACAGGGTAGAATGAACAATTCTTAGTGATGTATTGTATCATAAAAACCATTCCATTTATAAAAAACAACGCACATACCTGCCTAGGAAACAAAACAATAAAACTCTCCTCTTCCACATTTTTCTCAAAGCCTTAGTGGTGGTCAGGTTGTTGAACTCCAGAAAACATCCAGCTTCTTTGAGGAAGTAGAGTGTGGTGTGTGTAATTCATGGAGAGCCATCTGATACTTGGGTCATCAACCTGCTAAGCTACCTGTTCCATGCAAGCCTGTCAGTAGATGCTGGAGAGTAACGGAAGGCCCAGGAGTGAGGAAGGAAGGGGTAGTGACTGCAGAGCCCAGAGGCTGCCTCTGCCCCGTAGGTGCGTCACGGTCTTTAGGCAGGTCAGGGACAGGCCCAGGTGTTCTGGGGCCTGAGGTTTCCACAATTTAGAGAAACCTCTTCAGGAATAAAAGTTAGGTACAGAATGAAGACTTATTTAGCATAATAAAATAAATCACAACAAATTGCTAATTTTAACAGCAAATATCACAGAACCTAGGAAAATAACAATATTTTTGTGAATTAATTGCCTGACATTTGCTATAGCCAGACATATGCGTAGGTTTTCCCACATCTCTTGGTAACATGCTCTTTGGTTAGCTCTTCACATAACAATGAATTGGTAACATTTCCTATAGAGGGACTAGGAAGATAATTCAATCTCTCCTTCAGTGTGGTTGAACAAAGTTGGTGGGATTCTGTTTTGTTTGTTTTTAAACTGATGTTGCAGAAGGTCTCTTCAACTTTTCAGCTGGTTATTCGTCGTGTGATGTAAAAATTTAGGCTTGCTGCTAAACCTGGGAAACCTCTATCAAAGTTTCTAGCACATGTGAGATAGGAGATTTTGGTGATTTGAAGTTTTCTGAGGCAGTGACTAATAAATACTCCGTGAATTTAGAACACTCATTGACAAATTTGTTGTTATTGTCCTTGTTGAAATGGTGTGTTATGAATTTTTCTTATCTTCACTGAATGTCAGATGATCAATGAGAATGTGGAAATGAAACAGAGTGAGACTGTTTTAGGTCAAGGGAAAGCACAGGTGTGATCGGGCGAAGGCATGGTGACCAATTTGGATAGAGTGTAGGGTACAAGTAGGAAAGCAGTGGGCAGCAGGGCTAGGAAGGTGTGTTGGAGCCAGGGAGGCAAGTGGGAGAGTGTCAAAAGTTGGTGAGTGGTTGAGGGTAGACTGTCCATTGTACCTTTAGCTTAAGCAGTCCAAGGACATGGGTGGACCACCAAGCATATGAAAGGCAGCCTGGTGTGATGTTAACATCATTGGTCTTAGAGCCAGGTTGGACATCAGAGGCATCTACAGGAAAACTACCTACATAAATTTCTCAATATGGGAAAAATCAGATAGTGGGGACCAAGCTCTCATGTCATAATCTGTTGGATACTATTTCAAGGTCTAGTTAGACCAGGGGTGTCATGAATATGACCCAACACAAACTTGTAAGTTTACTTCAAACATTATGAAATTTTTTTACGATTATGTGTTGCAATGTCACGTAAAGTAAACACGCATGCTCTCGCTGTTTGTATGTCTATGTACACACGCCTTACTCATGTCATCGCTGTTTGGCAGCACCTACCTTTGCGAGCAACTATGTTCAAGAATGAAACACATTGAGAGTAAAATTGGAACCAAAATATCTGATGAGCACGTTAGAACTCACTGAAAATAGCAACTACTTCTATCAAACCAGATACCAATGTCCTAGTTTCTCAGACACAATGTTAAACATCCCACTGTTTTTTCTGTTGCCCTCTTTTCTTTTACTTTTATCATAAAAAAATTGTAAATCAATGATATTTTATTACTTAGATATATACACTTTCTATATTAGTGATCACAAACTTGGGACCTGCTCGATTTTAAAAGATTATTGAAAGGACTGCTGCATAATTAGTGTTATTATGTGAATACTTTTTTGCTTATGTGTGGTGGCATTATCACAAAAATTATGCACAGTCCTTTTTTTTGCTCATCAGTCTTGGTTAGTGTTTGTGTATTTAATGTGTGGCCTGAGACAGCCCTTTTTCCAGTGTGGCCCAGAGATGCCAGAAGGTTGGACAGCTCTGAGTTAGACTATTGGAATAATATTGCTAGTTTAACCCAAACTGGCTTTAAATCCAGGCCCAGCCAGTTATCAGCTATGTAACCTTGAGATTTCTACTTGACTTCTCCACTTCACAGTTTCTTCATCTGTAAAATGGGGCTAATAAAGAATGGTACCTACAATATAAGATTATGGTTAATATTAAATGACATAATACATGTAAAGACTGTGAAAGGATTACATACATGGGATTATTCACTTACTTACTTACTTACTTACTTATTTATTTTTGGCTAAGAGAAGCAGATCTCTTTTTAAAATGGTTTCCTTATATGTGGGATGGACGTGCACTTGAGGACAATGGAGAGGGAATGATAATGTCAATGCCAAGGATGCCTCTGAGTCACCATTTGGGACTCAAAACAAGACTCCCAGCATCACAACACACGGAGCGTTGGGCAGGCTTTAACAGGAAGGAGAGACACTGAGACGAGAAGGTCTAGGCTCCCCGTGCTCTAGCACTGCAGAGAGGTGTGTCCGTGCCAGGGCCCTCTGCTGGACACATCGTGGTGTCTGTATTATGCAGAGAAACCACATCTTCATGCCCCATATTATTTTTGTATTTATTTTTTTAGAGAGAGGGAAAGGGAGGAAGAAAGGGAGAGAAATATCGATGCGTGAGACATGCATTGATAGGTTGCCTCTTGCATATCCCCAGCCAGGGATCTGGCTTGCAACCCAGGCATGTTTCCTGACTGGGAATCAAACAGGTGACCTTTTGGTTTGCAGGCCACTGCTCAATCCACTGAGCCATACCAGCCAAGGCTCTTTGCCTTTTTTATAAACAAGTATGAAAACATCCTTTTCACTGGTGGACACAAAAATGTCTCAAGCAATGCATGATTTAGGTGCCATCTTTTTACAGTTTTTAGCTGGAATACCAGCTTCCGAGCCTCTAGACTCCTTGGTCCATAGGAAGTTGTAACTGCTCTGGCTGGAGAGGAAACTCCAGATACCTTGGGAAGCTGAGCTTGGGTCAACTCCTCTCCCTAGGAGAATCCTTAATCCTAACTAGTTCTGCATCCAGGCAATCACACTGTCACTTTTTGGCAGTGCTGCTCCTATAACCACAGATGTCATCTGTTCTCTACTTAACTCCTAGTCTGCACTCAGGGAACAGGGGTTTGGGAAAGGAATTTAAAGTCCCTTGTGGGAGACTGCGCATAGAAGTGCTACTTTAGGACCAAGGGGTCAAGGTGCAGTAGAGTAAAGGACCAGTTTCACAGCACTGCATGGTACTGTCCTGACATCCATTAGGCTCTTTAAAAACTAGCAACTTTGCAATGGGACATAGCACTTTTATCATGGACACCCTACTTATATATGTTTCCCTATGGCATGTTGGAGTATAAGAAAGGAACCTATTCAAATATCTCAAGGAAAAGGAGGTTTATTAGAAGAACAGAGTCTTCTGGAATTTAAGGAATTGCCGAATAGCCAGAGCTAGAGAAGGATATCAGACAGCTCTAGACAATGTAACAGAAATGCAAGGATCTTATTCTGGGCACTGCCATTCGTGGTTACTACTAATGTGTAACGAATCACCCCAGACTCTGTGCTGAAAAGAACCACCATTTTATTACGTGCATGGATTCTAGGAGGTCAAGGCATCAGGGGAATGGCTTGTCTTTGTTCCTGGATGTGTGGGGCCTCAAATGGCTGGGGAGCTGGGGTGGGAGGAACCTCTTTCAAAATTGCTTTTTCATTCATATTTCTAGCATGGTGGTAGGAATGGCTAAGGGGTGGGGCTTCACTGGGACTGTTGGTCTGAGTGCCTACACATGGGCTCCTGAACATGGGAGCCCGAAGAGAGTCAGACTGTTTACTCGGCAATGCAGTGTTGGGGGGTGGGGGGAGGTTCCATAGAGGGAATGTCCAAAGAATGATCCTTCCAAAGATCCGGGGAGAAGTCACATGACTTTTTTTTTTTTTTAACCTGGACTGGGAGTCACTTCTGCAAAATCCTCTTGGCCAAAGCAATCAAAGGCCTGCCCAGATTCAAGGGAAGGAAATAGAGACTTTATTTCTTCATAGGAAGAGTGTCAAAGCATTTGTGGCCATTAAAAAAAATTGTTACATTGGGCTACTGGCTTCACTTTCTTTCTTGGTTTGAATTCTTGAACTAGGGGATCTACTTGTCTGGGCTCACTGTGTGAGTCAGTTCCTTTATTCCTATCAGCTGTGCAGAAGTGGGCCAGCTTACCTCCTTAGTAGAACATCCCTTCCCTGGCTCTGGAAGAGGCAGGCTCTCTAAGAAGGGCTCATGATTGAGGAAGATATATAGTGAGATCTCCAGTGTAGACCTGCCAAGAATAGCAACTATCTTCCTGCCACCTGTAGCCGTTTGGTGGGTAGAAGGAACCTGGAAAAGAGAGAAGGAATAGGGCACATGACATGGGGTGACTGAAGGTCACGGGAGGCACAGTTTCTGTGAAGAGCATGACATTTGAGTTATTTGTGTTTATATGACATCCACAAGAAAATAAGTTCCGGAAGCATTCAGGTTAAGCAGTAAGTAGATGATAGGAGAAAATCAACCTTGTTCTTGAAATGAGAACAGATTGACCTTGAGCAAAATCAAAGAATGTTCGAAATATTTCACAGCTGCTATAGATTTCTAGTTTTTAGAAACAGATGTTAAATATCAGATTTTCTTGGCTTTTAGTCTGTCAGTCCCAGTCAATAATTAACGACACCGAATGAAACAGCTTTCCTCTGAGATTCTCAAGCTGCTTAACTGATCAGCTTAGCATGGCTGAACATCCTGGGCTAGTGAGCCAAGGGAACATGTGATTCCAATTTTGGTGTGTGTGCTTCTAGAGCAGGCACTAAGAAGAAACAGAGTGTTTTCTAATCTTCCTGTCTGCCTAGGAGAACTAATTCAAGGGGAGGTTAGTGACTTTCTGAGGGTCTCAGAACAACTGAGTAGCACAGAATAGCCAGTCTTTGACTAGAAAAGCTTTCCTGGGAGCCGCCATCTATGCCCTACTTCCCGGCTTCCTGTGTTCAGGTGGAGTTTGTAGTGGTGGTATGGTTAGCTGCAGACGTCTGTCTGTACAATTCTTTGTGCTTGAGAAGAGGGCAGGAATACCCATGATTTCATAAACCAGCTCTGTGGATCTCTTAAACAGCATATGTAAGGGTAATCAAAACCTTTACTAGAAAAAAATATTTGCCATGGGGAGGGGGGTTATGGGGGAAGGAAAGGGGAATGGTCATCAAGGAACTTGTTTAAAGGACTCATGGACAAAGCCAAAGAGGGGTAGAATCGAGGGCGGGAGGTGGGGAGAGTGGGGTGGGGGAGTGGGAGGGGGGAAGATGGAGACAACTGTACTTGAACAACAATAAAAAATATATTTGCTATGGAATGGGAGAAGTCATTGTTCTTTTGTGGAAAAGATCAAACCAGAGCCAGCTGATGTAAAACGCAACATAGTGATTAGAGTGAGTGTTAATTCTCATTACCTGTGCCAAGGGAAAGAAAGGAAGAAATAGACCGAAACAAACAGGACAATTCCTTAGGAAAACCTGACATCTGAAGACTGCGAGGACTTCAGTGCCTCGTGTTGAAGGCCCGCCTTTCCTATTGATGTTTCTTAATCTGTTTACTTACTCCTTGGCCATTACTCCCTTTTCCCCCTTTAATTTTTATGCCACCAGGTCCTGTAAAATCAACATGAGATTGCCCTGCAACACATTCTGCAGTGGGAAGTCAGAGAAAAACAGAGTATTTCTTTCCTCTCTATTAATACTCTAAACCAGTCATTCTTATATTTATATAACCAATACTTTTTTAAATAAAAAATATGTTTTAACACTCTAGTTATTATGCTGAAATGAAATTCATAAATAATATAATTTACCTATATGTATAGTGTTTTAAGAATTCAGTTACATGCTCTAATAATACAATGGGAAATAAAATAATGTACAAGAAAGGTATATGTATTTCAAAATGTAAATATTCAGGTACCACAATATTAGAAGGCAAAAAGGTGTTTTCAGATGCCTGCACGGTAATACTCGTGGTACCTCGTAAGTCCAGTAGCAACAGATGTAGACTGAAGGTTGGACTGTTTTGACATTTCAAATACAATGAATGGCGCTGTTGGTGGTAAAATGATTTTTCCGAGATGGGACTAACTCTTAGTAAAGTTCTAAATAAAATAAATTGTAAGCTCCTCTTAAGTTTCACAATAGTTGCATTCCTGGAAACTTCAGTGTATAATAAAGTTATTCCAAAAATGTGTTTTGTTTACATGTAAAACAGAAGATTCAGGCTCACGTGATTAAAAACAGGATTTTCACCTCTATTATTTGAAAGTTGTGTGGGATGTGGGAAAGGCTTTGTTTAGTAGGACTGTCCATCACATTTCAGAACCTCTAGTGTACCTGACCCCTGTGTCTCCGTGTGTGCTTGGAGGAGGGGGCCGAGGGGTGTAACCCATAGTCTCTGTGACTACCAAAAATGCCCCCCAAAATATTCAACAGGCCCCTATTCAGACCAGTGCTCTAGAGTCTGGAACAAAGGTGAAGAACTAAGTTCATGGGAGTCTTTCTTAGTCCATTTTGAATGTTTTTTATTCATATTCTTTGGTTTTGATATGTTGAGAGCCACTGTATCATTTTCTTTTTTTATTATTTTTTAAAAATAACTGACTGCTATGTATTTTTTTAAAGATTTTATTTATTTATTTTTTAGAGAGGGAAGGGAGGGAGAAAGAGAGAGAGAGAGAAACATCAATGTGTGGTTGCTGGGGGACACAGCCTGCAACCTAGGTATGTGCCCTGACTGGGAATCGAACCTGCAATGCCTGGTTCGCAGCCCATGCTCAATCCACTGAGCTACACCAGCCAGGGCTCATTTTCAAATATTGGAATATTAAGACCCTAGAGTCTTCTCGGGAAAAAGAAGGAGATGGTGCAGTGGTTTAGACGTGGCACATTATATTTATAGCTTTCGCAAAACCATTCAAACTTCATTAGAGCCCCCAACTGGGTTTAGTCAGGGAAAGAAGAATCCCAAATGCAGATATTAGCGTAAGCTTAAACATCATCTTAAGAAAATGGGTTCAGTTATATCTTGGGCAACTGTATAACTGTTTTGTGAAATAAACACAAATTATTCTTTCGAGGATTAATCTAGATTTATTCGAAGTCTATTAGAATCTCCAGAAGATCACACTGTCTCACTTTCTGTGGAGTGCTGGAAACCTGGGCCTTAATTGTAGTAGCGAGGGCTGTGGCCTCAGGAAATGACCCACCGGAGGGGCCTGAAACCACTCGTGTGCTAATGAAAATCCCAAGTGCTTAACTAGAAATCGACTAGCCTAATGTCTACAAGTTTATACCATTCCTCTCATCCAGTTACATCCTGTGTATGCACTTCCACATGTGCCATTTCCACATGTATACATAATGGTGTCTGTAAATTTATGGAGAGAGCCCGATCTCTAAGTTTCCCCAGGTAGTAATAATAACTAACAATTATTGAGCACTTCTTTGTGATAGACACACAAATTCCAAGCACTTCACATGTTCAGTTCTCTCAACAGCCCTAAGAGGTAGGTATTAGTATTTTACTTGGGGAAACTGAGGTACAGAGAGGTTAAGTAACTTGCCTAAGGTTCTATAACTAGTAAATAGCAAAGCCAGAATTTGAACCCAGATAGTCTGTACTTCCAGAACCCAAGCTCTTAGCCATTATGCTACACATATTTAAGAAATAACAATAAGGCTAGTAAAGGATATGGGTTGGCAATTTGTAATACACAAAGGAGTACCTCTTTAAACACCATCCTGCTCCCAGGTCTGATCAAGCTAAAAGTTTGGAGGTGATGGTTGGGAAAACTGGTAGTGCTGTGACAGCTTTACTCCTTAAAAGTGTCCACAGGGAATGCCCAGTGGTAATTCCAGTGTGACCAGAAGCACGTGAATGGCATTATCTGTAAAACCGAGAAAATGGAAAGTGTAACCTACACTCAATTCATCAAAATTTGGGCCTAGAATTCTTCATTCAAAGTGACAGAAATTCAATTCTGACTCATTTAGGCAGAAAGAAAATTTAAAAACTAACAGAATGAAATGTATTGGTTCTCACAGTGAAAAGTCCAGGGCATACAGTTGATGTAGAAATGACTCAATCCTGGTCTCTAATGATAGTAAAGTTCTGTCTCTCCCTCACTGAGCTCTGCTTCTTTACGGGTTAGCCTTATTCTTGTCCACTGCAAATAGTTTCTTCCTTGGTGCCACAAAAGGTTTGTGATTCCAGAGGAACCGAGAGACTTCCACAGGGAAGATTTTGATTGGCCAGTGTGGGTCACATGCTCATCTTTGAACCAAGAACTGTGACCAAGGAGGAAGAACTCCGATTGGCCAGTCTGAGCTCTGTGTTCATCTGCCTCTCTCCCTGGCAGGCTTTGATAGGCAGGTTTTGCAGACCCCTTGGATCGGGAGACAGGTGGCTCCCCTGGGAAAAGCAATGGTAGACAGGTAAAAATAACAGGAGACTGCTTCAAGGACCCAAACTGAGCCAGAACCTGACTGCTACTATTTCTTCATTGCTTGGCTATTGCATCTCCAACTTGTAAATGAATTGTTGATCCACGTACAATGTACACTGTTGTTACAAGGTTTTTTCCTTTCTTTGTTTTGTTTTATACATGATGTTGTAGAATTATAAACTGCCTTGCATAGGGTAATAATTCAGTAAGTGTTATCTGAATACCAGTCTATGCTAATAAGTAAAAGTGATACTCATTTAAATAGTGAACGTCTAACAAAAAAACCTTTTTACCATGTGTCTTGTAGTATGCAAGTGATGCCTAGCAACAGTATCCCAAGGCTTGTCAGCAGCTACATAAATTACGGACCAGGATCTCCTAATTAGATTACTCTTGAGTTTGATGAATTATCTGATTCTCTATAGCAGAGTTGGGGAGGGGAAGGAAGTCAGTTAAGAAAATACAGGAACTGAATCACAACCTTTCACAGTAAAGAGGGTCAGAGTAGAGCTGTCACAAGGCTGTAAAACGTGATCGCCTCTGACCTGCCAAGGTCCAGCAGCGGGAAAACACTCCGGCAATGAGGCTGAACCGCCGGCAGCAGTCTGCCTACTCTGGGTAACTTAAGGAGCTTAGTAACACTGTAGCTCACAGGCCCCAACCCTGGAAACTGGTTTGGCAAATGGGGAGGGCCCAGATTCCCTGGGTAACTTTGACGTGCAATTAGACATGAGAACTGCACACATCAGTCTCCTTAATTTATAGAGGAGAAGGTGTAACAGCAAGAACACAAGCTGGACATCTGAGACCGGTGGGTCTCAGAGTTGAGCATGCCCCAGAATCCCCTGGAGGGCAGTGCCCGTCTTGGGGTTTGTGATTCAGTCAGTCTGGAATGGGTCCTGAAAATCTGTGTTTCTATCAAAGTACTCAGGTGATGCTGATGGTGTTCCATGGTCCACATTTCGGAAATGACTGCCTGGGATAATACCTGATGGATATGGTTTATGCAAAAAAGACAATGTTGAACTTGGGTATTAAACAAACTGCCAGTCTCAAATGTACTGGCCGAGGGAGTTTCTGTCATACTTTGAATTTGGTCATCTATGAGAGAAAATTCAGTTCATCGATTGAAATTCAAATTTAATTCATCAGTTCTTGGCTGCAGTCTCCAGCTGAAATCAAGAGAAGGCTGAGACTTGGAAGGGCAGCAATGGAGAAAGAGAAAGATCACCAAGAGCAAAGATGAGTCATTAGAGACCAAGGCTCAGATCATCCACACCCTCATATTCCTCATTATTATGTATGGATGCGAAAAGGTTGGCCAGTGAAGAAGGCTAATAGGAAAGAAATGAGTCATTTGCAATATGGTGTTGGAAGAGAGTTTTACAGATGTACCCTGAACTGCCACAGCAAATTAGGCTGGAAACGTCACTGTGGGTGTAGGGGGAGCAAAGATATAAAACTGAAGCTGTCCCACTTCAGGCAATCGTGAGAAGACAGGGTTCTTTGGAAAAGCAAATGATGCTGGGAAAAGTAGAAGGTGGCAGGAAAAGAGGAAGACCAAACGAGATGGATGGACTGCAGAAAAGAAGCCACAGGCATGAGCAGGACTGTTGAGAATAGGACATTGTCGACATCACTCATTCAGAGTCTTCAGGAGTCAGTCAGCTCAACGGAATGTATGTAACACATGGGAGACAGTGTCAGGGAAAGGAGTCACAAATGACATACATTAGACTGGGTTTTTGGTTTTGTTGTGCTGGGTAAAAGAAACAGCCTCTAGCTAATTTAAGCAAAAGGAATCTATTGGAAGGCAATTGGGCAGATTGCAAATTTGCCAGGGAAGCTGGGGAACCAGGTTTGAAAAAATAAGAGGAGGCCACTTATCAGAGCAATAGTTGAAATGTCACCACTGCACTAATCTAATAAGGATCCCGCGTCCACAACTTACATGACAAACACTGGGTGCTGGGCGCTATTGCTGCCATCATTTCTCCCAGAAACTGGCTGATACCACTGCTGCCTGGAGGAATTCTCCCCAACCCCTGCAATTTTTCATACTTACCGCTGGATGGGTCTGGGCCAGGTGACCTGATTGTCCAGGCCTTGCTCATGTGCAGCATCCTGGGTGACAAGGAGAGCTGTGAAAGGATCGGGGCTTTTTAGTTTCTGCAGCAGGAGATGGCCTGTCTCTCCCACCAGCTATTGCAGTAATGAGGATTTCCCCAAATATATTAAATAGCCACTGGAGATGACTTTTTAGTATTTGACCTTGAATGAAAGGGAGAATGGTAGTGCTGTTGGAAGAAACTGGATGCTGACAGGAGAAAGCAGATTGGGAAACTATTTGTTGTATTCTTTTATATGTGTCAGTTATGGCTATTTAAGTATGTTACAGGAAATCTGGGCGGTTCCGAGTAGTCCACAGTCCCACTGTCAGATGCCACATGGGCTGGTTTAATGACTAACTTTATTGTCATCCTAAAGACAATCTTAGGTGAGGCTTAAACAAGACCGAGTAACTCCAGGTGTTGGTAGCTGGTTTTATTCTGGCTCTAAAGCTTTCTTTATGGGAATGTTTTAAGAAGTCAGTCGAACAAGCAGGACACAAAGAAGCAAATATACTTTGCAGGTTTGTTTTTCTAGTATTATAAATTGCTTCTCTTCTACATTAAATAATGACAACCTATTTGTAACAATCTCAAAATAAAATTATGCATGACCTAAAGAACCTACCGGGACTTAGAACAGCTGAGAACCATGGGATCCTAGTCTCATACACAAGGAAACAGATTTGGTGAAAACTTCAGAAGTGTATATAGCAGAACCTTTTTGGAAAATATAATAGAAGGAAAGTAATATGTAACTAAAAGCCTCTGATTGTATAAATTACTTTGGATATACAAGTAGCTTTTTCATTCAAGACAAATGTAATATTACCAGAAAAATTTCTCTCTGTTGGAAGACATTTCTACGTGGCAGTTTTCACTTAAAAAAAATAATGTAATGAAAGTGCCCAAATTATACTGAAATGACCAAAAACATCATATTTAGGTATAACAAGACTGAGTTCCACCTGGGACTCACTGTTCCAGTTGTTTGCAGCTAGCATTGTCTTAATTGTTTAGCATCTGTGCCAGGCTGGTTGTTAATGTTTTTATTATCACCACTGCTAGAGTATGTATTTGTTTGCCAAATGGCAAAAAGTATATACTAATTAACATAACAGGAAAAAACCCATAAAAATTGTTTAATCTGATGTGATTCTTATTGTTATTCTCATACCTCCCTTTCCCTTTCTTCTTCCATTTTTTCTTTTACAGTAAATCATGAAGGTGACTTTGTCATCACCTGCATTATAGTCACAAAATTCAAAAAGGACTTTTTTTGAGGGAGATTTTTGACAGGTATCTTTGAAGAGATGTCTGGGGAGACTTGGAACCCCTGGATGACATTGTAGGAAATTGAGCAAGACTGCATAAATTTATTGGCAGTATTTGCAAGGCTGTTAAAAGTCTTCAGTGTAGATTTCTGTGAAGCAAGAACAAATATTGGCCACTGAGTTCACCACTGTAACACAGGGAGTAACTGTAAAGCACTGTGGATGGAAATGAATGTGACCCTAGTAAACCCAGAACTGTCAGGGTTGGCCTGAAGGTTATTTCATAATCGCATGTATCCGTAGTGAGTTACAAAGGTACCTGACTTTTTAATAAAGAGCTTGACCTGGTAAGAGAATGGGTTTCAGTTTTGATGACTCTTATTTAAAAAAATATCTACTTCTGAAATGAGCCATGTGTTTTTCAGGAAAGGGCACTCAAAGTGTAATGTGGTTGCTACCTTCTGGCTACAGACATAGGTTTGGTGCAATGTGGATAAAACGTAGACATTAATAATAGCTCAGCTTTTCTTTTTAGCACAGTCTATGTGCCTGTACTTTTTTTAATGCATTCTAGATGTAGTAACTCATTTAATCTTCACAACCACCCTATGAAAAAGGTATAGCTGTGTCCTTTTTTACAGATGGAGAGACTAAGCATGGGAAGGTAGAGTAATTTGCTCAAGACCACATTGCTTGTAAATGGCCTCGCTGGCTTTCTGCTGTGGACAGCCTGACTCCAGAGTTTATAGTCTAACAAAGCTTTGTGTCCTGTTGTGCTGCACTTACTGAGCCATATATCTGTCACCGCCCTCATCTGTCTGTGACTCATCATATACATTCTGAATCCAGACTGTTGTATCATAGCCTGGACTGGCCTGAGGGTGGTAAAAGCCTCTCCAACCCTGGCTATCGATCCCAGGACACTGCTTCCCAGGGGACCACTTCACATGTGTTCAGTGGTTTCTTTCCACCCTTCTCATCTTGCTACTGCAGTTTCGGTTGGCCCTGTCCTTAGGAGATTGCTTGTTCCCCCAATTCTGACCTCAGGAATGACACAGCTTCCTGTAATTCTTCAGAGTGCAGATAAGATTGCCGAGGGACTTTCAAAGTCCTGCTCCCATGGCCAGTTGACAGTGCTGATATCTCAGTCTGAAGCTTCTATAATTTGGGCCATTTTGCTTCGATTAGGACTTCACTGAGAATAAAACCAAGGTTCCTACCTTTGGCTCATGAGAGGTGTTCTTTCCAGAATCAAGAGAGTCTGGGCAGCCCAGTTCTAATTGTGACCCATAAAATGGCAGTTTTATATAAGGCTACAAAATCTTTTGTGTATTTATATTCTAAGTACTGATTTATGGGTATTTTTCCTTTCCAAGACTCTGAAGTAGTCCAGAGCAGGATCTGTTGTGTTCCCCTGTGTATCCACAGAATCTAGCCCGTGATAGACATTGAGTAAGTGTATGCCATGTGAACAGATGATTGAGTAAACAGCCCATAGGAGGACCAGCTCTTGGGTACAGCAAGTTGATAGTAACATTCAATAGACATGTGCTTCAAGTAATTAGAGATAAGAGGCCAGACACTGAATAAGAGGTGTGAGCTACACATACAGGCACTCAGATTTCCAATAAGAATTAGAAGTCGAAGCTATGACGCAAAAATAGGACCTAAGAGGAAAAGCTGTGAAGCATCAAGAAGTAAAGGGTGAACCTTGAAAAACATACAAAGTGTGGGAGAGCGTGATCTAGCAAAGGACTAGTGAGGCAGCATTCAGAGAGGCTACGAGCAGTCCAGGAACATGCATGTATCAGAAGCTAAGAGATAAATGAGTTTCAAAAAGTGTCCAGTAAAAACAAACGCATGAAACACATGATCTGTAAGACGATCAGATACACAGGGCGAGTCAGGAGAAATGCGGGAGAGAAGGCCCATGAATCTGACCGCAGCAGACAAGTTAGCAGAGGTCTTCAGAAGCGCTTTTTCAGGGCAGTAGTCGGATTTTTCACATTGCTGACTTATTTATATTGATTTCTTTAAAAAACTATTGTTTTTTAGAAATATGTAGCCTTCTGTCATTTTATAAGACATGTGGGAGAAACCTACCAGCGAGAAATGATCCCTGGGGCCGATCCCAGGCGGGTTCACAGGAGGCACTGAGGACTTTCTCCCCGGGCGCACTGTGTGGAGATTCCATTCTTTAGTAGGTCATTGGGTTTTTTCTCTGTAAACACATGGCCCAGCTCAAAGATACATCTGACTAAAACCTTTTTAATCCACCAGTGACCAGCAAAAGGCTATGCTGGGTACTTTCAGGGAGTGATAAGAACACCAGGTCATTGAAAATTTACTTTCTAAGTTTCAAGGGCATTTTAAACACTTCTTAGGGACTTAACTCTTCTCAGGAACATGGCTTGAGTCTATTTCAAACTATTAAGATTTAAGATCTTCTATAAATAATTATTATTTCTGATTAAGTCTAATAACTGTTTCTTCCTCTCAATTGCTATGCTTCTAAGACTCATAGACCAATTATTTGGCCAATTCTCAGAGCATCCTTCAGGAAAACCCCCAGGAACTAAAAGCCTGTAGTTTTAAAGAAAATAAAATCAGTTTTTCCCAACGACAGGAAAATATATGAAACTCTATTCTATATAATTACATATCAGGCCCAGCCATAAAAAAATGAATCTTAAATATATGCCCTCAGGCTTTCTTTTTTCTTCCTATCAAACATCACTGGCTATCAGTGCCCACAAACTCTCTTTCTTTTCCCTCCTACTAGAGTTTAAGGTTGGAAAGGGATCTTTTCATTAGCCATTTATAACATAATTTGAACGTAATATGAACTCTCCCAAGATATATACATTTCAAGCATTTTTATGATTTATGTATTTATTCACCCAATACATATTTCTGAGCTTTTTGTGGAGTACTAGTTTCTGTGAGCACTATAAATAAATTAGATATGAAAGCTACTTTTAAAAGTAGCATGAAATGTATGTAATTAACTCTGACCTAAGTTGTTTTTTCCTTAAATGAAGAGTACAGCTTTTCCAAAGTTTCAGGAAAACAGAGGGTTGTCTCCAGCTCAGAGTGGGAAAGTGTTATGTAAACAGTGGTAGTTGAGAGGGTAGTTTTAATGATTCAAAGGATCCAAAGCCAGCTTTGTCTGGGTTTAAATCCTAGCTATCATTTATTGAATGACCTTGGGCAAGTTACTTAGTGATCTGTCTGTGACTCAATTTTCTCATCTGTGAAATGAAAATACTGGTACTTAACTTATGGACCTCTTCTAGGTATTAAATGAGTTCTGACATGTAAAGCACTTAGAACACAATATAAGTCCTCCGTAAAGATTAGCTATTATTCTTCAGACTGAACCTAGAAAGATAGGATAAATAAGATTTAGATGTGCAAAATTGAGTTAGAATGAATAAACTTTAGAAGGAGCAAAGACTAAAGTGTAAAAAATTAGCCTTGGCTGGTGTGGCTCAGTGGATTGAGTGCTGGCCTGCGAAGCAAGGGGTTACTGTTTTGATTCCCAGTCAAGGCACATGCCTGGGCTGTGGGCCAGGTCCCCAGTGCAGGGCGCACGAGAGACGAGCACACATTGATGTTTAGCTCCCTCTCTTTCTCCCTCCTTCCCCCTTACAAATAAAAATAAATCAAATCTTTTTTTAAAGTGTAAAAAACTAAACCATAGAAGAAATTTTGGAAGACATCTTGATATTTTTTACATATATTCTCAGAGTAGGAAGGGCCCTCCTAGATATGATTCCAGATCCAGAAGCTGTAAGTGAAAGAAAGGGTTGATAAATTTATCATTAAAATTGAAAATTGCAGCCCTGGCTGGTGTGGCTCAGTGGATTGAGCACCGAACTATGAAACAAAGGGTCGCCAGTTCGATTCCTAGTTGGGGCACATGCCTGGGTTGCAGGCCACGTCCCTGGTGGGGGCATGGGAGAGGCAACCACAAATTGATGTTTCTCTCCCTCTCTTCCTCCTTCCCTTCCCCTTTCTCTAAAAATAAATAAATAAAATCTAAAAAAAAATTAAAAATTGCAATTGCAAAGTCAATTGCATTGACTTTGTGGGCCATCATAGAGACTGTGTTTACTATGACATGGAAGCCTTTGGAGGATACTGAGCCCAGGAGTGATGATCTCAATTATGTAGATGGTCTCTCTGGCAGCTGAGTGGGTAATAGACTGTAGGAGGAAGAAGAGGGAGGCAAGTTAGGGGAGAAATGATGGTGGTTGAGATCGAATTGAAGCAACAGAGGAACGAGAAGTGCCAGGCTCTGGGCACACTGTGAAGGCAGAGCCAGTGGGCATCTGAGCGGATCGGATGTGAAGTGTGAGAGACGGAAGAGTCGAGGAGGACTCTGTTCTGACCGAAGCTGTATCAGGATGGGACTACTCTGCACTGAGGCAGGGAGTGCTGCAAAGAGGAACACTTGTTGGAATAATATCAGGATACTCATTTTGGACTTGTTTAAGTCTGAGATGCTAAATTAGGTCAAGTAGGTAATTAAGTATATGAGTCTGAAGCTCAGTGAAAGGATCAGAAAAGGCAATAAAAGTTTGGAAGTTATTAACAAGTGAAATTTGCAGCCATTGTCTGGATGAGAACAGCTAGGGAGCTGCATAGCTGAGGAAGAGTTCCGTGGACTGAGAGCTAGGGTGCCCCCCTTCACGGTGGGAGATAAAAGAGGCTGTGGAGACTGAGGAGCAGCCAGTGAGTGAGGTGGAAGACTGTGTCTCAGAAAACATCCCTTTGCAATAGACTCTTTCCTTAATCAATGCTAATACGTATTTCTATAGCGTTTTATCAGTTGCCAGTATGATCTTGACTCCTGGTTACTTGGCGGGTGTTGATCTTGGATTACTCTTAACTAGTAAGACGGGTGTGCTCGTTAGCTTCCCACAGTGTTTTCCTCATAGGTGGTTTAACTTTTTTTCCTTTTTAGAATACAACACTGTTATGTGAACTTACACATGGCAAGTTAAGATAAATTTATTCAGAAGTTTTAAAAAATAACATGACCACGTATTACCCATACCATTTAGAAATGTAGTGGTTTTTTAATAGGATGCAAATCCACTCTCTACATTATCTCAATGACAACATTTGGAAATCCCAGTCTGACTAGATTTGTTACCTAACCTCTCTTCTCTTTCATCTCCTACGCTCTCTAGTCAATAGAGCCTTTTGCAGCCTCTTAAAATGCAGTGTTAGAACTATTGATTTCACTTGCTATTCCATTTCCCTCTCTTGCCTCAGGCCACAAATTAGTCTGAGTCAGAAAAGGTGGTAAGATTAAAAAGGCTATAGATAGACTGTCCTTTTCTATTCTTTCCAAAAAGCTTAAAAAAAACAAACCCAAAAAACTAGGTGACAAAACCAAGCTCAAAGCCAGCTACAAGCTACATGCCCTCCAGGTGAAATCCTTTGTACTTACAATGCAAACATTTGGCTTGCTACGCCCTATCCGTTAAGCACAGGAAGCAATGCTTGTCAGAATTTATCTTTTCCTAAAAGCATATTACAGAAGACATTCAGAATCAATGTGTCAGTTAACAGAAGTAATTGTTTTTAACATCAACCCCAAAATATATAATATCCATGTTGCTTTTATGTTTCCCTTCTCTAGGGAATAAGAAATTGAGCTATTGACTCATAAAGCCAAACCATATTACTTTCTTTTTTCAAGTCAAATTTTCAGTAGTAGGAGAAAGTAGTGTAAGCATTAATTCTTCAGATAGCTCTGTCCTTGCCTTTTTCCTCTTTTACTTTAGGATATTTTGGGCAGTGCTTATGTTGTATTACTTCTAAGCAATTGAGTTCTACCATTCATGGAACAAAATGAAAATGCTTGCATTTCCCTGGTGCTGTGTGCCAGCAACCCCGCTTCCATATGTAAGGAGACAGCAAAGGAGGGCTGCCACCTGGGGAAAGGTCACAGTTACAAATCAAGGAACAATAAGTTTAGGTGTGTGAAGGACAGTTGGTAGGGAGAGAAGCAAAGGGGGAGTGCATGCATGGGGGAGAAAATTGCTAATGAATTCTGTAACTACACCCCCCCTCCAAACACACATACACTACACATCAAAAGCATCATAATATGTTAAATGGACATATTTTATTTTTAATTAATAGTCATGCACTACATTGGGTTTACTTGCCAGGTTTTGACAGTTTAACCCCAGAATCCCATTGCAGACCCTGTCTCATTTGTGAGGTAATGCTGGTGATCCTTCTTTCACTTTAGTGCTTCCAAGCTAGCTGGAGAGCTAAGTGATTATTTACAGGGGCCTCAGTGAAATTAGCAACAGACTGAAATATGGTGGTGCCACTGATACGTGCAAGTTCTTCATAGAATCCCAGTGCCGGGGCGGGAGAAAACACAGTTGTAGTAACAACAACGTGTCAAAAGTGATCTGAAATCCTAACCGGGATTTCCAGCAGATGTGTTTCATTAATGCTGGCGCTGACTGAGTTGATCAGACGTTGCAAACACCGTGTCTAAACTGGTCATTATTTATATCATTCGGCTGCATTCGCTAATTACATCCCCTGAGTTATCTCTGACAGCTGGCACCTGGGACCCGTCTCCAGACAAAGGCTTTCTTGTGGCATGTAGCTGAGCCAGGTCTGGGCCCTTCTGTTTTATGTCACAGTAAATATTTTAGCTCTGCTTCCCTTTGTGCTGCTGGATCTAGCGGTTCTCTTGTAGGTGTGCTTTATTTCTTCAGCAAGAATCAGCTTACTGAGCTAGCTGCTGTTTGGAGTGGCTAATTAAAACCTGCTCGGTGTGTACAGGGCCACCTCCATGCCAAACACTGCTCTGCACAGAACTTGAGTGCCATTTTTATTCATCAGAACAGATGGGCATTGTGTTATCCACAGCCAGTCTGACCCCAGTGTTTGCTTTTTAATTGCATGCTCTTGTGAAAATATAAACCCACTTGAGAAGTACCCAGAATTCCCAGTCTTTGGGGAATCCTATTTGAAAGGAGTGATGTGGCCTGAGTGTTCCTTCGTGGATAGCCAGGTCACCAAGAGATGTGGTTGTATCACATATAACATTGGCCTGTGCAGATACTTTGCCATTAGCTGTTCATACTCACTTAAGGTTTCATGCAAAGTGGATAATGAGTTATGGAAGCTTTCCCCACACTACAGTTCCTTTGGCTGGGGGTACGCTAGGCAGCTAATAAAAGAAGCAAATAGTGTCTCAGATAGTTAACTACATTTCACCACGATCTCCATCAACATTAAACATTTATTCACTTATGCAGTACTGTGTGGTGCTGTATTCTGGGAGAGACCCATAGGATTCCCCTAAGAAGTGAATTGTCTTATGGATTAAACAGCTATACAAAGAAATAATTCTGTTGTAGTGTCATAAATTGTCTCTCAGATTTCTAAATGAGGCGGATGGGTGGAGGATGATGCCCTAACCAAGTGAGGATCCTGGAACAGGCTGAAGGAGTGGGCGAGGTGGGAGAGATGTTAATTTGGGTTTCAGGTGCTTACAGGGTGGTTCTAAATTAGGCTTAGGAGACGGATGAGGAACTGCTTTTTAGAGGAGACTATTATTTCATCATGCACCTGTCAGGGAAGTAAGGCATAGTACAAATCAGTTTTGATTGGAGAGGAGAGAGAGAGGGAGGGAGAGGGACGAGAGGGAGAGAGAGGGAAGAAGGTCGGGAGTGGCGGTCACAGAGACAGGACACAAGGTTCTGGGAGTGGTGAGCTCGTGGAGAGCAGCTTTACTCATTCTCAGGTTTGTGTAGAGCGGGCCCTGATTGCATACAGTATGTTCGTGATCCTGAAGTTGTCTGGGAGGTTAACCAGGGCCTGGGTCTTGAAGAGAACCGTGCCTGCTCACGGACTGGGTATTAGAGGAGAAGACACTGTTTTCCGTTTCTTAGAAGATGATATTTGGAATATTGTCTGAAACAAATACATCTTTTCCCTTTTTGTTTATGCTTGTCTTGCCAGATCATGAAAGAGCCCGTTTGAGTTATTGCAACTGGTTTTTCTAGCTAGAAGAATAGATTATGGAATGTCATTATTGTTAAAGAACTGTGAATAAACATGATTCTTAGACTTTATTTTTGCACGTAACTCCTTAGAAAGAGGGAGTTGAGGGTACGTCTCCAGTTATAAAGAACTTGGTGAAATTCTCCCCCAAATGACCCCAGTTAAAGAGCATTTTTAAATCAATGCTGCAGTGAAAAATTAAAGAGGCAAAGTAATGTCACGGAATACCATAGGCAGCAAAGTGTCGACACTTTTAGGAGTTTGAGGGAGATTAGACATAGAGCAGTGTTACATTTTTCTTTTTAGCCAAATTATGGAGTCTGAGCATCGTGACTCAGCTGATTATGCAGATTGGCTCTGTAGTAGCATTTTTATTTTTTAACTGATTTTTCTATTCTCCAAAGACCTTCAAGTTTCTATCACATCGCTTAATGAACTGCCTACATTTTGGTGTTTTATTGAAGGTCATTGGGTTCAATCTTCCTAAGTAAATGCCAGCCTCAGAAGTAAGTGCCCATTATGGCTGTTGTGTTACAATGTTACTAAACTCGGAATTGTTGTGGATGGTTGAAAACATTTCATTGGTCAAAGAGAGAGGGTAATTAGCTCATTTAAATCCTCTTCCATGTCCATTCTGTCCTTGGTGCAAAGGTGCCAGCCTGTCTTCACAAGAATAAATGGGGCATATAGCCTGGCATTATTTAGCTCAGCTATCAGTCTTAAAAGAAACTGAGCAGACTGTAAACCACATTAAATTTGCATGCAGGCTGTGTGCAAATGTGTTTTCCCCTCGCAGATGAAGAGCTGGCAAGCCCATTCTCTGCGGCAGTCCGTCAGGAAAAGCTGTCGTTGCAGAAGAGTGGTCCATAGCAGGTCACAAAAACAGGATTTGCATTTACACATAAAAGACCATAGTGAGTCATTTTTAAAAAGTGCTCTTTTCACTTTACAAATAAATTGGCTCTGAACAATACATTTTCAGGTAGAAATCTTCAAATGCATTTTGTTTATTCAACAATAATAATATCAAATGGTTTTTATGTCTTTCTGTTTTCTATCAACATGAAAGATAGCATAGATATTTTTATAAATGAAATTGCAATATTATTGCTTTAGGCTTTTCAAAAATTTTGATTTAAGATACCATATTATGTAAAGTGTCAAACTACAATTGATGACAGAGAACATTAATTAGTTTAGGATTAGATTTAATTAGCATTTTAATGAACTTCAGTCATATCCTTTTAAAAAGGAATTTTGTAGAGTTTTAGTATTGTGAATATTTTCTTATAGTGTGAAAATTTACTGCAACTCTGTAATTACTATAAAACTGATATAAAATTTGAGTCCAAGAACAATTATTTCTTAAAAAAAATAAAACTTAGTAGAAAAAAATTTAAGAAAACAAAGAATCTTATTGTAAGAAGCTGATGAGACCACAATGAAAGCAGAGCTGCATATTTTCCAGCGTTTGTTCCTTGGGACCCAGAGGTTCCAGGGAAGACGATGTTTGGGGCACGTTGCACACCATAGCCCCTCTTGGGACCCACCATTTGACAGTACCTTAAAGGCTCTGTAGAGACTGATAGTTTAACTGGTTTAACTTTAATAACTTGGTACTTCCCAAATTTATTAAAACATGAGCCTTTCACTGAATAACTCCTATTTACATCCCCCTGAAGTGGTACTCCCTGGAACCACTTTGGGAAACCCTAAATAAAGGATAAGATTATTTGATGAATTTAGTCAATTGATTATCAATTTAGATAACATTATATAGTGATGCTCAAAATCTCATTCCAAATTGAGATCTTTTTGGTAATTATGGTTCTTGTTTTTAACTACTAAGGTAAGTTCTAGATACTTTTTGGTGAGGTCAAGAGCTGGTTTTTAAATACCACTACATAAGGAAATTCATTCAGAAGTAAAATAGAATCAAAGCACCATTTAGTGGTAGGACTTCTATGTACAGAAGAAATTCTCAAACAGAGCTGAGTGGTTTGTGTTACCTCCCACTGTTGTGTCATGGGTCGTTCTGCTTGTGTTTGTGGAGCACATCTGTTGTGTGACGTATGTCCACTGGGATCGTAGTCACACATCAACAAGATGCTATGTCATGCAGCAGGTTGGCCTTCACCTCTACAGTCTCAAACTAAGCTAACTGTAAAATATTTTGGTTAGCCTAGAAAAAATAAGCCATCTCATAACTCAATTTTATACTCTAATATATTCTGGTACTTCAGAATATTTGAACATGTACTTAAGTCCTCAACTCTTTGGTAGTCAAATCTGTTCATTATTCAGTTCTTTAGTAAACATCTAAAATGCCCTTTTCCCCTTTAAAGTATATAAGCAATTGAGAAATAAGACATAGGAGACAGTTAAATAGAAATCAAAATAACAATTTTATTTTGATAAAGCTGATTGAGGAATCTGATTTTAACATGAGCAAGCATTCCAGAGAAGCGGGAATAGGATTATCCCCTAAAAAGACACTCAACCTCCTTACTAATCAAGTAAATGCAAATTAAAATCACCACGAGACACCATTTTATGCACACGGAATTAGCAAAATTAAAAAGCCAGCAATATAAAGTGTTGCTGGGAATGCGGAGCAGCAAGAGTTCTGTAGTCGAGCATACAGTTTGGTAGAACCATTTTGGAAAACGATTTGGCATTATCTAGTGAACTTGAAATTGCACATATTCCATGACCCAGCAGATCCATCCCTAGGTATATTTTGTAAAGAAATGTATATATTTGTATGAGAAAACATGTGCAAAAATATTTGTAGGTGCTTCCTTATAATTAGAAAAAGCTAGAAATGTAAATATTTATCATGAGAAAAATCTATTAAAAATATGGTATATATGAAGAATGAAATACTACTCATCAATGAAAATGAATAAACTACAGCCACATTTGTCAACATGGGTAAATCTCAAGAATATTAGATGAAAAAAAGCGAGCTGAAAAAATGCAGAATGATTCTGTTTTTGTAGGGTTAAAACATCACAGAACTAAACAATATGTTGCTTAGAGAGCCATTCATGTGTAATTAAACTATAAAGAAAAGCAAAGGAATGATTAACACCCACTTCTAGGTGGGAGGGAGCAGGACGAGTTCAGTTAGAAGGGCATACATAGTAAAGTCTTCCCAGTCATTCTGGCATGCAGCCTTAGCTGTAACCCTCACACTGCCCTGGTTTGCATGGTACTACTGTGGTGCTTAATTGATGTGTTTCTTAGATCTGAGTATCCTTGATAGGGGGAAAAAGAAAGTTTCTTTTGTAGGTGTGGAGAGAGGAGTTTTATTCCCTACAACCTTTAGGCAACTTCCTGGAGCCCCATCACTCTAATTTCTCCTTTACATTGAGTTCTTTTATAAGTAAGTTTGTGGATTCCTGACCCATCATCAGAAAAATCCTCTTTTAATGATTAATAATAAAAATCTGAAAGAACCACAAGGGAAAAAAATCAATCGCTTTCCTATTGAAGTGATGAATGAGTCAGCCCTTCTTGGCACTCACCAAAACCTCCTTTGGTAGTCAGAACTCTAAGATGGCCCCAAGGTTCTAGCCCCCTACTATAAACACCCTGTATAAAGCCCTCTCCCTGAGGGAAGGGGAGAACTGAGACTATGCTAGGCGAGTATCTCACGTGATTGGATCCTGTGATGACATTACATTGTGTAAGATTAGTACTCCTGTTGACTTTGAGGCTGCCGTAGTGTAAGGGGACCACGTGGCTAGGAACTGAGGGTAACCTTCAGGAGCTGAGAGGGACTCCCTACCAACAGCCAGCAAGAAAATAAGTCAGTCCTATAATTTCAAGGAACTGAAATCTGCCAACAACCCAAACGAGCTTGCAAAAGGATACCAAGTTCTAGGTAAGAACCACAGCTCCACTGACACCTTCATTACATCCTTGGGAGATTTTGAGTAAAGACCTGGTAAAGCTGAACCCAGACTCCTGGACCCAAAGAAATTGTGTGATAATAAATTTCTGTTGTTTGAAGCTGCTGAATTTGCAGTAAGTTGTTACGCAGCCATAGGAAACAAATACACACCTACTGTATTTAACTGCTAAACAGCCTGGGCTGCCCACCTTTTAAACCCCTTCTTTGTTTCTTTTCTTCACATTTCCATGGGATTGTCAGTTTCTGGGTCCAAGCCAGAGTTGACAGCCTTTCTTCAAGAAAAAGAAAAAAGATTGTCACGGTTTAAAACCTGTGCTCCAGAGAGACCTCTCTCCCCTTTTATCCAGGAAGTGCCCTCTTCATTTGCCAGGGACAGGCTGCCTAGACTGTAACACAGGTTACTAGATAAGACAAGTCCCTTCCTTCCTCCCTTCCTTCTTTCCTCCCTTCCTTCCCTCCTCCCCTACTTTCTTTCTTTCTCTTTCTTCCTTTCGCAAATATTTTCAGAGCAGCAGCTGTGCTATGTCCCATGCTTGCAGAGATAAAGAAAATGACCTTTTTCTTTAAGGAACTCACTATTTAATGGTGGAGACAAATTACCATATGATAATTACTCTGCTTTTGGACAAGCAGCTGAAGAGTGGGAGAGAGAAGGTAATTATGCTGGAATCTCTTCCTTTCACTACAAACCCACTCTCCACTCTCTCATACACACTCATTAGGATCCTTTACAAATAAAATCTTTGGCTTTAGCAGAGGTTGATTTCTGTTTAAGTCACTAGATTGCTATTCAGAAACGATGAGGTTCTTTTAAACTGATTTGTGAATCATTTCATAGAAGGAAAGCAGGTAGTGGAGGAAGCTGATTTGGCTTTTCGGCCTGCATTTCCCTGTAAGTTTGAGCCAAGATTTGTTTTATTTTCAAAGTGAGGAGTTTATTTGTCCTAATAGTCTTAGGTATGATTTCAGAAACACTATCCTGAAACATCAAAAGTGGCAGGAGTGCAAAACAACTATTTGTCGCTAATGCCTGCTGCTGTTTCTGCGGCTGCCATTTCTGGGGTTTTACAATCAGAGCATTTTCTGCTGGTACCACATCTCATATGTGGAAATGGCCAAGTTAAATGGGGTGTTGATAATCTGCTCCTATAACAGGTTCTCTAGGTAGCTGTAGCATACCTGGGGAATTTTAATCACAGGCAAATTAGATGAATGTGATGAAATAAGTTGCTGCCATGGAAAGGAATTTGTTTACAATACTTAGATTTTCAAGTAAAAATAAGGTTCTCTCAAAGTCCCTGTGCCACAGTTGAGGAAAAGCGAGTACAAAACTAAGCAAATCCAGACATCCTTCCATTCTTCTGAATCTCGAACCTGTGCCCAAACGCCTTATAGGTGATGTTTCTAAAACAACAGCAAGAACAGTTGTAGAAGAGAACTTAATCTCGACCTTTGGTTTAAGGACTGGTTTTTACTGTTGTCCTTTTACCAGTGTTTAGAAATAAATTGCCTGATGCCTCTGTACGGTGAACATTTAGAAGACGAAGAGGCCCCCGGAGACACTCTATTATTTAGAAATCGGTTTTCCTGACTGTGCCCTGTAAGACTTCACATAAAAGTGCACTTAGCGTCGAGCCTGCATTTCATTTCACCACGATCATTTGCAATCCAGTCTCTAATTATAGACCCTGTTACCGATGTAGCAATCCTGTGCGTTCTCCTTCTCTGTTTGACTTAAACTGGATAGATGTGGCCCTGCTCTACTGTCTGCACAGAGACTGGACTGGAGGGAGGGAAAGAGGCAGTGTCTGTACAGGAATCACACTCCAGTTACGCGGACCATCCAAAGTCAGTGTAAGCAGCCGCAGGAAGGATGAGGTAATGAAAGGAAATTCATCACAGACTCCCAGCTGGTGTGCTCAGCTTCTAGTTTACGGTGATTACTTCCTCTAGATTTATTTTTCTAAAGGGACAAATGTCTGACTTATGCTTCTTAGGAAGAATTAGTCAAGGTCTCTGTGAATGCCAGACTAACTTGAAGTATCCATACTTGTTTTTATATACAGGAGCTTTCACCGATGGCGGGGGGTTGGGGGGTGGGGGAGGGAGCGCCAACCTCCTGCGCAATCAAAAATTCACATATAACTTTTGACTCCTCCCAAACTTAACTATTAATATCCCACTGCTAATTAGAAGCCTTATTGCTATCATAAACAGTTGATTAACAAATTTTGTATGTTTATTATATTGTATACTATATTCTTACAATAAAGCTAGAGAAAAGAAAACATTAAGAAAATCATAAAGAAGGGACAAATACATTTACAGTATTTATTGAAAAAAATCCACTTATGAGTGGACTTACACAGTTCAAACCCATGTACAAGGGTCAACTACACACAGAGTGGGGAAAAGTAGATTTACAGTTGTGAGTATGCAAAACACAGTTTATTCTTGTATTAGTATGTATTAATTATTGTATTATTTTCCATATGAACAAGTGCAAACCTAGTTTTGCCCCACTCTGTATATATAAACCAGCTTTATTGATATGTAATTCTACAGACCGTAAAATTCACACTTTTGAAGTGTATTTAATTCAGTGGTTTTTAGTATATTCACAGAGTTGTGTGACTACCACTAGTTAATTCTAGAATGTTTTTTATCATTCTGAAAAGGAACTCCATAGCGTTTAGCAGTCACTCCCTGTTATCCTTCCTCTGTACCATCTGGGCCGAGGCAACCACTAAACTACTTTCTGTTTTATAGGTTTGCCTATTCTGGTTGTGCCTTGTCATACAATACATGATTCTATTTTATGTGGCTGGTCTCTTTCAGAGCACGGCGTTTCCACGGTTTGTCCATGTCCTCGTGTACGTCAGTGCCATCTCGTGCCCTTTCATTTCAGCCTAAAGAATTCCCTTTATTATTTTTGCTTGTTCAGGGCTTCAAGTGACAAATTTTCTCAGTTTCTGTTTATCTGGGAATATCTTAATTTCGCCTTCATTTTGAGGGACAGTTTTAATGGATGTGGAATTCTCGTTGACAATCTTTTTCTTTCAGCATGTTGAGTATGTCATTCTGCTACTTTCTGATTCCCGTGGTGTCTGGTATACATCAGCTATAAATTTCATTGACGATTCCTAGTACACGATGAGTTGTTTTTTTCTTTTGCTGCTCTCAGGATTGTCTTTTAGTCTTTGGCTTTGACAGTTGGATTGTGATGTGTTTGCCGTTGGTGCAGTGTAGGTGTGGGCCTAGGAACGTCAGCATCAACATTCCCTGGGAACGCATTTTCTGGGATGGGGCCCAGCGATCTAGGGCTCAACAAGCCTTCTGGGTGAATCGTATGTGCATCCAATGCAAAGCACTAGTCTAGCTGAGGAGAAATGAGAAACTGAATAAAACATAACCATATGGAGGGGTCCTCATGGCCAAGGTATCAAACATTAACTGCTTTAAACAACAACTCAGGGAACACTCCTGTTTTACAGATGAGGAAAGCAAGACTTAGAAAGGCTAAGGTTCTTGCTCATTCCCACACAGCTAGTTAGTGGTACTTAGAGTGACTGACCATAATGCGTATTGTTTTCTCACCTCAATTCTAGTGTCACACTGGCAAACAAAAAACTTATGTGGATTGCAGTCTCATACATAGGACGATAGCATTTACTGAGTGTTCGTGGTGGCCAACATCTTACATGTTATTTCATTTTGTCCTCTCTAGAACCTGGTTATGGAGAAGAGCTGGACTCAGTGAATGAATGATAAAGTTGCGTTTCAGACTGCTAATAAATTACCGGGGGTTTAGATTCAAAAACCTTGTTGATCTTACACCAAAGCTTATATTATTTCCATCAATGGTGCCAAAACTGGACGAATATTAAATCAGCCTGCATACTTTATGACTATGTCATAAAATTTAAAGAACTATGTTAAATGGAAGTACTTTTGAACTTTGAGGAGAAAGCTATATGCAGCCAGGATATTTTTAACTTCTACCTTTAAGATCAGCAATCGTATCTGAAAATATAAAAGATGCTTCAGCATAATTGCTAAAAGTACATTTCATTAGCTCCTCAAAAGAGACTCTTAATATATTACCATTTTCTCTCAACTTTGTTGTTTATCACTACCTACCTCCAGGAGCTCATTTTTATATTACTACCTTGTGCAAGCCATCACCCCTTCTGCTTTCGCCCTTATATATATACACACTATAGCCTTTCTCCCTCCCTAGCTCTGCTATAGGGTACAGAACAGTAGTGGCAAGAGGAACAAAAAGAGACTGAACCTTTAACCTCTCTGCTTCAGTGACTGTCTTATAAAAGGATATGACTTGATTATATTCCTCATACCAGGAACCCTCCCACCCTATGGCTTTCCTGTAGTCCTGGGCAGCCATAGGGAGGACTGGGACCAAGCTGACCCGTGAAACCTCAGGAAAATTTGTTAACCCCATGCCTGCCACTAGCATGGGACCTCTGAGCCGTTTCATGTGTATCTCAGACAAACTCTCACAGACTCTCTCCTGTGTTCCATTTTATAGTGACAAAAACCACCTCTCTCCTTTCCCAGTCAGCAGTCTTCTCCTATCCCCATTGCAGTCTCATCTATTATCAGGAGATGCAGGAGTGGGAATTCAGATATTTCCTTATTTAGAGGTGCATCAGTTACAGTCATATGTCTAGATGGGCCCACACTCCCCAGATTTTTGGTTCTAAGTGTGCTTTCCAGAACTCTCTATGCCCCTTCCCCTTACATCATCCACATATCAAAATTCTAAGTTACATGGAATAAGAGAAAGGAGGTCCCTAATGTATCTCCTGTATTCTAATCACAATACAGGTTATAGGAACACGCCCCCCCACCCCTGCTTGAGCTAAAAAGGTATGCAGAGGTCATTCCTTCGGTGTAGTACACCAGACCTTGGAAAAGGAATGGGATGTCAGACAAGGCTTCCAAGTAAGAGAACAAAAAGGGAAAGAAATCTTAGTCAAGTGGGCTTGACCCTAAAGACTGCTGCCCACCCTCCCTCCTGAAATAGGGATCCAAAACGACTCCCCCATTCTATTTCAGTATCTTTATAAGCTGCCACCATAGACTAAATGATGACTAAGGTCCCTTCCCCCCAGAAATTCAGACAGGTCAGAAGATTGTGTGTCCGAGAAGTATCAAAGAAGGATCAGATGTCCTTTATCTGTCTGAGCAGGCAAGAGGTCAGGTACAGTTAAGGCAGAAAGTACAGGAAGAAACCACAAAGGCAAGCTGGTGGTAGGGGTTATGGTGGCCGTGTAGTGACCTGGAAAGAAGACCAGAGGGAACAAGCAACCATTGAACAGCAGCCATGTGCCAGATAATTTCTTGGGCCTTGCTAGATATTGCTGAAACCAATAAAGCTTAGATCACTTGTCTAAGCCTTACCTAAGGGCATTTAGCTGGACTATGAAGCTAGGTTGTCTGATCCAACGCTTTCGGTCTTTCCACCACACTCTCTGGCAGAACAGCTTTTCCCGGCCCTTGTGGATGGCAGTCTGCATTGTGATACAGCAACAATAACAATCTGTGATGAGGGTTCAGCTGGTTTAGCTCACCTGCTGATGGCTGTTGAATCCCAAACAGCTTTTCTGTAGGGCCACAGAGTGTGGAATAGGGCAACAATAGTACCTTAGCAGCAACTTCCTGTGCCTTGGGGGAAAAAGTAGGAAAGGGAAAGCGAAGTCTAACAGAACAGACCTTTTTCATTTTTGTCTCCCTCCCACCTCCCATTTTTTTCCGAGCCTGCTTTATTTTAGGGCTTGAACACAAGAGGCCACATTTTAAAGTACCTCCTTGTAATAGTATCAGTAGATTTAACAAAATGGTTAAAGTAGAGCCAGTTTCTTTCTCCATAAGTGGTAGCAGTGAAATCGCCTTCATTTTATTCTGTTAGGGCTGGATATTCCAGTATTTCCAAGAGAGATCCTACCCTCACCTACATTCACTGCAGAGCCCTGACCTTTTGTTAGTAGACCGAGTTGTTGCTATTCAGCATCCACCTGACACCTAGGAACCCCAAACCGAAGTCACAGAATTCCTGATGAAGAGCAAAGTGTGGAGAGGGAAGGGGTAGAAGTGGAATGTTTTGGAGGCTTGGAGCATTGCTTGTGAAGAAGAGACACAAGTGGAGTGCCTCAGTAGACAAAATTCCTTAGGGAATTGGGTGCTAGGAGGTGGGCTCTGGGCCCCATCTGTACCCCTGGGGAGGAGATAGAGTATGTGACCCTTTGAGACAAAATTGGGCCATCTCAGTTTTGCCTGAGCTTGGTTCTGCGTACTTAATAGGTAAGTAACCTAAGCTAAAGGAAGTGGTAGACACTAGAGGATGATCTGAAGCCTGATGTAAAGCATGTAGCGTGTTATGGTTTATGTGGTATAGGGCCCCTTGGACAAAGAGGAAAGAGCTAATTTTGAGAGAAGGTACAATTGCTTGTAAGTTCCCAGAGAGTGGTTTTGACTGTCTTCAGAAGTGCCGCGGGCTTGTGTCTCATTATTGGAAGGCAAGATGCTTACAGTGTCTCTTTGTTGTTGATATAGAAATGCTTGCTGAAAGGATGAATAAAACGAATAGGAGATGCAAAATTAAAATGGTATGAATGAGAGAAGTACAGGTTAAAACTTACCCCATTGTCAGAATGATTGGTGTGTTTCCCAACTAGATAAAATTATGTCATGCATGAGTATTACAGGGGAGGGACATTTTTTTCCTCTACCATTCTAGGTTCTTTTGGCTGGTCTATTAATTAAATTGATATAGCACAAATTAACAGGAGAAAAACAAATTTATTTTTGTACATGTAGGATCCTCACATAGACACTTGAGGTTCAAAGACAGTAGGTAATTGAGGCTTATATGCCATCCAAAGCTAAGCAGAAGGGGCTTGGGGTCCAGGACTTCAGAAGGAAGGAAGACGACTCACAGGAAGGTGGAAGAGTAAATGCTTGATAAACAAATGTTTGGTAAACAGATCTTTGCCTGCCACCCAGGGACAAGGGGACATGGAGGGAATACAGAGAGGTCTCCCCGAGTGTGCCACACCTACCTGGACTCTCCGGTGTTGCCTCCGGTGTTGGCTGTCTTCCTGGACCAGACCTTGTATCTAAATTTTTTTTAACTTAAAAAAGAAAAAAACAAAACTCTTCCCGAGTCTCTTGGGAGTTAATCATCTTCAGCTGAAAATAATCAACATGTCAAAGTGGCAGGCCTTTGGATCTCTAAAAGTTGACTTCCAGAAAGGGAGCCTGGTTCTTGGCAGCATATATTGTGGAAACTGGATATAAATGGACAGATTTGAGTCTAAAATGGGTTATTCCATTTGTGCACCCTCTTTAAGGCCACAAGAATTTTCCAGAGTTCATGACCGTACTCTAAAAAGTATTGGCTGGCCAATTGCTTGGTGCTTAGTGAACTACATTCTTTTATCTCTGGATAACCCTTTACTTTCTTCTTTACATTAAGATATTTCTTTCAAGGAGTGCCAGGTCAGCATTTTTTAAATGAGAATTTTTAAGTACAATACATAGTTTTATAATCATTTCTAAATTACAGCCTTAGGGATTAATTCTTCAGTGCTGCTAGGGCATTCCTCCGCCACTTTTTTAAAACCCTAAGCTGGATGTCATTCAGCCATCGTAACAGGGCACTAATGTAACACATGTTCTTAATTTAAGATCCTTAAATTTCCCATTGCACATTAGTTTCCATTTCAGTTTGCAAGCTAGCGAGAGCAACATGTTCCCTCTCTATAAGGTTAAATATGTGCACTGAAAATAGAAGAGAAAAACAAGTACAGTAATTTACTATGTACAGCATTGAAACTGGGCACTGTAGCATATGGTCAAAGCCTTTCTTAATTAAATAATCACAGAAAATTCTGTATGCATGATTTGTAGACATTCAAAAGTCACGTTGGGAATTTGATTCTTTTTCATGTTTTCTTTCTAAACACAATTTTCTTAAATAGCCCGTGGTTTTATACTCATATTAGCAACTCAGGGATGTTTAAGAGCTTTGACATTTCTTAATGCCAGTAATTTCCATATTCAGATTCGACATATATTTGGACTCACATTAAATCATGTGTCCTGGTTATCACCATATTAAAAGAATATTTTTTAAGTCTTTATGAATATACACATACACACCACGAATCCAAGCCAGGAATTCCTTCCTACCAATTTCGTTCAGGTAACTCCTGTTCTTTTTGAAATATATCTCTTCCTTCTCATACCTCCGGCAGGCTCCTCTCTCAACTTCAACCGTAATAGAATTGTTTTTCTATGATCTCCCCTCTGGCACCCTAGTATACTGTGACTTCCTCACCTGTGGATGTCATCTTTTGTTTTTGAGTACCTGGCTTCTATCAGAATGTCTAGCGAAGCAGAAAGTGCTTGTTAAAATCCTGCTAAATGAATGAATAACTTGAGCCTCCAGGCTAGCTAGCAGAAGAGTTCAGAGGCTGTGTAAGCATCACGTATAAGCTCAGCCAGATCTTGTTGCAGCCAGAGTGGCAGCAGGCCTCCTTTCGGAGCAGTCTGAGGGCAGACCAACACAGGAAGCCACACAGTAAGATGCGCTCGCACCCACATCCCTGCTGCCTAACAGCTCTGCACGGTGGGCCGGCGCCTGCTGGGTGTGCGGCTCCTGCAAACTTTTGCTTATTCAGAAACACCGAGAAGATAGGTAGAGAGAAACATTCCCCTGGTGCAGCCCTAAACAAAATTTAATTACATGAATCATAGTTAATGCTTAAAAACTTTGTTTTCTAGTCAAGTCAGAGGTTGACTTCATTATTTTGCCTGGAAAATAGACTGGTGGCAAGTGAAAGGACTACCTTCAGATGCCCATTATGCTCAGGGTGCATCCACAGGGTAGAGGGGCTGTGAGAAACGTCACTTCTCCGCCCTAAACCAGAGGGACGACTTTCCAGGGATCCTGAGAGGAACTTGAGATAAATGGAGGTCATGCCCTTTGAAGTGTTATTTTTCAGTTCCAAAGATGTCTCCAGCAGTTCCCATGTTAAACAGCTGGGGGTCAAGAGGAGACTTAGACCCACTTCGAGTGCAGTGTTCCCTATTTCATTATAGAACCTCCTCATTTTTAAGGGGCCTGGCCAGCCCCTTTATCAGTTGTGTTCACGTAACCCCTGCCTTAAGTGCCAATTAAACTCTCGGGCCTGGAACTGCTAGGGCTTTCTTTTCACACTTGGAAAATATGAACCTTTAGGTTTTATTCAACAGAATTTCAAGCTAGCAGCTTGGAACACACCCTACTTCTGGGGAGGTGCCCAGAGTACTAGACTGAGCAGCTGACATGCCGCTTGAGTTCTGCTTCTGTTGCACACCAGCCATTGGTCTTGGCCCCTGAGCCTGTTACCTCTTTTGATAAATGAAAATTATCACTCAGCTTATGGCAAGGAATGTTTGGTATCACTTCACAAACTCTGAAGACTATCCAACCCTCTCTCTGATACTCTGGAAACACTGCATTCTAAATATCCCAGAGCCCCCTCCACAGTGACTTCTCCGGGATCTGGGAGGGGGTGTGTGTCTGATGGTGTTTCCAGACTGACCAGTGTCTCTCTTTGGGCTTTTCACTTTCTTATCATTCCTGGCCCCCAAGAAAAATCACAAATTTTCTGACCCAGCCATAAATTAAAACACAATTTTAAAAAACTCTGTATAGCATTTGTATACTGTATCAGAAGGGTTACTTTGAATATCTAGTTTATATATTGCCCTGTATTATTCATTAGTATAGGCAAATATAAACTTTAAAGAATCCTTAAATAAAGCAGTTTGCTGCCAAAATTGATTGTTTCCTTGCCACACTCCTGGGAAAGTTCTGCACCTTAGAAAAAAATTTAAATATCTGGTTGAATGTGTCAGATTTGGGTTCAAATTCCAGCTCCTTCACTCAAATGCTTTGGCCTTGGTGAGCTTCTTGTTCCATATCTGTACAATGATGATAATAATACACATTCAACCAGATATTTATGTGTCATTTATTGAAGAAGATAAAAAGATACAAGAAATATTGTACTAGGACAATGATGCCTCAGTTCCCTTCAAAGTAGGCACCTTGGAGCTTAACATAGTTCTCCCAATCGCCATCAGCTGCCCCACCATATTTTCCTGAATCTCATTGACAGTCTAAAATCTCTTCCCTTTCAAAGGTGATTTTAGTTTTGGGAAAAGCCAGAAGTCACAGGGCACCAAATGTGGGCTGTAGGGGGCTGAGTCACCTGGGTGACTTGCTGTTTCACCAAAACACTCTGCACGAGACATGATACCTGAGGGAGCACATTGTTGTGATGAAGCTGCCAATCACAGGTTGCCTACAGCTGCGGCCTCTGTATCATCCGGACAGTTTCTGCAGAGGAGTGTTCAAACTTAATGCAAAATTTGATGCACATTTGTTGCTTTACTCGCTCAGTTATTTTGAATGAGAGGGCCACACAGTACACATGCTCACTCAACAGCATCTACTGCCCCCACTGACTAGTACAGTGACATTGTCACTGTTCACACACGTGCATTCCAGTCCACTTTCCTTGGCTGCCAGGTTATATCGATGTCACACAAACCATTCTAGTTATATTAACAATGATGGACTTTTTCTGGACAGACCTCAAGTGTGCACACATGCATAATAGGTTTATTCAAATAAAGATAATAACCTCAAAAGCTAGTTTGGTTTTAATGGAAACCATAGGGATGCAGATTGATTCTATGATAGAGAAAGTTGGAGAAAGCATAATTCCGTTAAGCACCAGATGAATCAGGCTGTACCTTTCATTTCCAGCCTTCTCCTCTTTTCTCCACATTTCTTCTCTCTGTCTTTAATTAAAAAGCAAACAAGTCTTTTAAGGAAGCTCAATTTCAGAAGTTCCTATTATACCCCACTCCCACAGATTTATACAGAGACAGAGCGACTGCTTGTAATTGGCTGGAAATGAAGAAAACTAAGGTATCTCACCAAAGAATTAGCAAACAACATGAAGACATGAAAAAAAATATAGCCAGTGCTTCTCTGGCTTATGTAGGAAAACCAAAGAACCATGAAATTAATTTTATTTGTCATTAAAAGATACTAGACTTAGAATCCAGGATGTGATTATGTAATTATAAATTAATTTCAGTAGCATGCTCTCATCTGAACTAAATGTCAGCAGTAGTTATGAGAAGTATGTTAATGAGCATCACAAAAGCTGGTCTGCTTGCTTGTGCCTCCAGATGCCCAGGGAGTAGATAGAGATAAAGCCTCCTGCTGCGCGGGGGCTGCTGTGGTTTTCCAAGACTCCCAGTGCATGTGATCAGTTTTATAGGAGGCGACTCTCTTTAACGTGTTCCTGCTTAACTGAAAAGGAGGGATTGGAAGGGTGTCCACAGGCCGCACTCAAGTGTGGAATAAATGCTAATACAGCCATTGAAATGTGAAGTTGAACATTTCAATTTCAAAATGGTGTTCAAGAGCATCTGATGACACATCTATATTTTAACTCCGGTGAAGCGTGAAAATTAAATGAATACTCCATGATGCTGTTTATGAATTATGACCTCCCCGCTTAAATAGATCGTTTTTTATAGTTAGGGTGGCACACCTCATTTGTGAAAAATGCCTCTCTGGCATTCACACACTGCTTATTTCTTCTAGTCATCTTATTAATTATATATGTTTGCCAAGGAAGAGCCCAAGCATACCTATATCTTGAATTAAACTGCGTACGTAGTGCTCGGGTTCAAGATAGTGGATTTGTCACCAAGTTGACTGCCTTATGTTCAGCCAGTGTCAAACTCAGTGCTTGATATTTGTGCTTATGCAAAAGTCTCATGGAAGAAATGACACTTCTCATTTGTAATCGACCTTTTTCTCACAAATTGTTATTCCTGCCACTTTGCCTTTCAGAATGTGATGGGGGAAGTTGAGGCAGCTCTGGGTGCAGAGGAGCCACTGGGGGAGGGGTGGCTCTGTCCATGCCCAGTGTGGGGACTCACCTAAGCCTCCTTGCTTACGTAGGTGTGTCCCGTCACGGCTTCTTCTGTGCAGAAGCCCATAGAGAAATTTTGCCATGCTGGTACTTATGGTTGTGATGATGCCTTGGCCTTAATGCATTCTCAGGGACAAGGTAGTTTGTTCTGTGAGGATTCAATTGTAAACTGTTTCTTATAATCCTGGGCTAAAACAGCAAAGCCCAAACAACTCATTGCTTACAGTCAAGGATCCCAGTTTGTTTTAGAACATTCTAGGGCCTGCAGCCAGGATACAGGCTGGTTTCTACAGAATGCAGTGGTGACATTTCAGTGATTCTGAGTACTGCTGTGGCTTTCATTTTACCATCTGGGGCTCTGGGGCTCTCAGGCCTTTGCATTTAGGCCAGGTATGAGATTCTTGTTGGCACAGGCAAGCCCCACTTTCTCAAAGCGGTGCTTTCCTGAAATCCTCATCACGGGTGGTTCTCACTTACCCAGAGAAACAACAGGACTGTGTTCTTGACAAAGGGATTGGCAGGCCACTCGTCTTAAGTATATCCAACACGTGAGTGAAGCTGAACAGTCCCACTCTAGATCTCCCATCAGTAAGCCTCTTCTTGCACAATAAGCTCCGAATCAGTTAGGACACTACAAGGAACAAAAATATGCAACTTAAAAAGTCTTAAGTAGTAAAGACATTTCATGTTTCAGAACGAGAAGAGGGTGGTTCCACGTTGGTTCCGAAACTCCTATCCCCTCATGGTTGCAAGATGGCTGGGAAACACACGAGCCGACAGTAGGCCGAAGAAGTGAATCCTCTGCAGCACTGTGTCGCTTTCCGTGAGAAAGCCTTTCCCAGAAGCCCCAGGCCAATATCCCCTGAAGTCTTTGTCCAGGGAGGACCCAGGACATTCTCCTAGACTTTCCTCCTCTCCGATATGTCCTTCCTTCTCTGTGACCTATCCATGTGGGTCTTAAATAATCTGCTCTCTACCCTCTATCCCAGCAATTTTCAACCTTTTTCATCTTATGGCACACATAACCTAATTATTAAAATTCTGGGGCACATGAAAAAATACATTTTTTGCCTATATGACCAACTCCCCCCCCAAAAAAAAACCAGATATGATGTTGATTCATTCACACTAAATGGCTATTGTTGTGTTGGCTGTTGTAATTTTTATTTTATTTGACAATCTAAGGCATAGGTGGCAAACACAAGGCCCATGGGCCAAATCTGGCCCTCCGCATTGTTTTATCCAGACCAGCACTTTGTCTCTACCCAGCAGCAGCATCAAGCTCCTTACCCCTAGTTAAGGAGTAGTTACGTTTATACAGTCCTAAAATTACATTCAGCCCTTTGAAGGCAACCATGAGGCTGATGTGGCCACCGGTGAAAATGAGTTGGACATCCCTGATCTAAGGGAAAAGAGGTCAGTGCCCCCCCCCACTAAATAGTCAGGTGTTGCATGTTTTAAAAATTCCTGTGGCACACCGGCTGAAAATCACTGCTCTATTTCTCTGTTTACCATGTTAATTCAAATCCTCATCATTAACCCTACCTGTTTTCTCTGCTTCCAGGTTATCTTCTATAATGCCTTTGAGTGATCTTTAAAACACAAATCTCATGATGTCACTATCCTGCATAAAACCCTTAAGTGGTTCTTAATCACATATACAATCAAATTTCCGTTTTTTTCCTTGCTATAAGAATGACCTCTCCCATCTGTAAAAAGGAAAAATATCTTACGTGGAAGTTCAAGGCAACTAATGGTGGCTAGAGAGCTGGAAATAGGGGTGGGCAAGGGGCTCGTAGTTCAGCCCAGTGGATGCGTCTGTTTCCCTCACAAGGAGGCTGCAAAGCCTTTCCTTGGATCCTTGGTAATACAGCCAAATGGAAACACCTCCCAAGCAGTTAATTTGGACCTCAGGAGTGTCAGTCAGGCTAACAGCACAGACTGAGACGGCAGTGGAAGCGGAGGTTAGGAACACGTGGAGTGAGAAGGGAAGAGGACCTTGTAGAGAGACAGCTCCAGGAGTTATATTGACACAAAGCCCCAAGTATGTGACATTCAGCAACATAGCATTCCTACTTCATCGTTCAGATCCTAGGAATGTGCCTTGCAGGAGAATTTATGTTTTGGTTGTGTTAGGCAAGTCAACCCAGTCAGACGTGTGAGGGCACAGTAAGGATGGTTGAAGACTGAAATACAACTAATATCAAAAACTGAGAATGAAAAATTGTAATTGTATGAATTGTTCCTGTTTTTACATTTTCATTCTAAGGTAAAAGATCTGTGATTTGCTTTGATAGTGCCTAAAATTAATCTCTTTTCTTTTCACAAGGCTTTTCATATCAGAAATCCTGAGTTGACCAACATTTCACGTGTTTCCAATTCTAATCAGGGTAGAAACAGTTTGGGGTTGAAACAGGCTTAAGAATGGAATTTCAAAAAGAACTATAATAACTGAATATGCTAATTATTCTCCCTGCTCTTGATAGCAACCTGTATTTATTCTTTATGTCTATTTAAGAATTCAGTCCTTTGTGTTGTTCCATGCAGACTAAAGAGCTATTTAGATGCAATTTACATTCTGTTATGGAATATGACTTTTCTTAACGAGGAGGTTAAATATTAATGAAGATTAATTGATGAATAATTTTAGCAAGTAAAGACAGTATCACTTTGGTGCACGAGCTTACAGGGTTGCAGCAGGTATTTGCACACTCAGCTCGTTGTCAGAAGGGAGGGAGGAGGAAGCGGAGGAGCTGGACGGAGGGCTCCAGGCAGTAATGAGGGCCTTCCAACCAGACCAGACTGTCCAGCTCTATCTGCTTTTATCCCTTCTCCTTCAGAGAAGGGTGTGAGGAGAGCTTGTCTCTTTGTATATCATGTGGGCTCCAGGCTAGCCGGCCTTCCGCATTGCTTCCCTCTGACTCTGACCACCCCACCCCCACCCCCCGTCTACTGAGGCCTCATCTCTGCCATCACGGTAGGTTTTTCTGCTTCTGCCTTACTGTCTGCCTGTCACACCCGACCTGACCTGTGTCTGACCCCCAGTCTTTGCTGTTAGACTGTACAGGCGAGTTTGTACAGGCAGCTTCCTCGCGGCTCCCGGTGGCTCTGTGGGGCCCGGCTGCTGGCCTCTGTCACTTACTGGCTCTCCCAGGCGGTCCCGCTGAGGAACCCCCACCCCAAATCATCCCCACTTTCCAATGGAGCTTCACAGAAACTCGGCTCCAGCGAGAAGCAGAAAATGTGTATTAATTGCCTGAGGCTTCAAACCGATTTTGATTCTCTAACCTTTTAAAATGTGATGTGTGTTTAAATTAAGAGTAGCAGAGACAAAAATGATGTGGGAAAGTGATAATGTTATCCTAGCCTATTTCAGTGACATTGTAACATGGTTAAGAAAATTGACTGTCGGATTTGATCAGTGTTGCTGAAGCGAGCGAGCCATCATTCTCTGAGTGGCTGGAGTCAAATTCGCACCCAGCAGGAACGGTTTTAATGACTGAAGAATCCAGTTACCACGCGAAGCAGCCTAGGCACTGCTGACCTCCTGCATTGCCTCTCTCTTATTTTTCAGGTACCACGTGCTTGATCGCTCTGCTATCAGATAAAGACCTCACCGTGGCCAATGTGGGTGACTCCCGTGGGGTCCTCTGTGACAAGGACGGGAACGCCATTCCTTTGTCTCATGATCACAAGCCGTACCAGCTGAAGGAAAGAAAGAGGATAAAGAGAGCCGGTGAGCTTGTGATCGCCCGAGCACTGTCTGCTGTCTCACTGGGTGGATGGGGGCCTTGCTTGGTTAGCCCCTGGGGCATAAGGTGTTTAGTTACTGGTGATCAGTAGGTCAGCACCGAAGCTGCTGCTGAGGTAGCCGAGGCTGGACTTACAACATTGCCTATCAAATCCATGGCCGGTGAATCTGCTCTGCTTCATGGCCAAAGATGCCAAAGGGCCAAAAAGAGCTCCTTTTCTAGTTTCAAGGCTACTGGGATCGTTAGGCCCCTGCTTGCAATATCTTACTTCCCTCTAGCCGTGTCAAACTACTAACCATTCCCCAAGTAGACCCTGTTTCTGATGCCTCTGTGCCTGTGCAAGTGCTGTCTTCACTGTCTAGCAGACAACTATGTGTCCTGTGAGACTCAGCTTAGGGGTGTCCTTTTAGAAGCCTTCCCTGGCACCCTGAGCCACAGGCTACCCCGGCCTGGGTTAAGTGCCCCTTCAGTCTTTTCCCAGCATCCTATGTGGGCCTCTGAGTCGCCTTTTATAAAGTATAGCTCTCTTATCTGTCTTGCCTTCCCAACTGTGAGGTCTTTGAGGCAAGAGCTTGTTCTGTTCATTTATATCATCCCACACCTCGCTCAGTACCTGGTATAAGGACATATTTTGAGGGGTGAGAATCCCTTGTGTATTCATTTTTTCTTTCAACAACTAGGGGTTGGGGGTATAAACTTACATTCTGGAATTGGGATGAGGGTGGGGAATGTAATAGACAGACATTAACAAATAAATAAAACGAGTAAGTTATCTAGAGTATTACAAGGTGAGAATATTACCAGGTGAGAACTGTTATGGAAAGAGAGCAAGCCGGGAGGGAATGGTGAGTGTCAGGGGGTGGTCTTTGTAGGCTCACGAAGGTGACACCGGGACAAATACTTGAAGGAAGGTTATCAATTGATGGTTACATTTTCATGATGAGATTTGGGGGCTGCAGTTCTTTTCGGCCTGTGGACGGGAGGCCCCCTTCCCTCTCCTCTCCACACTCACGGCTGCAGCCTGTGTGCCGTGCGTGATGCGCCCGCTGCAGGCCTGGCTGCTGGGGGTGATTTGCAGGTTGACTCTCAGTCGCCATAGGTCAGCTGCTGCCCAGAACCTAATCAGCATTTGAGTCTGCAGTAGAAAGCAGTACCGTTGAGTCAAAAAGTGTGGAATTTTATTACACCCTCCTGCTTGGGTGACTGCATGTGATGCAGAATAATTTTTAATGAAAGCTTTGGTCGGGTTTTCTGTTAATGGGATGGAACAAATGATGTTTCAAGAGCATCTATCAAGCTTTGATGGGCTGCAGGCAGTGAGAGTGAAATGCTCTGGCTTCCTTACTTACAAGGACACCGTCTCCCATGAACCCACAGCGACCCTGAATTGAGATAGTTAGCCTTTTCTCGTGTAAGCGATACACCTGGAAATGTCATCTTAGCGTCCATCACTGTTCTGAAATGTCGCTCCTGTTTTACCCTCTTTTTTGCATGCAGTCCCAGCACCTCCTCCCTGCCCTGCAGGGATGCCTTGTAGAAGCAAATCTGGAAACCTCTTGGAGGAGCTGGATGTAACCTGTCCAGGGGTGGTTTACAGCACAGCTGAAGTAGCCACGATCGGTTTCATTCCCTTCATTGGACTTCCTCTGACCTCAGCCTTACTTTCAGGATATCCGTCTCCCCATTTTTTGTGTGATAATTCGCTGCAACCAGTCTGGGCCAAACACACGGTGGTCTTCCTATCTCCATTCCTGGCGCTGTTTCCAACAACAGTGGCACCAGCTGCCATTGAGTGATATCACTCGGTGCTGGGAGCCACACCTAGCGATTTACACGCACTTTCTCTCCCTACCTTGTGAGGTCAATTATGTCATCATTTTATAACCAAGTAAATGGAGCCTCCAAGAGGCTTATGCACACCTGGCACACAGCCAGTGAATGGTGAGGCCAGAGCTGAGACCGGCTGACTCCACAGCCCAAGCTCTTCCTATCCCACTGCACTTCCTGGCGTGTTCTCGTGCATCCCTGCCCATAGCAGTCCTACCCATCGCTCACAGCCCAGCTTCAACACTCTCTCCTCCCTGATCTTCCCAACTGCACACCGCCCTTTCCTCCTCATCTGCCGACAGCATTTGCAGGGGCCATTCTCTCCTTGCAAGAATACTGCTTTGTGCTTGCAGCTGTTGGTACGTGTGGATTTGATTTCCCGCCAGACTGTCTACTTCTTTAGAGAAAGGTCTGGGTCTCATATAACTCTATAGCCTGCAAATTGCCTCGCATAGAGTATGTGTTTAATAACTATCTGACAAATAATAGGTGAATGGACAAAGTTCTAATTACTTAAATAAAAATAGTAATACATAATATTGAGCGCATGTTATATTCAGGGATTATACTAAGTGATTTATATGGAATAATGCCTTTATTTCTCACAACACGATGGAATGTGTACTATTGTTGTCCCCATTTTGCAGCCAAGGAAACTGATGATAGAGAGAGAGCTTCTCATCCAAAGTCACACACAGCTAGAAGTAACGGAGCCGGAAATCAAATCCAAGCAGCCCGACCCCAGAGCTGAGCCTTGGAACACTGTGCTAAAATACACACTTTATTTTTTAATCCTGATCCTGTTTGGGGGGCTGTTTTGAGATCTATACAGGCACGGCCAAAGGCATCCCACGCTAAAAATGGATCCCAGTGGCTGTCTCTGGTACCTGCCCACCTGCCTTTTGCCATTCTCCTCGAATCTCCACCCTAGTGCGCCCTCCTGTCAATCACTGAGCTATCAAGCTATTGTTAAGTTAAAACCGATCCATACATATTTCTTATCCTCAATATTCTTATTGATATTTTCTTAAAGTCTTTTAAGAATGAGGGCATGAGCGCCTCTTGGTAGAGGGTCAGACCTCAAGCCATGCTGCAGGGCTGCTGTCCTTTCCCAGCAGCACCGGGGTGGGGTGAGGGGAGCACGTGGGATATGCCACGTGCAGCAGGTCCGCCTTTCGTGCACGGGCCCAGACTGCACCAGGTGTGTGAGGTGTCGGTCAGGCTAATGAGTTCGTTCTCTTTCCAGGTGGCTTCATCAGTTTCAATGGCTCCTGGAGGGTCCAGGGGATCCTGGCCATGTCTCGATCCCTGGGGGATTATCCACTGAAAAATCTGAACGTGGTCATCCCAGACCCAGATATCCTGACCTTTGACCTGGATAAGCTCCAGCCCGAGTTCATGATCTTGGCATCAGATGGCCTCTGGGATGCTTTCAGCAATGAAGAAGCTGTTCGATTCATCAAGGAGCGCTTGGATGAACCTCACTTTGGGGCCAAGAGCATAGTTTTACAGTCATTTTACAGAGGCTGCCCTGACAATATAACGGTCATGGTGGTGAAGTTCAGGAATAGCAGCAAAACAGAAGAGCAGTGAACCCTTCGGGGCCTCAACTGCCTTAGACTAAAGGACTTTCAACACACTCGTCTCTTTTCATGTAGTGAAAGAAGTGGAAGTTATGGTTAGGATCATCATCCCAGACGTGGGATTCCCCCTCCCTGGCCGTCGTAGGTCTCTATTCGGTGATCACGAACAGAGGTGCTCTTGGCTGGCGTAGTTGAGAGGCTGGAAGAGGTTTCTTCATGTTCCCCAATTCTTTCATCCGATGTCCAAAATATATAAATACATAGCTGTAGACTCACACGTATGAAATGAATGGCGTATGTGCGATATAGTCTTCCTCGTAGGATTCTTTTCAAGACCCCTCCCAGGGCCTCCCAGGCCTCAGACTGTGTGTCCTCTCTTCGGATTAGCGGAGCAGCGAGCAGGGTGGGCCTCCCCGAGCTGCAGGAGACCGGCCACAGTGTCGCCTGTGAGCCAGGGTGGCAGGGCGCTTTGCTGAAGGCAGAGCCGCCCCGAGGATGCCTCGTCCTCCTGAGCCCAGGTTTTCAGCTCGGCTGCACCCAGAAGTGGATTTAGAAGGGTTTGCTACACCACGGCTGCTCAAGGAGACTGAGGGGAGTGGGAGGTAGAGGCGGCCTGCACGGCAGAAATACCCTTTTCCCCCTCACTCCCTTCATTAGTTAAATAGACTTCGTGTACCACCTGACCAGTCTGTGCATTTACCCTAAGTGTGCATGACCCTAACCCTTTGCTCACATCTTTAAGTCCTAGGCAGCTGTGAAACTTCACAACCAGACACCGTGAATTTTTTGTCTTACGTTGCCGAGAAACCTATTAGGGGAAGTCAAAAAATCAAACCATAATATCATAATTCCTTCCATCTTTAAGGATAGATAGAGGAAAATAATGGCTAAGTCACCATCCCCCTTGAGAAGACTGTTGTTTGCATTGGGAGAGGAAGCTGGTGAGGTTACTACTTGAACTGAGCTCCAGCTGCCAGTTTTTATGTTTTTTGGTCCCCCCCCAACCCTCCACACTCCTATTCTAGTAGCTTTCAAATGTCTCTCAAGGAGTGTTTGCAGAAGCAGCAGCCTAGAACTGCGGGCGTGTTCCCTGAAGCTCAGTACGGAGTTCCCAACCACGCTCTGGAATTGGGTGGTGATCTGCTGGGGCGTGCTTCTCCACGAAGGTGGAAAGCAGCAGCTCTCGATGTCTGGCTGCAAACCCCTGCCCCAGCGGGTGGCTTTCCCCAGGCAAACCATTCTGTGACAACAAAGCCGTTTGGGAATCCAAGCTCCAACTTGCACTGTTAGTCTGCCCAGAGTTATTTTGGGGCCAAGCTTGCTGCTTTGAGTTTCCTGTCACCAAAGTCACATTTCTAATCTCAGTATTTTACAAGTCAATCGACAGAAAATGCTCAGTTATCCTGTTTGCCTGACCGTGGTGACTCAAACAGCCAGACAGGATTTTCATTGCGTTCCCGCACACTGGTGTCTGAAATGCCAGGGTATCCACCTGGTTCTGTTCTTTTGAGTTGGCACTTGTCTTTACAGCTTCTCAAAGGCTCCGTGCACTGGCACCTCCTGCCCTTGGTGCCGTCCCCTGCCTTCCTTCAGCTGTGGAGCTTTCCTGAAGCAGATTCCAGAGAACTTGGGGGTTGGAAATGTTCCCTTCTGGTGACCGAGGGCTACCGCCATCTCCCTTGAGTCCTCCAAGCCCTTGCCTTTCTTTGAGAATCAGTAATGTTTTCCCAGAGATTTGCTTACTTTTGTAAACTGTAATATTAGAATTATAACCTCGAATTTTTTTTAGCTATAGACTGTTCTAGTACAAAATATCTACCACCATTTAGATGGAGGGATTTGCCTATTAAGAGACACAGAACATCTGGATGTGCATATTTGGGCTGGGAGTCAGAGGGGGTGTGGGAGACGGACTGAGTGTCGTCGGTGACGGGATGGTCAGGCCAGGTGGCAGAGTTTGCCTGGAGATGCAGGACGTTCTGACTCTGGAGAGTGACCAAAGCTCACCACCTAACTCGAGTTCAGGAATAAGCAATTTCTTCTTTTTTATGGCAACTGTCAATTTCCTTTTTATTTTTAACTTAACCCCAAAATTCATAATCACAAGAAAAAGACATTTTTAAATGCCATGGTCTTTGTTATTGTCTAAGGTGAAAACAGTGTTGTTTGGTGAAGATGAGAAAGGAAAGCTGCCGAGTGGGTAAACCAGTGTGTATGTGCCCTGCAGAACATCTCAGCAGCTGGTGCTGAGGGCCACAGGGCATGACCTTTCCTCTAACTGAGGTTCCCAGGGTATTTTCTGAGTTTTGCTTTGTAGAATTAATTCACTTCTGACCTGAACCAAGTAGTATGTGTATTTCCTGTTCCCTTTCTGCCATTTCCCTCTCCTTTTGGCTTGTAGGTTTTTAAAAGATAGAAGTTCTAGGCGAAATAGCAGCAGTTCAATTAATACCTGTTTTTACTGTCAGAGTATTTTGCTTCCTCCCCTGTCTCAGAACTCTCTCTCCCAGACCCTCTTCTAGCTGTTGGGGGTCTACAGACATCACCGTCAGGTGCCCCGTGGCTCACAGCTGCCCCCATATTTCAGGGACAGGGAAGGGGGAATCTAGCTATTAGGGAAGTTGATTTGAGAAGTCTGCATGTGAAGCTTCCCTAAATAGCACTGCCAAAACTCTGGATGCCCCCTGAGGCTGCCCAGACTTCTGTAGCCTGAGTTCACCTTGCCAATAGCCCCCATGGTGCCAAATTAGGGATGATTTTATAGTCTTTTAAAAATGAAGCTGGGAACGAATGACCATATGTTTATGAGCCCCCAGCAGGACTCCAAGCCCAGGGTCTCTTCAGTGTGCTCTGCCCGGCCACCACTCTTCTGATCCAGTCCTTAATGTGGGTTGCGATTTGGGTCGGGGGGGGGGGGGGGGTGAAGACAGGGACATTTTTTAAAAAATTCATCGTGTTTCCAATTCTCTAATCAAAGGAGTAAACAGTACTTACATAGAAAACTCTAAAGGTAGTTCCCAAGACCTGCATTTATTTTACGGGACCAATTAGTCCAAGGCACTTAACTCTGAAGTCACTGCTCTAATACACGTATGTACACATTGCTGGTTACAAGTGGCCACATGCTCTTCCTGCATTAGATCGAAGGTGCTGGCCTCTTGAATCTTGTCTATAATCTCTTGTAATGAGAGTATCACAGAGAGTGTTTTATAGCATGAAGGAGCACATGCAATCTGGATCATTTAAAACAGGCCTTATTTCATACACCTGTAATGACATCAGCTCACATACATTTTGTGCAAGCAGGATTACATGAGAGTGGGGACATCATTGTTTTAATCCTACCTAAAGTAATTCTAGGAAGTTGGTTACACTGTTGAATTGGATCACTGGGTATCTGGCAATACATGAAGGATTCACAAAGGCAGCGGTCACTTCTTTCTTTGCCAGGAGTTGTTGCCAGATCAAACTTTCTTGCAACTGTGTCAATGCAAAAGGTTTAGAAAGGGCAACATTTCATTGTATACTTGAAAGTATAGCAATACATACTCTGGATATTATTTTCCAATGATTTTGGAAATTTTTTTCCTCTTTTTAACCCATCATTAGACTGATCTTCCCTTAATATCCCCCCCAATTGCCTTAGCTCATCACACCAGCATTCCTGACCCAGAAATGACATGACTGTTAGATACACACTGGGGCCTGTTTACCACCCGGGGTGAAACTACTGACATCTAGACCTTGGAGCTAGTCAGATGCACACGACAGAAGTAGGATCCAGGTGTTTGCCAAAGTGAGGTCCGCAGAACACACGTTCCAAGGACACTCTTCTAATTATAGGGTTTCAGGATCAAAGGGGTTTGGAAAACACGCTTAGAAAGTTAGTGCATATATGCCCGTCTAAGGTTCTAATGTAAATAGTAGGGGGTGGGGAGAACGCACCACAGATGTAATTTTAGTTAGGTTGGTGGTTTCTGGAGTCATTTGACCACAGAAACATTTTTTGAGTAATGCTTAGTAACATCCCAAGAAGTTCATGTTCCATAGGACCCACTCTGAGAAATTTTGATATATGGAAATATTGCTGTTTTTTCATTCACTATGACTCTTTGTAATTGCAATATACTTTGCAATTAGGCACTAGTCCTGTTGAGTAAGAGCCTGATCTGCTCAGGAAAGCGGCGTTAAGAAAGACTATCATGTAATGTGGTTATCAGCAGCCTCACCTTGGCAGCAGGAGCCCAGCCATCCTACTTGAAGCTCTAACCATCGTCTCCCTTCTTTGGTGTGGGGGGTAAGCAGGAGCCTTGCTGACCTGGGAATTCCTCAGATTCATTCCAAGAGCTTTCTGTTGCTGTTTTAACTTCTCTTTGCCATCCAGACCGAATCACAATAAATATTTTTACATTACATCATATCACTATGTGGGAGTAAAAAATATTAAAAATAATAGAAAATGAGGAAAAAGTTATACACTATTAACATTTATTTACTTTTTCCTCTGTCCTTCTTTCCAGGTTCAATGAAATAATTTTAAATCAATCACAGCTCATTTGTTCTAAAATCCCGGCCCCATGTTGTCCCACTGTTCACATGTTATGTGTACAACTAGGTTTGTCAGGTTACCTCTTGCCTAAAATGTCAGGCTTATTGTCACTTCAACTTGGACAATGGGTTTGATAAAATCTGAAGGATAATCCTAAAATAACAGAGGAGACAAATGTAGTTGAAAACATGGTACAAAGTGAATTTAGGGTAAAATCATTAATTAAAATCACATCTAATATTTAGGAATACACCCACCCTCTAGATGTCCAAATTTTCTTTCCCACTGTTAAGCTGAAAACTGTTTAACCAAGAGTTGATTACAATAATATTTATGTATTTAGTAATAACCACATCATCATGTGTAAAATCACTTGAACAAACCCAAGTTAAGGACTCTGAAGAGAACATGTAGTCATTGTTCCTTTAATAAATCAGCATAGGCATTTTCACAATTTAAAACCCCAGCAAAAAGCAGCAAGCAGCAAAGGTACAGATTATATTTAGAGGTATGGTTCCATTTATTCTAGAAGCCCTAAATATACTCTGGCCTCTGACATTTGCGAAATCCAAATTAATCTTAAAAACCTCCAGAACCCAGAGTCCCGAGGTCTGAGCAAAGCAGCTTACTATAAAGGCTTGGTGGCAGATTGCAGTGGGGGCCAGTTAGGGAGCAGGACAATCCTCCTGGGCAACCTGCTGCCTCTGTAGGAGAGGGACTGTGTACCCGTCACCTTTCGTCATGAGGAAATCCACAGGCTAAATGTGATAGCATGCATCATTGTCTCCGCAGATTTGTAGATTAGTCAGATAATGCATAGTTTAAAATGAGTTGAGGCAAAAGCAAAGGTTTGGGGAAAAAACCTTTAGAATACCCGATATTAAAAATGTGAGAAGTGGGTTATTTAAAATTTGGATGATCAGAGTTTTACTATTCCCAGGTTATATTTAATAGTGATTTTTGACATCAGCACATAGATTAGTAGAAGGCAGTTGTTCCCATTGGCACCTATTCAAATGCAAGTCTTCCCATTTACCGTGTAGGCTGCTGCTTTGCTGGCATGTTAATGAAAACAGAATCTCATGCTCCTTCTGATCAGACTGATGGCATAGGCAGACTCACGTTTAAGGAAAATAGTTTGGAACATTTTTAATCAAAACAATGCAAAACTAATTTCCAGGTGACCGAAGTCAGAATGTAAAGAAAACACTGTTAAGAAAATGTAAAAGACAAAATCAAAGGAGAATAATATATATAAAAGGAAATACTTTAAATTAAGGAGACATGGTATGTCATTACAGCATGAATCATAATTTCTGATATTGAAGAGTTAACACTGAAGTAAGAAAACTAACATTGAGTTGTTTGTAAAGCCAGTAAAACCGCAGTCCCTATTTCATGCACCCCAATGAAAATGGATGTATGCGGTCTCATTCACTGCTCCCCTGAACTACCTGTACTGTCCTAGATTCTGTTCACTTTCCAAATCCTAGACATAGTTTTACCCCGAATCCTTAGAACCGATACATTTTTTAGGAGGAAATACGCTTTTTTAGGATTTTAGAAAAGAATACAGTGGACTACAGGATACCTTCCATTTTATAGAGAGTGCCCAGATCGAACCGAGGCCGGATCAGCGTGGTCACAGCTGCAGCTGAGAGTGAGCTCTAACACGTGGTGATTTTCCACGCGCCAGCGTGACTACTGTACCAGTGAATATTCAAGGTAAAGCAGAAATTTCCCTAAAACAAACTACCAAGTGATTTAATGTTCTTGCTTCTCAGAGATATTTCTAATCCATATATGGCAAATGGTCATGTTTACTCATGTAATTTTTGAAAATCCTGCAAAAATGATATATTAGATATCTCTAACCCAAGAGAATGATATCCTGTCCACATTTGAAATTACCACCTGCCTTAGTATATGTAAGGACAAACAACTTAGTTTAATAATGAAAAGGCATAAAATCCTGCCAAAGGGGGGAAATCTAGAACCGTGGAACCTGCAGCAAGAATACCCCTATTTACGCCCTGGCTGGTGTGGCTCAGTGAACTGAGTACCATCCTGCAAATCAAAAGGTCACCGGTTTGATTCCCAGTCAGGACACATGCCTGGGTTGCGGGCCAGGTCCCCAGGTGGGGGCGAGTGAGAGGCAACCAATCGATCGGTCTATCTCTCACACATCGATATTTCTTTCCCTCTCCTTCTCTCTCCTTTCCTTCTCTCTAGAATAAAATCTTTAACAAATATGTCCCTATGTAGGTTCCACGACCGCAGCCAGTGTTTATGTGGTTCATCTTGATTGCCCTTTTACCTCAGGCATATATTCAGAAAATGGAATCATAAATACAAAGATAGAAAAAAAACCCAATAACTAAAGTTCCTCTTTTAGAAAGCACTGTTTGCCTTTTTAAATTTATCTGAAGGACATGTTCACACTGAGGTATTAACATCTACAACACTGTCTCCAGTTTGTTGTTCAATTACTAGAGCAAATGGTTGTGATTTATAGCACTTAACACAGATTCAGTTCAGATTACAGAGTTGAAATCTATGTTGCAATCCCTCCACATTGCCATGGTCAGCCAGAAAAGGAAGAAAAGAAACAAAAGAAGAAATTCTAGTGAGTTCAGTAGAATGATTATTTTGACAAGCCTGGAAAATAGTGATGAAACAGTTAACTATTCCAAAACACTGCAATGTGAGTGTGTTCACATGCATAATTCCTACATGCCAAATGTGCAAGGTGTATTCCTTTTAACATAAGCATCATTACATATATAACAGATTGATCTACCTTATGAACACATTGAATTGGGAAAGTCACTATTTTTGCTGTAAGTGAATCTGCTTATATACTTTATTCTCCCCTTTATTAATGTCTCTTTGCTGAGCCCTTCTCTGTGGCGAGCAGAGACAGTCTAAGGGAGGTGCCTAGTGTGAGCACTCGGGCACCATCCCCGCCTTCTTGGCACTTGGAATGGGGGCTTCATAGATGCTTTGATGCTCAGTACCAGCCAAACGGGGTGAAAACTGGCATCTTTCATGATTTCCTCCCCTGGACTTAGATTTGTGAGGACAGGCAGAGTGAGAGTAATTCTTTCCTACACATAATGGTGAACGGTAAAAAGACCATCTTGCCCACATCTGAGCAAATTACATCGGACAATTACTCTGCGTTGAGTCATCTAAGTTTTCCAAGGATGGTATGGGGAGGTGAGGAAAAAGGTGGGGCCAGGGCAGGGGCAGAGGTGTCCCAGGGAGACGTCACCCAAGGGGGGCAGCAGCATGCAAAAGCTCAGCAGTACAGGGCCAAAGCCGGGAGGGGTCTCCCTCCAGGAAAATCCTGGAGGGAGGAGAGTTACAGAAAAGGAGAATGGAGGACAATGAGAACTTCTCTCCATGGCCCATGTTTGTGTTCCCAAGAGGCTATTAGTGAGACATCCTTGTGCTCCAAGAGAAGCTAGAACTGAGTGTGTTGATCACCAGTGTATATGAACCGGTGAATTTGCTATGTAGAAAATAAACATTTCAGGAATACAATTATTTCTTGATTTTGAATACCAACAGAAGAAGACTAAATGCCAGATCTTTAAAAAATGATAAACTTGGTATCCATAGTTACTTTAGAAAAACAAAAGCACCTAGGCATGGAATTTGAATTTTATATTTTGAACAGGAAGAGCAGCACCTGTTTTCTGTGTAGCAAAGCAGAACTGCACACCAGACTTTTTAACCACAGAAGTCGTCACTTCTTTCTAAATCCTTTGCCTGGGCATTCTCCCTAGACCTCTCTGTTCATGCCAATTGCTTCTTTATCCAAGAAATACTTGCTGTTGCCAAATTATGTTAGAATCCTATTAAACTAGAAGAATAGAAAGTGAATGAGAAGAAAATTTGGACTATCTCATTGTGATCAGAAGTGGGGTTGTTGTTTTTAAGCATGAAAATGCGTAAAAGGACATTCATATTAAGTCAGGCCGATTTCTGATTTGGTACAATTAAAACCATAGGTGGAGCCCAATTATCAAGCATGGAAAGGAGGAAAGGAGGGTTGGAGAGGGTAAGAAAAAAACCAACCCCACAGAATTGAATAGCGTTTTTCGTGAATGGTTTATAGCAAAAGTTCTGATCTTTGTCTGCTGAATTTTGAAACAGTTACTTTATACAAGCTGTTACTGTACCTGTTCAATACCAGGAAAGCTATTCCATCAGCATTTTCTTGCTATTTTTAAAACCATAAGAGGTCGTTTGTTTATAAAAAGATACCAGCATCCATAATTTATTAGACGACGCTTTCTTTTAGGAATCTTCTAATCGTCTTGAATAATTAAATCACTGGTAAATGACTGCTCTAAACAATCAGGCTTTCTGGTGAGTTAGTCTCTGAAACCTATCCACAATAAATACAACAGAACCTTGGGAAAACTTCATTACTCTTGGTACTCTTCAGAGGTTTTTATACCTACTCTTCTATATTTGTCTCTAAGAGACATTTGAAACAAAGTGAAACTGTCCGTTTGGTGTACAGCCCAGAGTGTGCAGCAGTGCGCGGCCACTCGATGCATGGCGGCCGTGCAGGTCCTTGTGGTGTGCTGGGGTGGACTGAGCTTTGCAAAGACAATGTGTTCATGCAGTCACTGATCCTGTGTCGTTGTATACAAGCTGAACAGCTACACATTCACCCTTGATGACAAGATTAAAGCAAAAATAAACACATTAAGGTTATTGGACTTTCTATGTGGAACTGCTGAGGGTTTTTTCTTATTATCTTTCTTTGGTTAAACTCATTTTTCCATTCTAATGTCTGCTCTTGAATTTTATAATTTCTTAATGGTTTTGAGTTAGAGCATAGCTGTCGATTTTGGAATCACAGAAAGCAAAGAAACAGTTCATGGGCAGAGGATAAGACCAAAGCATAACAGAAGCAGGAGAGAGAGGATGTGTCGAGACTGGATGTTCCCATTTGGAACAGGAGTAAGCCTGGCCCTGGTTCAAAACAACGGACTTAAAAAATGCATACAAATATATGCAACAAAAGTTGTTTATCGTTAACACATCTTCTACCCAACTTTACACCTCACCAACCAAGGTCACATCATATAACCAGTATGCGCCCTGCGTACACGTAGACTCCAGCAACAGGGCATGCCACCCCTGCGGGGAGAGGGTCCAGAGGAGCACGCCCCTCTGCGAGGGCTTTCATGGGACGCAGGAAGGAACACTGGAGAACTTGAGGACAGTGGAATATATATGTGTATATGGCACCCAGATGAAAAACAATAAAAGTTAATCACCAGATCGCTGAGTTTGGAACTGGGTGTAACAAAGCTGAAAAATGTAGCCTTGCATTATTTTTCTCCTTTTCGTTAAAAATAATATTTGGTAGCCAGAGTAGAAAAGGAAGCCCACGAATCTGGTCTTCCACTCCTTTTTCTGGGTAGAAAATGTCTAACACAGAAATGAGGGATATGATTGGAAACTTCAGGATGATGTTTGTCATCTGGGCTTCAGGAAGAATTATTCTTTTCCAATACCGTCCACAGATCCAGAGAAAAAGTAATCAGGTCACAGATGCCCCACTTTCACTTCTTCTCTCCCTCCCTCCCTCCCTCCCTGCCTCCCTCCTTCTGTTTTATTTTAGAAACATAGTAGTGATAATCCACTGGGTTTTCTGAGGTAACAACAGCAGAAAAAGACTTTCATATGAGTATCTTAGTGGCACCTCACAGATCCCAGGGCAGTGAGTATTTAAGTGGTGCCTCATTAACAGTGCACACCGAAGATTCAAACTTCTCAGGGAATCTACGAGCCTCCTTCTCCCAGCTTTCACTGACCACTGGTGTTGAAAGAGGCCATCATCTACTGTAAACGACCATAAAACTGGATGAACTACAATGTATTGGCAACTATTTTCAGGCTTCAGACAACAGGCAGTGCAAGATGGTACACCTTGAGAGCCGGATCCCAAGTTGTTCCATCGTCGCCTGAGCTCCCTGTGAGCGGGCCGTTTTCTGACTGTGGCACAGCCAGCGGGAGTGCCGTCTGAGCTGGACTGCTCTGAAGGTACGGAAATCAGAGTTTGGGGCTAGTGACGTAGCTCGAAGCTGTAGAGGGCTGTGCAGAAGGGGAGCTTCAGAAGTCAGTGCACAGACCCCTCACGCATCCTTAACTGAATGAAGGCTTTACTGCATGTGTGCAGGGTGAAACTCCGAGTCTTAACACAATGTGGCTGTTAAGGAATTGAGAGTGGAATAGAAATACTAGAGATGGAGCATTGCTGGGGAATATCAAGTTCTGGCCCAAGCAGAGAGGAGAGAACTCATTAACACAGTGTTAACAACCTAGATACCCAGTGGAGGCACTCAAGCTGTGCCTTAAGAGTGAAGACCACTGCCTAAAGTAAGGCGCACTTCAGACCCAGCCTAACTGAGCCTAAATCAAGTGCTGACGAGATCCACAAAGGAGACGGAGTTGGGAAGTTGAGTTCGCACACAGTGGATGGGGCTTGGGAACACCCTAGACATCCACAGATCCGCTGAAATAAACCCTAACACATCCCCCCAGCCTCCCCGTAACCCTCCAAAAAACAAGATCAAGATGATTAGCTAATAACCAACTACTAACTAGAATAAAAATAAAAAATAAAAACTCTTCAGAGGAAGATAAATCTGGAATCTTTACATATTTATAACATAACACATTGTCCAGGACAATAAAATTAAGAAATTACCAAACATGCAATGAAATGGGAAAGCACGACCAATAGTCAAGAAAAAAAAATGGCAGTCAATAGTAACCAGCTCTTAGAGATGTAGATAGTGGTCTCAGTAAACTCACAGCAGTTATCATAAATAGATTCAAGGAATTAAAGGCAACTATGGGCTTATGAGGAAGGAGAAATGGAAAATTAAAAGTTCAGAAAAGTAAACAACTATACTGAAAAATTCACTGGATTGGCTTAACAGAATTTGGAGATGGCAAAAGAAGGAGTCAGTGAACTTGATCAAAACAAATTACCCAGTCTGAAGAAAAGATAAGAAAAGGAGTGAAGAAATATTAATGGAACATCAGGGACATGTAGGACCCTATGAAACAGTACAAGATATACATCATTCAAACATGGAAGATACACGTTACTCAAATGCCAGAAAGAGACAAGAGGGAGAATGGGGCGGAAAACTGTTAGAAAACTAATGCCCATAAATTTCTCAAATTTTATGAAAACATCGACATACAGAATCAAGAACAATGAACCACAAGGAAGCTAAATAAAAAGAAAGCACACCCCACAAAGAATTATCCGACCCAAAATGTCGATAGTGCCAAGGTTGAGAAGCCCCACTCTAAAGAAATCAATTTAAAAATTATTTAAAGAGAGGGAGAGTTAAGAAGGCAACTGAGAAAATTAAATGGGATATTAATCATTAGTCAACTCAAAAGAAGGTAGGAAAGTGCAACAAATGTGCAAAGTGGAAACAAGTAACAGGATGATGTACTTAAACCCGACTGTATCAATAATTACATTAACTATAAAGGAACTGAACACTCTCCAATAGGCAAAGTCTGTTTTAAAATGTTGCTAAGACAACTGGATATTTGTATGGAAAATGAAAAAGCATTTCAAACCCTCTCTGGTTCTGAATAAAAATTTAAGTTTGAAATGGATCATAGCCCTAAATGTAAAACCTAAAACCATAAAAGTTTTTGAAGAAAACACAGGAGAAAATCTCCTTGGCCTTGATGTAGAGAAGGACTTCTTGGGCAGGGCACAGAAAAGTATAAACCATAAAAGGAAAGAAATGCGTAGGAAAGTACAATGGCACAGACACTTTTGAGAACTCTGGGGGTTTGTAATAAAGTTAAATACACATCTACCCATGGCCCAGAGATTTCACTCCTAGATGCACACACAGAGAAATGAAAACACGAAGATGTGAAAGAACTCGCACAAGGATCTTCTTAGCAGTATTCTCGATAATAGCCCCAAACTGGAAACAATCCAACCGGATAAGGAAATTGTTGTTTAACCATACAATGGAATAACACTCCCCGAGAAAAAGAATAAACCCCTGACACACAAAACAACATGGATTAATCTCATACACATCACGTCAGGTCACAGCAACAAGACTCAACATAATACATACTGCACAAACCCTCAATCCAAACAGGCAGCACTAAGTCGACAGTGCTAGCTATCAGGAAGCGGTTGCTCTGCAGTGGGGGTGGAGTGGCGGTGGGGAGCCACTGGAAAGCAGTGTTAGGAGCCATTCTGAGATGATGGAAATGTTCTACACCTTGTTTTAGGTGGTGGTGACACAGATGTATAAAGCTGCCCAAGCTTATGGAACTGAGTGCTTAAGTTCTGTGTGTTTTAGTGTATAAAAACCAAAAAATCATTGCCAATTGCATCAAAGTATAACATATTTAGGAACAGATCTAATGAAACATAGGCAAGACTTTGAAAACTTTGGAATATTGCTGACAGAAATTTAAAAAGTCTAAGTAAATGGAGAAGCAAACAACGTTCATAAATTGAAAGACTTAACATCATTACAATAGCCTTTCCCCCAAGGTTTTAGATTTAATAAGATCCAAATCAGAAGCATGAAAGACTCTTTTATAGAAATTGACAAGCTAATTACAAATTTTCATGGAAATTCAAAGGACATGTAAAAGCCAAAGCAATATTGCACAAGAGGAACAAAGTTGGGGAACTTATATTACCTGATTTCAAGACTTTGTACGATGTATACCAGCACATACTTAGTATAAAGATTATTCCAAACTGCAAATGAAGCCTAGGCCCCCTCCCAACCCCCATCTCTGCCTCTGCCTTGCACAGCAGGCTTCTCCATTCTGCCCGTGGTTTCTTGTGGGGTCAGCCTGGTACTGGGGATCTCTGCATTGCAGACAGAACACCTGACCAAATGAAAGGAGCCTTTCCCGTTTGTCTTTGTTTTATTAGGGGGCACCCCTCCTCCCACAGGAGCCCTTCAGGAGACCTCCCTTGGGGTCCCGCCGGCTGGGATCGGTTACCCCGCTGTGGCTCCCTTGGTGGGCTGGCTGCCTTTCCTGTGCGGGAGAAAGGGGGGGGGGGCAGGCTGGGCGGGTGGCTCCACAGCCAGCTCAGTGTTCAGCCCACCCTCCCCCACCAGCCTTCCCTTATGACACGTTCTGATCCTGCTTTTAAGTTTGTTAATATAATTGTTAAAACATTTATGGTTAACAGTAATTTATCCTCGTTGTTGAGAATGAAGTCATAAAAGGTGCTTTAAACGCAGGAAGAAGTGGTGGAGAGGCAATTCCTGTTAACATTCTGGTGTATTTTCCTCCTGCTTGTTTCCGTATAGTTTCTACAAATGTAGCCAGAAGGGGGAGGAGTGGCATTTCAACCCGTCCCTGCAGCTGCTGCAGCCTTTTAAGAAAATGGCATAATTTATCTTGTGGGGAATCGATATTTTAAATCTCGGAAATGCCTTGAATGGACTCTTTAAGAGAAAAATACAAGTAGCGCTCACCTGTGCCCTGCCTCCCACAGGATCTGAAAGGCGAGAGTAAAACATAAGCAGGGCTAAATGGAAAGACATTATAGAAATTAATCCTTGATAACCTGAAACGAGAGGAAGGGCTTGGCAACATGGAGAATGGGCCAGATGTGAGGAGAGAAAACTTGGCCCCGGGGCGGACGACCCAGGTGTCTTGGTCCTTCCAGGCCGCTGTAACACTTATTGTGGTGGGTGGCTTAGAAATATGGGAGTTTATATGCCATGTTCCGGGAGGCTGAAGTCTGCGCTCAGGGCGCCAGCAGGGTCGGGTGCTGGCAGGGGCCCTCCTCTGGGTTGCAGACTGCAGATTTGATGCGTCTTCATGTGGTGGAAAAGGAGAGACCAGCCCTCCAACCTGTTCTAATGAAGACACTCCTCCTGCTCATTAAGGCCCCTTCTGACCTAATTACCTCCCCAAGGCCCCACCTGCCAAGCCATCACATTGGACATTAAATTTCAACACATGAATTTTGGAGGTACACATTCAGTCCATAACAGAGGGCCACAGTGGATGAGAAATTTGCCTGATGAGAAACGTTTTAACTATCTATGTGTAACAAACCACCCCAAAACTTGGAATAGCTTCAAGCAAAATGCAGGATTTCTAATAGCCCTGTGAGTTGTTGGAAATCCCTCGGGAGGCTTCACCTGGGGGCTGTTGCAGGTGGGGCTGGAGTTGTCTGAAGGCTCCACTCCCAAATTAGCTCTTCACTCACACGCCTGGTGTCTCAGAGGGCTTGACAGGAGCATGGGGAGCTGGCCGGGCATCTCTCCCTCCTCACGGCCTCGCCACGTGGCCAGCACGGCCTCCTTCCTTAGGTAGCGGGCTCAGCATTGGCTCTGTTACAGAAGCATGCTTTCTGAAAGGTCTGGGTGGAAGCTGCAGGGCTTCTCTCGAAAGACATTGCATTGGGGACTTTTTGTATCCTCATTCAGATTTGCAGTCTTCTGTTTGGATATTGATGGGAAAGGGAGGCTTGAGAATTTGGAGGGCACACACAGTTCAGAGCACATTACACGCACGCACACACACACACACACACACACACATTTGCATCTCAAACTTTTTATTTAAAATAAGTTCATCCCTGGCTGGTGTGGCTAAGTGGATTGAGCGCCAGCCTGGGAACCAAAGGGTCACTGGTTTGATTCCCAGTCAGGGCTCATGCCTGAGTTACAGGCCAGGTCCCCAGCAGGGGGTGTGTGGGAGGTGATTCCTAACATCCCTCTCAGCTCTAGTTTCACTACCCCAGGCTGTGCTGACCGCACCCAGGACTCAGAAATCTGTGCTGGTCTCTGTCACTTACCTTAAATACAGGGTGATGGTGTCCATCCTTGTTGTACTCTTTGTCCTCACAAGACTCATGAAATGGCCCTTCCCTTGGGCACAAATTCTGCCAAGCAACTGCCCACTCAAACTGCCCCTGGGCCTTCAGGCTTGTTTCCAGAGCTTCCTTCTGTCTCGGACCAGCACCCCCATCAGCACACGCCACTGTTCTGATAGACTCTTCAGAGTCTGCTCCCCCATTACCCACTCGTGGGATAGCCACAGAGTTGTTGGAGAGTGTGAAGGGTTCCCTTGAGAGTTGGTCTTTGGCTCCCACAAAATCCAGGAGTTGGCTTAACATAAAGATTCTCAGTGGATTAGAGGATAGAACCTCAAGGCCAACAACATGGACCTGCCACATTTCTCACATTCACTGTTCCCCGCCTAAGCTGGCCCCTTCCAATTCCTCTCTCTCATTCCCTCCATCCTCCAATAACTCTCTGACCCCAAGAGAAGAGGACTTTATCTCCAACCTCGTGCTCAGGAAGTACTGTTGTTACAGATAGCCCCACCCTGGCTGCTCTGCATCTGGAAAGTTGCCGGGAACACAACCATGCCAAGATCACACTGGGTAGAGCCAGAGAAATATTAACAAAGGTGTGTAGCCCTCTCAGGTAAGGGCCCAAAGCCCCAGCTGCAAGTGATCCAGAAACCTCTGATCCGCACAAGCCAACCTCAGAAACGCAGACCCCTGAGCCCTTTCCCAAATGAGGTGTGGCCGATCATGCCAATGTACCATGTATTCGGCCTCCATCCTGTGGAACAATACATTCTGGCCTGCCATAACATGACTCACACTGTTTCCTGTGACAGGAACACACTCCCCTCATGGACGATTCCACCGTTGATCCGCCAGCTGTTTTCCCCCCTCTCTGTTGGAACAGCACCGTGCAGACAGCGGCTGCTGCCCTTCAGCCTGGACCCTGAGGGGGAAGGTGCACGCAGCAGGGGCCCAGCCAACGCTGGCAGCCAGTGGCGGGAAATGTGGACAGAGAGAAAACGTGGCTGTTGGCAACCTCTGAGATTTGGGAGTTATCCTTGAGGTATAATCTGGCAAGGGCTAATGCGCGAGGGGTTACAAAATCAGTGCTTACGGGCAAACTAAGTGAAGGAGTGACGCAGTGAGAATGTGTAAGGCGTGGGACTGGCAGGGCTGTGGCAGATTCCAGAGAAATAGCCTAAGGTTAGGTTCCAGTGCTGAACTTCGTTATGAGTTAAAATTTAAAAAATACTATTTATGTGGTTAAATATCAGAGGCCAAAATCTTAATAACACAGCTGATTAATATTTTCTACCTGACAGCTTAACTACAAAGAAGCATCTAGTTAAAAACAAAAAATATAATGAATCAACCTCTTAGTGGTTTTCATAATCATTTCACTTTTCGGAGATCTTTTAGGTACCAGTCTCTACTTGAGAAGGAACAACTTTCTGAAACTTGACAATTATTCACATTTTATTTCTGGGTTTTTTTAAATCTTATCTTAAAATGAAGAGAAATTAGTTTTTATTTTAAAAGTTCTCTTTCAAAAACGTCTGTTGGCTTCCCAATCATCAATATGAACTTCTACAAAATTGGTCAAATCTAATCATACCACAAAAACAACCACCAATTTTCTTAAAAAAGTGACTCCTATATGAATGGGGATTGACAGGGGGTTAGATTAATTCTATAGAATATTTCATTTAATTGATTTTATTATAACTGGGTCAGGCCTGAGACCGGGAAAATGGAAATAGCCTTTTTAGAGAATCACACATTATAACAGTTCTAGCTGCAAATTTCTCTTATGGAAGAGTTACAAATATCTGTGTCTTAGAGCTGACAACATACTTTCGAGTTTCTATTTTCCGCCAAAGGATGTGATTGTTCGCCATCATGTAATCCAGAAAAAAGGAATCAGTGGTCCCAAGTCAGTCATAGTAGGAAACTGCACAATCCCAAACCTACCGGGCAACGAGTGCCCCTCTTTGACCTACGAGGAGTAGGTCCAGCAAAAGATACCTCCCGTGGGAAAATAAATGCGCTCCTACACAACAGGAAGATCAGATGTTCTCAGACCACACGAGGGCTTTCCCCTTGAGGTGCAACTAGTGACAATGAAGCAGCACTGGTTTTTTCCCTCTCTTTATTCTCAAACTGACTGTCGGAGAAAACACGTGAAGCAGATCAGTGACGAGCTCAGATCCTCAGTCTTCTCCTGCCAGCCTCAGCAAAGGAACGCAGCACCCCCTTCACCATATCCGGGCGCGTCTGCCTGGAGTCCCGCCCGCAAGGAAACACTGCCTGGCCGTCTGTATTACTCCTGATGCCCAGGCGGAAAATGAGGCTGATGAAGTGACATTTAAAAACAGTGGGGATTCTGTTTTTAAAAACAGGACAATAATTCGGATCTTCCTTTAATTCTTCTCTGTATTACCACGGTAAAATACTTATCAAAGTCAAAGAGCTTACTGATACACAGCAATGACCTTACATGAATGAAGCCATGAATAACTCATTAGTGAAGTAATGGAAAAAGTCCAAATGCAAAGGTGACTCACTACTGTGTTCATATAGTATTGAAACAACCATAACACTTAAACAGCCAGAAAGTTCTAAGCAATATTAAATAATAATTGTTAACTCTGAAATACTGTCACATGTTGAAATACTTTCTGAATGACCAAAAACAGATGAAATTTTGTTTGGTATAACTCTAAGTTTTTTATACAGAACCATATATTTTTAAATACTGGTAATCCACATAAGAAATACACAAAACCCTTAATAATGAGACTATTCAATAAATAAAGCTCCACATTGCTTTGTTCTTATGAACTAAATGAGCTTGTAATTCAATGAAACCCTTTTAAGAAGTTCTATAGAATGATGTGTTCTAATCGTTTGGTCTTATTAACAAAACAGTTTGTTTAATTCTTCTCAATATCACCTTTAAAGGGCCTGATTACTGTCCGAATATAGCACAAGCGGGGGTAACCCTGTAACGACTAGTACACGGGTTCTCCGTGAGTTTCAGTTCCGTGTAAGCCGGAGAGTGCCCTTCCCATGAGCTTCCCATCGGAGGTTTTGTAGCACCAACTCTGACACTCTCCACCAAGCGTCCTGTCCTCTCAGTTTTTGGTGGAATGTCAAATTAATAATGGCAGGTGGTGTTCCTTAGCATAACCTGCCAAAATGTGATAATTTCCTTGGAAGAAAAGCCATGGGCTGCAATCAGACGTCTAAGCTGACAGACATCCAAATGAATCCTGTATATAAAGAAAAGATTTGTGTCTTCTGGAACATGAATGTCCACTTTTAATAAATTCAAACAGATCCCAACATAAACATCTTCGATCTTGATGGGTTTTACGTGACTCATCATTTCATAGATTTTTGGCACCAAATCTCTGGACATCACGTAACCGAACCCACTGCAGTAAGGAGGATAGACCTTGAAAGGATACTCCTGGTATGAAATACGGTGCTTTTGGTAAATGATTCCTCTATAGGAATAATTATCAATTAGAGGATAACCTGTGAAAAACTTCTCTGACTGGTTTAAATTTAAAAGGTACTTTACTAAATTGCCAGTATTGATGAAAACATCAGTGTCTGTCTTCATGATGTACTTGGCATTGGGGCAAAACTCAGTTACCCACCTGAAAGCCATAATTGTTTTCAAGGTCAGGTTATTATATGTGTCTAAAAAGTCTTGTCGTATTATGTCACCGTAAAGAAGGTGTTCGTCCTCCAGGGACAATGCTAACATTTTGTCTTCCCTCTCAGCCTGCTGGCCTAGTAAGAAAAATGTAAGAACCTCATATCCCCACCAAGACTTTTTTTCACCCCAAGTCACTCTAACAGCCTGTCTGGCTTTCACATCTGAGGGGTGTGAGGTCACCAGGATGACAAGAAACGGGTTCTGATGAGAGCAGTTTGAACGCTCCTGAAGGGTAAAGCGGAAGTTTTGCCTGTAAATTGGCTCATACTCATAGAAGTACATCCAGTTTACACGTTCTATCACGTTGTACTGCGGCAGGCTGAGGTACCACATCACAAGGAAGCTCAGGAGTGACAGCAGAAGGAGGCTCCATTTGAGGGATCTCAGTGACATCCTACTGGGAAGGGTGGTCAAGGGGGCCAAGGCCATCCACAGCAGCTCAGAAATACGTGGCTCAGGTTCTGGAAGATTTATCAAAGATTTGGGGGTTAGTAATCCACCCCTGCAAAATAACACGTTTTCAAATGACATCCCATTATCTGCTCAAGGAGAAAGGGCAAGAAAGGAGAACAAAGCTCTGAACAAAACCAAAAATTCTGACCTGAATCTTATTAACTTCATTTAACTGCAAACAAATGAACACCAACAACCTAACATATATTTGAGCTTTTTACATCAAGAAAGAGGTTAAAAAATATTCTTATTTTTGAAGATTAATACTTCTTATTTGACAAAAAGAACTGTTACATATGATTTTTATCCTGAATGTCCAGAGACAGAAAGAAATGAGAAACAGAGGTGGGTTTAAAAAATAAATCTATGAGCCCTGGCTGGTGGCTCAGTGGATTGAGTGCCAGCCTGTGAACCAAAGGGTTGCCAGTTCAATTCCTAGTCAGGGTGCATGCCTGGGTTGTAGACCACGTCCCCAGTAGGGGGCATACAAAAGGCAACCACACACTGATGTTTTTCTTCCTTTCTTTCTCCTTCCTTTCCCTTTTCTCTAAAAATAAATAAATACAATCCTAAAAAAATAAAATTATGAGGTATCTTGGAGTGACATCAGAAAAATGGTGGCATGACAGATCCCTTTGGCTTCTCCCCTTTAAGTTTCAACAATTTGAACAGCTCTAATTCAACAGAGATTACCACTGAAACATCTAAAGGTAGGCAATTGGGAATGAACTGAGGCAGCAAGAAGGGAGAAGGGCTGGGACAAGCCACAGATGCAGCCCTGCAGCCCCAGAGCTCATGGAGGGACTCAGCCCAAAGAGGGGAGGAATCAGGCTATGGCTGGCACTCGTTTCAGCTGCGAGGAGCAAACATATTTGGTGGGCATTCTTGCAGAAGTGGGCTATATGAGCTGCCACTGAGCCAAGTGACTTGGGCAGGGACACAGCACAGAGGTGTGGCCACAGTCGTCTGGTGGTCAGCATTCCATACAGAGAAACAAAGGCATGGAAGCCTGGCCTCCTCTTAATCTTTCAGAGCTCACCTCCCTTCGCCCTTGGTGTCGGGCTGCAGAGCACATTATCTGCAAACCTGAGAGCTGGTGCTTTAGAATCTCTTTTTCTCTGAACAAAGGGTACACTCTGTGACTCCCAGGATCTAGGAACACAGGGGTACTCCTCAGAGGTTCAAGGTCGACATTACCAGGAGGGCAAAGCAACTTAGAAGGCAGTCAGATTACTCCAGTCCACCCTGCCTCCATGCTTCGTGGTATACTAATGACAGTGTCTGCCTATGGGGGACAGCACTGGGATTTCATGGATTTGGAGACCCATTGCCCACCTCATTCCCTGCTGGGTTGGTCCCCTGGGCTGGGGTGACTGGGTCACAGGGGACCCATTTTCCCACCCTGTGGAGATGTAAAAAGCCAGAGAAGTGCAAGAGAGCTAAAAAAAAATTGTGATTCAGTGTCACTTACTGGAAAATAATAGAAAATGCCTAGACAGAGAAGGAATCCATCAAGTACCATGAATAACCAAAGTAGTGAGGCAGCTCAGAAAGAAAATGAAAAATCTCCAAAAAACAAACTTAAAGACATGGAAATACGTGATTTAAATGACAGAGAATTCAAGATTGCATTTCTGAAAAAATTCAATGAGTTGCAAGAAAATACAAATAGGCAGTTAAGAACTCAGAAACCCAATCAATGAACAAAGCAAGTGCCTTACCAAAGAGGCTGAAACTTAAAAAAAATAAAATAGAAATTCTGGGGATAGAGAACTCAATAAAAGAGATCAAGAATGAACTAATGAGCACAGAAAATAGAGCAGACCAGATGGATGAAAGGATCAGTGATATCAAAGACAGAAACCTAGAAATGATGCAGAGGGGAAAGACTTGAGCATAAATAAAAATGAAAGACCTCTATGAGAACTATCTGACCCCATCACAAAGAGCAATATAATAATGGGTATTCCAGAAAAAGAAGAGAGCTGAAATGGAACAGAGAGCCTATTCAAACAAATAGCTGATAACTTCCCAAACCAATGGAAAGAGCTAAGTCCTCAAATCTAAGAAGGAAACGAACAACTAAACACCTGCAACATCATGGATGCAACTGGAAAGCATTATGCTAAGCGAAATAAGCCAGGCAGTGAAAAATAAATACCATATGATTTCACCTTTAACAGGAACCTAAACAACAAAACAAAGAAACAAGCAAAATATAGTCAATGACACTGCATTAGAGGTCAGGCAGAAAGTGACCAGAGGAGACAGAAGAGGGAATTTCAGGGGAAAAGGGGAAGGGTTTGCAGGAACAAAGTTAAAAGACACATGGATAAAAACTAGGGGGAGAGTGGTAATGGGAGGGAAGTTGGGAGGGGGGTGGGTGGGCTTGATTGGGAGTAAAGGGGAGAAAACTGTACTTGAACAATCATTAAAATAAAAAAAAATAAAATAAAATAATAAAACACAAATATTCCCCCCCAAAAAAACAACTAAACACCTCAATCCAAAAAGGCCTTCTCCAATGCACACTGTACTAAGCCTGTCAACAACTGATAATAAAGAAAGAATTCTCAAGGCAGCCAGAGAAAAGAAGAAAGTAACCTACAGAGGAAAGCCCATCAGGTTACCATCGGACGTCCTGGCAGAAACTCTACATGTTAGAAAAGAGTGGGAACCAATTAATTATTCAAACTACTAAAAGAGAGAAATTACCATCCAAGAATATCTCCAGCATAGTTATAGGAAGAAGAAATAAAGACTTTTCAAGACATACTGAAGCTGAGGGAATTTATCACCAGAACACTTCCACTGCAAGAAATACTCAAGGGGTTATTCTGCCTAAAATGAAGAACAAAAGGTCACAAGACTACAAGTAAGACGCCGGACAGATTTACAGCATAAACAGGGGTAATTTGTGACAACAAAAACGTACAAGGGGAAGAGGTACTGGTCAGAATTTGCAAAAGAGGATGGAGATCAGACAAAGGACTACTGGACATCTGAAAGTTTCTTTTTCATAAACCTAATGGTAACCACAAACCAAAAAACCAAAAACTGAGACAAATAACTTAAAAAAAGTTATGGAAAGTGATATGGAATATCACCAAACAAAAACAACAGACAGAAACGCAAAGGAAAAGAACCAACAGAGGCACAGAGTTACCAGAAAACAAAAGATAAAGTGGCTACAGAAAGTCCTCATACATCAACAATTACTCTAAATGTACTGGTAAATAGAGTAAGTTAACCAAAAAAAAATGGCACAGGGTAGTAAACTGGATCAAAAAACAAAACCCAGCCATATGCTGCCTTCAAGAGACACATCTAAGCTGCAAATACAAAGACTCAAAGTGAAAGGGTAGAAAGTGATTCTCCAAGCACATAACATCCACAGGAAAGCAGGTGTAACCATACTTATAGCTGACAAAATAGATCAAGATAACAAAGGTAAGAAGAATAAAAGATGGACAGTTCATACTGGTAAAGGGGACATTGCATAAGAAGACACAACATTTCTTAATATATATGCACCAAGTGAAGGAGCACCCAAATATGTAAAGCAACTACTAACAGAATTAATGGGAGAAACTGCCAAAAACACAGTCATAGTTGGGGACCTAAATACTCCACTGACAGCTCACTCAAACAGAAAATCAATATGGAAATACTGGCTTTAGACGGCATGTTAGACCGAACGGGCATAACTGACATTTGTAAGAACAAGAGACTACACATTCTTCTCCAGTGTGCATGGAGCACTCTCAAGGCTAGAACATAGCTGGATCACAAAACCAGCCTCAACAAATTCAAAAAGACTGACATCATATCAAGCACATTCTCTGACCACAATGCTTTACAATTAGAAATCAGCTGCAAAAGGGAGGTAAAGAAACCCACAAATATGTGGGTCAAAGAAGAAATAAAAGGTGAGATCAAAAGATATATAGAGGCAAATGGGAATGACAATACAACATATCAAAACTTCTGGGACTTAGTGAAAGCAGTAATAAGAAGGAAGTTTGTATCACTACAGTTCTATCTCAAGAAATAAGAGAAATTCCAAGTAAACAACCTAACATTACATCTTAAAGTACTAAAAAAGAAGAAAGCAACCCAAAGTCAGCAGAAGGAAGGAAACAGTAAAAATTAGAGCAGAATTGAATGAAATAGAGAACAAAAAGACTATACAAAAGTTAATACAAAAAAGGGCAGGTTCTTTGGAAAGAGTATCAAAATTTACAAACCCCTGGCTAAACTAACTAAGGAAAAAAATGTAAAGACTCATATAAACAATATCAGAAATGAAAGAGAAGTTACTTAAGATAACACAGATATACAAAGGATTGTACTAGAATACTATGAAAAGCTATATGCCACCAAATTCAATAAGCTAGAAGAAATGGATAAGTTCCTAAAATATATAGCCTTCCTGGACTAAGTCGTGAAAAACTGGAAAGTCTAAATAGACCTAATCAACAGTGAGGAAATTGAAACAACCATCAAAAATTCTAGGACCAGATGGCTTCACCAGTAAATTCTACCAAACATTCCAAGAAGATTTGATACCTACCCTTCTCAAAATCTTCAAAAAAATAGAAGAAGAGGAATACTTCCCAACACATTTTATGAGGCCAACATAACCCCAAATCTAGCAAGGATAACACACAACAAAGGCAACTACATACCAATATCTCTGATGAGTACAGATGCAAAAATCTAAACAAAATCGGATACAACAATACATTGTAAAAATATTACATCACGATCAGGTGGGGTTCATCCCAGGGGCACAAGGATGGTTCAACATATGCAAATTGATCAACGTAATGCACCACATTAACAAAACAAAGGATAACGATCATATGATCTTATCATTAGATACAGAAAAAGCACTTGATGAGATACAACATCCATTTATGATTAAAACATTCAACAAAATGGGTATAGAAGGGAAGTGCCTCAACATAATAAAGGCCATATGTGACAAACCCTCAGCCAATATCATACTCACTAGAGAAAAACTGAAAGCTTCTCCTCTAAAACCAGGAATAAGGCAAGGATGCCCACTCTCACCACTCTTAGTCAACACAGTTCTGGAAGTCCTAGACCAAATAATCGGGCAAAAAAAGGAAATAAAAGGCATCCAAATTGAAAATGAAAAAGTAAAACTGTCACTTTTGCAGACAATGTGATTCTGTGCATAGAAAACCATAAAGAGTCCACTAAAGAATTCTTAGAAACAATAAACAAATACAGTAAACCTGCAGGACACAGATCAATGTGCAAAAATCCACCCCTTTCCTGTGTACTAACAATGAAATTTTAGAAAAAGAAAAATACCTAGGAATAAACTTAACAACAGACGTGAAGGACCTATATACTGAAAACCACAAAGCATTATTAGAAGATGTTGAAAAAATACAATGAAATGTTCCATGCTCATGGACTGGAAGAATCAACATAGTTAGAATGGCTGTCATTACCAGCTGTGTTTCACCCTTAGCACCTTTCCCATCCTATTTGTGTCTCTAAATTGATTTTTATTGTCAAAGGGATTATTCTAAAGAAATAATGTTGATGAATTCTTACTACTTGAAGAAAAGTAGGTTTCAAAGCCATAAATATCATTACAGTCTATAACTGAAGGTCTATTACTTACCTTCTTCTTGATTTATTTTTTTCTGAGTGGAAGACCTTCAAATTCACCAACTGAACATTCAGTAGTAATATGCTTGAAATTTCTGTAAGATATACGAAACATAACAGCGTTTGCATAGGGGTCAAGGGAATAGAGAGGTCATAGAGGGGAAGGGATCCTTAGAAGTTAAAATAAAAAGTTAAAAAAAAAATACCAGTAGTCCACAGAATTCAGAGACTTTGTGGTTTCATCAAGGAAGAAGGGCAGTTGATGTTCAAGGCTTAAAACCTGTATCTAGGTTCCCCATCAGCTGGTGACTATGTCACCCTATGACAGTCCTACTTCCTTCGATGAAGAGCTCAGGGGTCATTAGAAGAAGTGAGACACAGCCCTTCTAAGTGACACTCTGCTGCTATCCTCTCTTCAATGAGCCCTTCTAAGTGACACTCTGCTGCTATCCTCTCTTCAATGAGACCTTCTAAGTGACACTCTGCTGCTATCCTCTCTTCAATGCTCTGTTCCAGTAATGATTTTTCAAAGGGACTGCAGGAATACCATCCATACTCAGCAGTGTGGGTGTCAGTGCAGAAGAATGGAGGAGGTGTGTGGTGAAGAGGGGAAAAACAGACTAGCCACAAATACTATAAAATAGTTGTTAATTCAGGGTGAGGGAAATATAGGCATTCTTGTATATTTATAGTTTTCTTTGCATTTTAAATTTATCCCAAAAAATAAGAAGAAAAAGCATAATAAAAATCCTTGGATATCAGAGTTAATAGTCCACCCTAAATCTTGGCTGCAACACTACATGGTTGTGTGACCTTGGGGAAATTACTTAACTTCATAAAAGTTTGTTTTTTCATCTATAAACCAAGCCTTACAATACTAATTCAGTTACTTAGAAGGCTGTGGGGGAGAAGGCGGATTAACCAGTCAGCTCAGGGGCGCTCAGTAACTTCTGACGTGAAGTGACACGCAGGCACACGGACGGATGCGCACACCATGAACTCACAGGCACCTAACCCACCTGGCCTCACCGCTGGGGCAGGCTCAAGCCCTGACTGCAGCAGCGCAGGGCAGCTGGTCTCCCAGAACAGGCCAGGCTGGGACAGCTGAGCAGTGGGCCCCGTGAACCCTGGCACTGTCCTAAATCCCACTGCCCAGGGGGAGGGACAGAAAGAGGTCCCAAAACACTGGTGGATAGAAAAATACAAAAAGGCCAAACAGGGAAGTAGACCATTATTTCATCACTGACTTCTTAAATAATAATGCCACACATCATGATCAAGAAAGCAATTATATATAAATTACAATTAAAAAATTTCCATTTTATAAAAATAAACGTGTGATTACATAACTGCACATGCGTTCACCAACTGGACCTACGCAAACAACCTTCCTTACCGCACAAGCCTAGCCCAATGCTCAGTACAGAGCAGGCCACCGTGAACACTTGATAACTTTGTAGTTGATCCCTAACAGCTGAAAACACATCTCAACTAACGAAAAGGCCAGAAAACCTCCAGAGCCAGCACACCCTGTCGGCGTCCAGGTTATGAAGTGTGCCTGGGATTTAACCAGCAAGTGGAATCACCATCCCCAGACGAGCACGCGGCACCTCGCTTATCCGGCACCAGAACGCTGGGGCCGCTCACAGCCCAGGCCAATCGCAGGCTGTGTCTACAGGCGTCTGAGCGTCAGAGGGGCTCTGCGCACCACAGAACGGGAAGTCATTCAAACTAACTTGCACTATTACTTCAAATGGAGGGCTTCTCAGAGTTTTTACTGTTAATGTGCGTTCTCTCAGAAGAGAACATATTCTGCAGTGTTTCTCGAATTTGTCTGAACAGAAAAACCTATTTTAATTTTCAGAGCCTCTGGCAGGACCAGAATTCCACACTTTGGGAACTCCTGTCCTAGAACATCTTTGCACTCACTGAATTGGGAAACTACTTTCTGTGAATTAATAAATAAACATTTAAAGGTAGTTTGCAGCAAAAAATAAATTTTTTGAACAAATTAGTTCAATCACTTGGAAAACCTTTTCAGTGTTATTTACTAAGGCTGAACATATATGCACAGCAACCCTATGATACAGCAACACCACTCCTAGACACAGCACTCACCAATGTGTGTGTATCAGGACACCAAAATACGGCCAAGAAAGTTCGTAGTAGCACCACCTGGAATCAACCCACAGCAGAACAGAGAAATAAACTTATATAACAGCAAAGTGTGCAAAATGCAAAAGAACAAAATACAACCTCACACGACACCATGGAGAACCTTCTGATATAACGCTGAGCTCAAGAAACCAGATGCGTAAAGAAGAGACATTTTTCCATTCACACAAAGTTGAAAAGCAGGCAGAAGTAATCCATGGTGTTAGAGCTGAGGACTCTGGGGATGTGGGAGGAAATACCAATTGGGAGGGGCCGAAGGGGACTTTCTGGGGTGCTGGCCATATTCTATTTCTTGACCTACATTGTGGCTACAGGTGTATTTACTTGAATAACTCATCTTCTAACTTGTGCACTTTTCTTTCTGTTTGTTACACTTCAACAGACACATTGAAAAAGTGTGGCCATCCTGTCAGTCCCTCTGCACATCTGGTGACTGTGTGCAGTCAGTGTGGGCAGGTGTCTACACCACGTGACAGTCCCGGGTGCCCCAGTCGTGGTGAGAGCATTAGCAGGTGGTGCCAGGCACTAATCCACACAATCTTCAAGAGAGCCCGCGAGTTAAGACGCTTTTAAAACCTTTACTGTTTGCATTTAATAGATAACAAAACTAAGGCTTGGAAGAGTCAGTAACTTGCCCAAAGCTGCAGGCTAGTAAGTGGTGGAGACAAAATCAAACAGGACTCCAAATCTCAGGTTCATGGCCACTACACTCCCATCCACCCTAGGGAGTCTGCTGCGTGCCCCTAGACCAGAGCTGGTCTGAGTGGGTTTTACTTTCTTGCAACCACTGAATCTTGATAGAAACAGAAAAGCAACATCACAGCCTTACTGTCTTTAAGCAAAAAGACTCAAGATTCCCACTCTCAAAATCTGAAATATGCTCTGGCTGGCGTGGCTCAGTGGATTGAGCTCTGGTGTGTGAACCACAGGGTTGTAGATCCAATTGGTTCCCGGTCAGGGCACATGCCTGGGTTTCTGGCCAGGTCCCCCAGCTGGAGGCATGTGAGAGGCAACTGATCTACGGCGATGTTTCTCTCCCTCTCTTTTCACCTCCCTTCCCCCTCTCTGAAAACAAATAATCTTTTAAAAAATCCCTCAAACATGAAGTATTAACAACAGTAATAGTTAATAACTAATCATTCATACAAACACAGACTTTTAATTTTGCAACAAAAATATGCACAAAAACAAAAACCCTAGGAAGTAAACTGGGGTTGGGGTGACACAGAGAAATCAGCTTAAATGAGAATCAATGCTCCAGAGAAACGGAACAAAGAGTTACTGCAATGGTACAATTATGTAAACCGAAGTAACTTTCCTGGGATGCAAAAATATTGGTTACTTTTCTGCAAAAGGAAAGCAAATTTAATTATTTTCAAAAATATGCAAAATATTTTATAATTGCAAATGTAACATATGTTCATTAAAGTTTTGTGAGTGCAAAAAGGCACAAAGATAATAAAAGCTTAAAGATAACATTACCATTTTTAATGAAGATTTATCAAGTCTGTCTATCCATCCCATCTGCTGTCACTGCCTCCTCCCATCCTTATCACAGCCACGGTAGCTTCCAGTCCGACCCCTGAACGTGTCCACCTCTTACCCACCCTTGCAGAATCTGCACTTGCTCTCCCTCTCAAAAGCTGGCTCAGGGGCAGGGGTACAAGGGGACTAAAAGGTAGTGGGAAAAAACAACAGCAACAAAAACCTGGTTCTAGAGAAGGCTGGTTCTTTCTTACGCCTCGGGTCTCAGCAAAATGTCATCTGAGAGCGTCCTTCCTGGACCTCCTATTTCAAGTGATAGCCCTTATTTTCTATCACATCCCTCATTATCCTCTCCTTAGCATTTAAACCCTACCTGAATTTTTTTTGTCTGTTCCCTTGACAAGAATGTGAGATTCGTGAAGGAAAAAACCTGCCCACGCCATATCCCCGGTGCCTAGCACATAGTGGGTGCCTGCTAGACATCTGAATACTGTGCAAATAGTCTGGCATTGTGCTTCTTTATCCACTTAATATACTGAGAAAATATTCCCAGGAACAAAATGAATCCAAAAGTAAACTCCTGAATTTCTGTTAGATGATGCTTCCTTTTCTTCAGCTATTTTTCTAACACAAAGCTTTAGTTTTTTTTTAAGACTTTATTTATTTTTTTTAGAGAGGGAAGGGAGGAAGAAAAGAAAGAAAAACATCAACATGTGGTTGCCTTTTCAGTGCCCCCAGCTGGGGACCTGGCCTGCATTCCAGGCATGTGCCCTGACTGGGAATTGATCTGATGACCCTTTGGTTCGCAGTCAGGCACTCAATCCACTGAGCCACACCGGCCAGGGCCACAGCTTTATTCTTATATGCTACACTGATTCTGACCATGTGCAGTTTAAAAGGTCCACACAGGAAAAAAAATTTTCAATGAAAATCAAGCGTGCTAGATTCAGGATCATCCAAGGAGAAAGCACGGCTAACCATTAAAGATAATTACGGAACTATTGCCAACTGTGTGCATTCTGACTTTTCTACATAAAAACAATACGGCAAAGAGGGTGGAAATCTAAATGCCCAGAAAAGGCTCTGTGTGTACTGAGTTTAATACAAATCATAAGCACACACATCAATCATGTCCTATTTCCTACAAAGTGGGGGGAGGACCACCTATCAACACACACCAATGAGGAAAATTTATCGAACTGAACCCATTTGTTCACGAACAAAGCAATACAAAACGCGACTGTTCGGACCTCGGATCACGTTAGAAACAAACACCACCGGCGGCGTTTCACCACAACACCTCCTTCCCCTTGTCTTTCTTCGACCCAGCCGTTCTCAAGCCCTGCTGCAGATGATCATCTCCTGGAGAACTTGACACAGTGTGGACCCCAGGGTGCACCCCGCACCAGCGAGCTCAGTTTCTGAGGGTCGGGCAGCAGGATCTGTAAAGCTTCCCAGGTGACTCCAACGTGGAGCTTGTTGGGAATGCAGAACCTCAGCGCCGCACCCCCCCCCCCACCCGCCACCCCGGACCTCCTGAATCAGAAGGGACATTTTACGAAATGACACATGTTAAACAGTTAGGATGGCGCTGGCACACTAGCAGCTAGGTAGACGGTACTGCCATTGTTATTAAAGTCTGCACTAAGGCTCCATCCAGTTTTCCCCGATTTGCTCACATTGTATTTACAAACCCCGCGGACAGCTCCAATGTTTCCTACGGGAGAGCGTACACTCTATAACACATTTAAACACGCAAATAAACCCTAGTCTGTCCCCTTCTTCCTCCAAATCAGGCCTTTGTTTAGAGTCCAAGGATTATGTTTCCTCCAGAATCTCAAAGTTCCTAATGTTCTGCTACCCTGAACATACAAGCTCACAGGGCCCACCGGGAACAGCAAACAATGCCAAATGTGGGCCTCCCGGGCCCTCCTGCACCCCAGGCTCCCCTCTCCCATGACCCTTCCTCCTGCCTCACGGTCTTTCCACTGCTGAATGACATCATTTTTCGAAGCATCGTTTGCCCTGTCAAAAGTCCTGCAATAGGTGCTTCTAGCCACTGGAGGAGAACGACAAAACATATTAACCTTTTCAAATTGAGGTGTGAGATACTCAAGTGACATCAAGCTCCTTTCAGGACTGTTTATATTTAATAGGCTTCCATTTTTATTTTTTACTTTGAAGCACACAGCTGGATGTAAAATAAAGACTCAAATTTTATTTATTGAATGAATGAACTGTGACTACTGTATTTGCCTAATTTAATAATGTTTAAAAACAGCCTTGGCTGGTGTGGTTCAGTGGATTGAGTACCGGACTGTGAACTGAAGGTTTGCGGGTTCGATTCCCAGTAAGGGCACATGTCTGGGTTGCAGGCCATGTCCCCAGGAGGGGGTGCATGAGAGGCAACCACACACTGATGTTTCCCTTTCTCCCTTCTGTCTAAAAATAAATAAAATCTTTTTAAAAATGCTTAAAAATAAAATTTGCCTTAATCTGTCAAAGGTTTGCACTAAAAAGAACTTGATTTCTACTTCATCCATTTCTTCACACTCCCCTCCCTCTGTATTTTAGCAATAGCTCCTGGGTGGTCCTGGTACTACCACAAGATCTTTCCATGCCCCCCCCCCCATCTGTTTGATGATTAAAACCACCTTAGGAGGGAGCCTCATCATTATAACATTTATCTGCCAGCCAAGGACACAGATTTGGAGACCTGCTCCCTTAGGGTCACAGCCAGCTGGGCTGTGAGCAGGGCTGGGAGTCCAGGTGTCCTCACCCCCTCGGCGGGGTCTGTAACCACTACACTATGACACATCCTTCATCACTTGTTTTTTCCCACCAGCCCGGCATTTTCACTTCCCTTCAAGTTGTGTAGCACCTCGGATCTTGCTCGGGGATGAAGAGTTGTCAAAGCCAAACCAGAATCTTTAAAAAGGGAGAAATCCTAAATGCAAACATCGCTCAATCTCCAAGCAAATCAAGCCTGTCTCCTTGAGAATTAGTCGCAGCTACACTTCCAGAAAGCGTACTTTGCAAGGACAGTTTTCAGAAAGGAAAGGTGCGCTGAAGAGAAAGAGCATCAATGAACGTGCATTCCAACAACCCTGAGTATGCGTCTGAACTTCTGCAAACATCAATGAACACTCAGACACAAACGCGGTGACCATCAGGGGCCAGCGGAGACTCACAAGATGGTTTTAGCTGACAAGCCTCACCCCCGTGTTCAGTGGGGTTCCTTGACCAGAAGAGCAAGGGAGGCCTTACATAACACACAGGAATTAAACTTCGCTGAAGAGGACAGGGCACTGAACGGTCCTTCTGAACCACATGGGAAGAAGTAAGGCCGATGACCCTGCCTACATGGTTTCGAAATGGGCTGACCCCTCTGAGCCGTGTGTGTGTCATGCGGTCATTTGCTCCACAGTCTTGGGCTCGTGCAGGATTGCGAGAATATGGCGTTGACCAGGCAGCCGCAGACCTGCCCTCCCGCTTAGGTTCCGAGTTGTTGGGGCACCTCTGTCAACCTGGTGAGGATCTCCAGGGTTTAACTACAGCCCTATCTTCAGCATTTAACATTCTTCCCTGTTTAACATCTCTTATCGGAGACAAATGAATGTAGGCTTATTCAATTTTGTAAACAAGAAAAATCAGGGAAAAAATAGTGAATTCTATAGGGATATAATTACAATCTAAAAAGCTTTCAACAGGTCTGAACAGGGCTAAAGTGAGATAAAATCTGATGAGAACAGATTTACTGTCCAACATCAAAGTTAAAAAAAAAAAAACACCATACAAGAGTAGGATGGAGGACCATTTTAACAGCCACTTATGGTAAAAAAAACCGTAACGTTCTAGTTGAGTGTGAGTTCAACAGGAAGAAAGGTGGTGATGTAGGGCAATAGCGGGAGACCAGCATTTTAGTTCTAACAGCTGGGGGTGAGGCGAGGGGGTGCCGCGTTACTGAATCTGGAGAGTCGCTTTTCTCATCAGAACGTGAGGGGATTGGGCCAGGGCGCCTCTCAGGCCCCACTGGGCCGAACCTATGCAGATGACGTTCATTCCGTACACGGCTGAGTCCCCAGCATCACGCAGTGTCCGGCACACAGAAAGCATTCCCCAGGCGCTGCGAGTTAATACCATCGTGTGTTTTCCTCCCTTGACACACACATACACCAACCAAAAGCCCAATAAACTCTTGGGTTCAAGAAACAGAAAAATAAATGTCTGAGCAAAACCAGTTTTTATCCCATAGTCACATAACACATTCCACTTTAAAAGGACCATTGACAAGTTCGATGTAATTCAGAGGAAGGTAACCCGCTGGTTATGGGTTTGGTCTATCATCTCTCTCGAGGACTAGATGAAGCAGTGGCTGAAGGAACTGGGGGATGTTCTGCTCTGGAAAAACTGAAAGCTTGGAAGAGCCACAGTAGTTGCTTTCAAATATTCTGAACAATGTATCCATCTTAACTCCAGAAGGCAAATGGAAACATGAAGATTAGCGAGAGGGTCCAATATAGATTTCTAAAATGGACTGCTCTTCACCCATGGAAATCTTCAAGTGGCTGGCAGGAATGTTGAGGAAATTAATCCCTCACTGAGTTGCATTTTAGGTAACGTAACTTCTAAGGCCCCTTCCAACTCCAAGATTCCATGACTCTGTATGGATGTTTAATATGCAATATGTGGAAAGGCTTTTGTTTTATTGGATTTTATTTTTATGTAATTTAAAAAAATGTCCAATTTTTAATAATGAATCTAAAGTATTCATTGACTCAAAGAAAATACCCTTCCATTAAGCCCAACTTTCCATGGTTGTTACAGTTGTAAGTAGATGGTGAGCATAAACACCTAACACCCCACCACTGTTTCCTAATTCTGCCCATGGATCCCCTGTGGGTCGCACCAGTACCACCTTCAGGTGTATTCTGAGATGCATGGAAGAATGTCTTCCACTCAAGTCTTATTAAAATAAAGGGCTCCTGCCTTCGTGGGTTGAAGTAGAAGACACCTGGATTTTTAAAAACATTTTAAATAGATGTGTGTGTGTGTATATATGTGTATGTATACATATGTATGTATACACACACAACACACACATATATATAAACTGCAGACAAAGTCGTTTCTTGTAGGAATGACAATATGTGGGAATATTTATTGATTTCTGGGCTATGTGGGGACTTTGGGCTAAGAAAAATGAGCAGCCAACTTAGCCAAAAGGAGCAAGATGTGAGAGGAAAGTTCAACTGTAGTTTTGTTTTTGCTTTTGCCCTACCTGTACCTGCCAACAAAAAACGTCCACTCTTAATAATGAGAATGCATGTCAGGGTTCAAACAAGGCGGGCTTTTGGCTGAAGTCTGCGCCCTGCCACAGCAGTTCACAGGCACACTCACAACACTGCACTGTAGGTGTCACCATCCCACTCTTCAGAGACCGGTGCAGTCCAAGTACAGGCAGACCGGGAGGCCCAGCTCAGGCCCACCTCCAAATGCTGTGTGCCTTCTCCAGAGCACAGTGCCCGCAGAAGAGCCCAGCCTCACCTCTGACCCTACAGCCTCTTGAGAATCCTGGGCAGGGAGCTTTAAAAAGTAAAGCCCGGTGGACTTACCTTTGTACTCAGGGGCGGGCTCTCTGAGAGAATGCCATGACACAGCAGCCTGTGGGAAGAGGCACCAGGACAGCTGGATTCGAAGACGCTAGGAAAACTGGGGCAGAGCAAAGATCACACTGATCAGGCAGAACATCAGAAGGCTGACTTGAACACTAGACTTCTGTGTCTGTTTGGTTACAGCTTTACCGACTGGAGGGAATTTCATTCATTCATTCGGTAACTTGGACCCGAGTCAGAGGCTGGGGCTGCAACAGGGAAGATAACAGACAAACCCTGCCCTCAAGTTGCTACACTCCAGGAAGAGCAAGGAGGAAGGTTCACATCCCCACCAAGCTGCACACTAAATGTAATGAGTCAAGTTCACCTGCAGAAGATGAAGGGAGACCGCCCTCCCCAAACGCCTCCAAATCAGTGGTCAGCCTCCATGGTACGGAGCTGAGTTTGCCCTCTCAGAGCATGAGGATGCTCAAAAAAGGTTCAAGTTATAGAACCTGTGTCAGTTTAGAGTTAGGAACTATTTAATGCTCAGAGGTAAGAGTCAATGATCATTTTTTATCTGAGAAAGTGGGTGACTCCATCTTCGAAAACAAAGTCTGTTACCAAAACAGTAGCCAAATACAGTTCCTGAGGAGACATGGACTGGGCCTTCAGTCACACCGTGGGGAGCTTGTCTGAGAACAGCTGAGGAGGTTAGCAAAATTCTATGTTCTAGCCCAGAAGAAGGCAATTTTAAAAAAAAGTAAAACAAAAAGCCAGACAGCACATATTTTCTTTGTGGGCCCTATGGTTTCTCTCCCAGCTACTCAACTCTGCCTTTGCAGTAAAAACAGAGCCATAGTCAATGTTAAACATATAGGTATGACTGTGCTGTATTAAAATTGTATTTGTAAAACAGGATGCTGGTTTGGAAGTGTTTGTTCTAGTTGCATGAAACAGTATACCTTAGGATATCGATGAACTCTCCTAAGACTGCTCTTCTCTAGGTTTTCTCATGTTCCCAAAAAGCCAGGCTATGGAAAAGGGGTCTCAATGCTGACAACGTGTCTCCTAAGTGACATGGTTCCTGGAGGGTAGGCAGGGCTAATAATTGTCAATCTGGGCTATGGATGCGATACGGGGAAACAAAAGGCCTCGGCTTTCTGGTTAACTACCTGTGTTCAGGGTCAGACACACACTGAATGGTAAACTTTGATCGTCTACCCTAGTTTTCTGTTTTTTCTTTCTTCATCTTCCACAGCTTCAAGCGGCACAAGCTCTTGAAGCCAAATCTTCCATCCTGCAGCCTCTCAAAGCCCTACCCCACCAATGTTCTCCCCTTATCCAGATGTGGTCCCCGAAAATCTCCATGCTTCTAGCCCATACCTTCATCTTACACACTCCTCTAATTCACAATGTGCCCAAAAGCTCTGGTGCCAAACCAAACCAGTATTTATAATATGCAACTTTCCATTAAGATAAACCATTGTGTGCCTTGGCTGGTGTGGCTCAGTGCATTGAGTGCAGGGCCTGCATCACTGGTTTGATTCCCAGCCAGAGCACAAGCCTGGGTTGCAGGCCAGGTTCCCAGTAGGGGGTGCTAGAGAGGACACCACACATTGATGTTTCTTTCCCTCTCTTTCTCTCTCCCTTTCCCTCTCTCTAAAAATAAATAAATAAGTAATAATAATAAAAGAACATTGTGCAAAGTCCCAAAAGAAATATTTGCCAAAGAGCCTACTGATAAGTGAACTGCAACTTTCAAATGCATCTGTTGTGCAAGGTCATTTAAGAGCACCCTGTTTGACCCCACACACTTGACCTCACTCATGAAGCTGTGATGTATGGTTATCTAACAACACTGTGCGCAAGAAAGAGCAATGGCAGCTTTTAGAGCCGCAACAGAACAGCATATTTGGCCTGGAGGTTATATATAGTGGTAAAAGGGATAAAGGTATTTCTTACAATGGGATTCTACCCATTTTATCCAATGATGGACAGAACAGAGCCTGATACTGGGCACAGAGAGAAGGCAAATCATTTGAGGAGGAAAGGAAAGAGAACAAAGTATCCACTGGTGTATTTTCTTAGGGATAAAGTGAATTAAGTCTGAACTTGAAGTTGACCATAACCGCCAAATTACAGTTATATAGTTAAATTTTCCTTAGGTAACATATTTTAATAATTCAATTTTTTAAATATATATATTTTACGAAATGACTTAATGGACCTTAATTAACTCTTGTGCTTCATGAATCCTTTGAGGGGAATAAATATAACACAATTTGTAGGTGTGTATATGATCCTTAAAATTTTGTAAAGGAGACTTGGCCAGGTAGCTCAGTTGGTTAGAGTATCGTCCAGATATGCGAAGGCTGTGGGTTTGACCCGTGGTCGGGGCACATACAAGAATCCACTAATGAATCATGAAGGGGTGGAGCACCAAATCAATGTTTCTGTCTCTCTCTCTTCTCCCCTTCCTCTCTAAAATCAGTAAGTGAAAAAAAAATTAATTTTATGAGGGAGACTATTATTATAGTCAATTTTAACCATGGAGGATAATTTCTAAGTTAAAATAAGATGAGCTTACCTGTAACATTTCAGATGAGACCAAAGCACTAGCTGAAGTTCTTTGCTGTTTTCTGTATCCCATGCTTTAATTAAAACAGATTTGCTGGGGACTATGGAACAGAACAGAAAAAGAATATGTCCCAGTCATAATAACATTGGGCACTATGACATCTGAAATTGATGTTCTATACCTAGCTAGCTACTAATTATTATATATCGATATTTCATTCTTGGAAAAAATGATCCTCTTGTCTCCTTTTTGTTCTCAAACAAATGCATCTAATCTGGAATTATATTTAGTTAGCCACTGTTTTAATAACAGGCTTTATTTTCAGGGCTGAAAGTACCCAATGATGATTCATTTGAATGAATCTTCCAGTCTAGGAGAAAAATGTCATAGATTCTTATCTCTTAATTTTAAACAGTTCCCTCCTCAAGACTGATGCAGATTCAATTTGCACTTTTACCAGGCATCCACACAAAATCAGACTCTGAAAGCACAAAATCAGTGCCCTACCTCTGCCTAAGCCGTCTGGGGAATGCTAAAACACAAAGTTGTTCCCAGTTGAGGACTGCAAACTCAAATCTTGCACCTCTGAAAACAGAAAAAAAGAAAAAGGACATGGATTGGTAATTTGTTCCTTGGTAGTAGATCTTCCTGACAAAGCAGCAAAGCAGCCACCTCCTAAAAGCTGGCACGATGTAAAAAATACAGAGAAAAGGAAGCCCTGTCTGCCCCGCGGATCGCCCTTGTCCAGCAGTGCGGAGTGGAAGACAAGGAACGCAACCCGTCCTTGCTGTTGGCATCATTCTCAGTGCTTGGGAAGGTGAGATTCCATTGCACCTTGAAGATTTCTTTTAAAACACCGAGTATACTCGTTAAGCTCTCCCCTTACAAACCCTGTAACCACTAGGGGTTTCTTCCACTTGCGCCCAATTCGTCCCTTCTCTTCCTTAGGTCCACCTTCCTCCCAATCCCTCCCTATAAAGAATCCTCCCACCATTCGGCTCCCGGGCCCTTTCCCAGGGCCTTGGGAATGCGTTTGCCTCGGGCCTGTAGGGTATCCACCAACACCAAAATAACATCTCGGTTCTCTCCCCCGCCGCCGCCAACGCCCCCTCCCTCCCGCAGCTCCCGGAGTTCGTCTTCAGAGCTGCCACGGTTACGGGAAGGCAGGGGCCGAGCCCTGAAGCTATGCAAGGCCCGGAATGCTCCTTACAGCCGCGGCCTTAGTCCGGCACGCACCCCGGCGCTCCTCCCTCCATTCCCCCGCGCCGCCGGGCCCAGTCTCCCGCGCTCACCAGGGTGGAGCATCAGTTCGTCGCGGAGGCCCCAGTCCCGGGGCTCAGCCAGTCGTCCCGCTACGCCAGCCGCGCTCCACGAGAGGGCCTAAGGAGTGGGCGGCACCGCCCAGCCGTCCTCCGGGTCTGACCGTTCTGGTCCCAGCGCCCCAGAGAAGGGCACGTCCCCGGAACGGCGAGTCCCAGGGCCGAGCTCTCCACCCAGCCCTAGATCTCCAAAACCTGCCCCCAGACCCCTCCTCACTCTTACCTTGCGCGCGCTGCGCGTTCCCAACTCGATCGCGTGCGGCTGCCGACTCTCCCGCCCCGCGCGCACACGCACCCTCCGCACGGCCGGGCGCGCTCAGACCGCGCGCAGGGGCCGGGAGCCCGTCGCTCTCCGGCAAGCGCTCGCGGCCCCTCGCTGGTAGTGGTCCGCTGCCTTTCGCACTCGCTTGGGCGTACTATTACGACCCTCGCCATCCCCAAGTACCATGGCCGTGGTATTAGGTGTGCATTTTACACTCGAGGATGGCGGAGGTTAGGCGATATAGTGGGCAGACCTCCCGAAAGGATTTCTGCTTCAGACACGCTCCTCTTTGGCCGCTTGCAATGTTTCCAGGCCGCGTAAAGGTACGCGCTGGCGGCCGGGAAGGATTTACTTATTAAAAATCCTCATGGAGCTATTGAGGAAAAAAGAAAATTTAGGAAGTTCTTTGATCTTTCCGAAGAAATGAGCATTCGCGTTCTAGGATCCATGGAGAACGAAGGTTGGGACTACATCAGGGTTTCAACGGTCTGGCGTACCAACAGGAATCCCGGGGAGTCGTGTGCTCTCGGGAAATGCCTCTTTGGAAACCCTCCTTTGGTCTGGGGCATGGAAAGGAGACCAGTTCCACCCGGAGTCGTCACCTTTTACGTAGTGGTCCCTGGGAGGTAGTGAAGAGGCTTTCAGGCGTGAGAGCTGGGTGTTTGCTGAGTTGTGGTCATACTTGGCTTTGGGTGGAAGTGGTTGTATTAATTCAGAAATAATATTTCTTCTCGTTTTATGGCATCCCTGGAAGAGTGTCATCTGCAAACAGGTTCCCATTCTGGCCACTTGGCTGTGGGGCTGTGAACAGCTTGGCTCCAGCATTACTGTGTAAAAAGTTGAAAAAATAGTTTAGTGAACACCCGTATATATTCCTCCAAGATTGCATAAAAACATTTTTCTATAGCTTCCTTCTATGTCTCTTTTCTAAATACTTCAGCTTGCCTTTCCTAAGAATAAAGACAGACTTTTTTTATGCAACCACGTAAGAAACTTAATCACATATAAGAAATCTAATAATTTGATATCATCTAATATCTAGCCCTTATACAAATTACTCCAGGTGCCAAAAAAATCACATGTTGTAAAAAGATAGTACAAGGAAGATTCATGCATTGCATTTGTTGTTATGTTTGCCTTTTTTTAATGCATAGCAATCCTCCACCTTTTTGTTTCATGGTATTAACTTTGTGAAAAGTTTTGGCTAGCTATCACAGAGGGTTTTACTTTCTCAATTTGTCCCGCATTTTTCCCTGCTGATGTCATTTAACTTTTTATCTTGCAGCCTCATCTCCTGTAAGCTAGATGGTAAGAATCCTTCATGCTTTACGAGGTACTTTCCATATTGTTTCCCATCAGGAAGAACATAATATTAAATATTGAACACATCATATTAATTTTTAACTGAGTAGTATTAGGTTGTCTCAGTATCAGTGATCACTGAAATCTCAAGTGTCCTCTAGACTTCTTTGTTATAAAGTTCATCCCCCCCACTTTTCTTTAAAAATTCTCACTCAAGGTTGTTTATTGATTTGAGAGAGGGAGGGGGAGCGAGAGGGGAGGAAGAGAGGAGAAACACTGATGTGAGAAAAAAATGCTGTTTGATTGCTTCCTGTACCCACCACAAACCAGAAACAAATCCACAACCTAGGTGTGTGCCCTGACCAGGAATTGAACCTGCAACCTTTGGCACACAGAATGATGCTTTGACCAACTAAGCAATGCAGCCAGGGCCCACTTTCCCCTTTGAGGTTAAAAATCTGTTCACCTAGCTGGCAGAGTAATCATCTGGATCATTCTGGTACCTACCGCTTCAGATGCTTCATTACATTAAATACTAGTTTTATTCAAAGAACAGTAAAACTCTGGTCTCTGTGGAGTTTGGGCCACTTTAGAGTTCCTGTGGATAATTCTGGCAAAACAAGATTTTGTGATCTAATCCAGGAGGAATTTTCTATATTTAGCTGGGCATACCTGATCTAAACTCCCAGCTCCATTCTAATAACAAAAACAAATCGAGAATATATAATACTATATATAATCTCTACCTGTCGTCATCTGGTCTCTGTGTCATAGCTTAGGTATCTATGGGTGCGAGCTCATCCATTTAAGCTCATAAACTCTGCTGGGCAAAAGCTATGTCAAGCTCACTCTATATAACAATGACCACCTCAATTTCCACAAGAGAACTCTCAAAGGGCATCATCTAATCCACAGACAAACTTAGTGTTCTAAACAGACAGCCTGTATCCGCACTTCTCAAAAGAGGATAGTCTTTAGTAAGGCAGTCTAAGTCTGTGGGTGTTATCAATGGTTTTAGTTTGCATCAGCAAACAAGTGTTTGCATCAGCAAAATCAGTGTTTGCTCTTGGCCCTGCCAGTTGGTGTTAATTTCATCAGAGTCAGCCTTCTAAGAGTCCAAAACAGAAGCTGCAAGGCAGAAACTAGTCTCAATAGTTTTGTAGCATCATTTTGTCACATTCTATTGGTCAAAGCGCAAGCACAGGATCATTAGAGATTCAAGGGGAGGGAACTAGGTAAGGACACGATCAGTAGGAGATGAGGCTTCCTGGTGGGGCGTGGGCACACATTTCAAAAGGAACTACCAGGCCAAATGCAAACACAGATGTATAGTATTGGTTGTCCTGGTCCTTTTCTCAAAATCATGTGGGACTGGGTCATCTGTTTAACATCAAGCCTAGCCATAGTCACCCATTGCCAGTTGTGACCCACACATCTTCACTGGCTCTTAGGGTGGCCCACTATTTCTTTTCGTTGACCGATTCCTTGGTTCAACAGCTTCTTCCTGAACAGAGGCTTTTTATTCTTGCAAAAACAAAAAGAATAGGGAGTGAAATGTGCATTAAAAATCATTTATGGTAATTTGAAAGCTCTCTGAAAATAATAGAGGTGGACGTAGGAGTTAAAAAGGGCGTACCACAGAACTGTGCTTAGATAACAGCAGCGTAAGTCCAGGCCCTGGACTTAGCAGGCACTGTGTAAACATTTCAATGTAAATCGTGATCATGATTCTTTTCCTGCTTCCGGGCCCAGTAGGTAGCTGTGCCCTTTGCAAAGGGTGAAGTGATTGCTGCCTGCTGATACCTTTATCAGAGCCGTCCTTCACCACACCTTGGCTGAAAGTTCACCTCGTTAAGTAAAGAAAACCCACAAATAACAAAATGAGATAGGCTCCATTGCAATCAGATCACTTTATGGAAAAATAGACCTCTGCATTTGGAAGGATGCTGTAGGGCATTGATGTTATTTCTTACAATTCTCCATTTTTGTTTTAGAAAAGTTATTTCTCTACCTATGTTTTTTAAATATTTTATTTATTTATTTTTAGAGAGAGGGGAAGGGAGGGAGAAAGAGAGGGAGAGAAACATTAATGTGTGGTTGCCTCTCGCATGCTCCCTACTGGGTACCTGGGCTGCAACCCAGGCATGTGCCCCGACTGGGAATCAAACCCGTGGCCCTTTGGTTTGCAGCCCATGCTCAATCCACTGAAGTACACCAGCCAGGGCTACCCTAACCTATGTTTAAAATGTTTTGCATGTCCCGTGAATGACTGGTACGTGTGTTTGCTTCTACCTTCCAAAACCTTCCTAGAATGCAGAACACAGTCAGGGACAGCAGTTTGGGGGTAAGAAATTCTCCCAAAAAATATGAGTGAGAAGAAAAGGGCCAAAACCTTTAAGAGAATGTTTCCTTCCAGGCAGCCTTCTTGTTCTTTGTGTAGCATTTATTAGCTTGCGAGTCAGTTATCTACTGCCATAGAGCAAACAGTCCCATTTATTAAAAATAAAAGTTTAATGTTTCTCATGATTCTGAAGCTTGGTTGGGTGGTTCCTCTGTGGGTGTGTCTGAGCTTCTCACATAGTTATATTTAGCTGCAGCAGGGATTGGTAAAAGTATCTGTGAAGGGCCAGATAATGCATATTTTAGGCTATGTGTCTGTTTCATATTCTTCTTTGTTATCTACTTATTTCATATAAACCTTTAAAAAGCAAATGCTGTTCTTAGCTCAAGGGTCCTACATAAAAGCAGGCCGAAGGCCAGATTCAGCCCACAGGCTGTAGTTCGCCGACTCCCAGACTGGAGCACCAGCTGAGCTGAAGGTCCAGGGCGGCCTCACTCATGCATGCATCTGGTGGTTATTGACGCTGTCCACTGACGGCCGTGATGTTCCTCCTAGGGGGTTTCCATCCTCTCACCGACTGGAGAATGTGGTTTCTTATTCTCCTTAGGTTACAATGTCAGTCTGTGGGCAGCGTCCAAGAGAGTGGAGGCGCAAGCTGTCAGACTTGTTAAGACATAGCCTGGGGAGCCAAACAAAGTCACTAGGCCACATTCTGTGATCAGAGGGAGCCATGAGTCCGATCTGGATTCAAGCGCAAACAGACTCTTTCTCAGTGGGAGGAGCTGCAGATGTCACGGCTGCAGGTAGCAGAACTGAGTGGCAGATGTCTGTCTACTGTGTGCGCCTCCGACGCAGATCAAGGGCTGATGCTAGCTTTGACGTGAGATTGGCTCTGGAAGCCTCATTAAGATAACTTTAAATAGAGTCATAAACTGGAATTTATAATGTATAATGGCAGCTATTGTTCTTACTCTCTCTTTTGCCCGTTCTGCCCCCGCCTGCTTCCAGTTCTGTGAGCACGCACTCATTTCCCTCAGTACTTGTTTCCAAGCGTCTCTGCCCCGGACCGTCAGCTCCCAGAAGAGACGGTGCCCTACCGCTCTGCCTGGCTGGGGGTTATCTTCAATAGATGTGTACGGGTTTTTTTTTTAGTACTGAAATAAATAAATTTATCTTAATTTGCAGAAAACCCAACTGTATACATAGACAACCCAATAAAGTCCAGATAGACTTTAAATATAAATATGAATGATAAAATATTAAACTTCCAGAAGAAAATATTCAAGTACCCTCAAGATGTTGACATAAGTAACAATATTTTAAATAAGACACAATAGGCACCAAACGGAAGAAGTTGGGAAATTGGAGCGTCATTAAAATTAAAGACTTCTGCTCATCAACAGACTCCAACAAGAACGGAAATGCAGCTGCACACCAGGTAGAAATATTCACAATGCAAATGGAAGTCAAGGGGTTCTTATTTTACCAGGTACTTCTCCTTTGTAGCGTTCCTCACAAGGGGCAGTTTTTCATTTATTTGTGTAATTTTCAGGTCAGTTATCTGTTCTTATCTAGGTCCGAAGTTCCATGAAAGCCATAATGTTCCATGATTTTACTCACCATTTTGTTCTACTGCCTGATACCGTGCTTAATGAGTAAAAGGCAGTCAATAACTGCTTGGCAAATGAATAACTCTAATTTAAACCTAATACAAAATCAATGAAGAATCAAAATGGAATGATGTATTTGTGCACTTAATTTTATTAATAAGATAAATTTTATTTGCTCATCTCTGTCAGTCTTCTATAGCAAGAAAATTGAATATATTTAAAATTTTGCCAAAAAAAAGCAAAATGAATGATAAACAGAAAAATATGAAAAAGTTGGAGAATGGCTTACAGAGTAAAGTCATGAAAATTTGAGGATATGAACTATGTTATAAAGATTATTTAGATTTACTGAAACCTAATACACTACCCCTCAGTAATTATTGAAAGCAAGATATGTATGGAGTTAAACTGACTAGCCTCACCAAGGTTTTAGATCAGGTTATTTGTTTACTTCATGAAGATAAAACTAGTTTAAAACTCTAGCTCTTCCTATAAATTCCAGGACAGTATGCATCAAACAGTTACATTTCACATTCAAATACTGTCTAGTCACTCAGATATTACACTCTTAGCCATTCTCCAAACATATTAACAGGAGTTAGGAAGCAATATGCTTAATGATAAATTTGATAGCAATCACCTTTAAGGATATATTACCTTTTAACTTTAGATTTATCTGCAGATGAAAATAGAAATGGAACAACAGTTTGTAATATATGCCGTGTATGTTCCAAGGCAGAAGTGGCTTGGAAACCACTGGAAAGTTTCCAATCTGCAGTAAATGCTGCTACTAATTGCTCAGCTGGATTTTTTTACTATGTGCTTTCTCCCAAATCTCACTGTAACTGTGTCTTCTTCCACTTGATGGAAAGCTTTGACACTTTATTATGTTTTGAAGCAGCTGGGGTGTATTTCTAATTGATGATTTGTTATCTTATATTTCTTTCTTGACTGTCCACATTTTTCATTCTCCTCAGCACTTTCCTCCCACGTCTCCTGTCGTCCTGAGCGGGATGGATGGCCAAGCTGTAGTTGCAGACGTGCAGACGCAGTCAGTGTTTCCCGCTCTCCTCCGCTTCCTTCCCTCCCTCGGACTACAGATAGGTGCAGGGCTGATGCCAGGGGATAATGTGTGTGGCACTTACACACTCACGAAGTGTATTCACATATACTATATCAGTTGATTATTAATACGTCAGTCCTGTGGGATGGACGCCGTCACCACCTTCATTTGGCAGGTGGGGGAACTGGCGAGCATATGTTCCCAAATACCTCAAATTTAATGTGCCCATGTCAACCTCAGTAGCTTCCCATGAAATCTGTTTATTCTCCTGGATTCCTGGTTTGGTTAAAGCAGCCCCACTTGTCAGTCATCCAAGTCTAACCCTCAGTTCTTCTCCCTTACTCCACACGTCCAGTCAGTCACCAAGACCCCGTGTGTGCGCTCTCTCTCTCTAAGCCCTGAGATCCCCGACCTCTTGATTCCTCCACTGCTCCCCAGAAAGCCCCTCTCTCTCCTGGGTTTGTGCCATAGCTTTCTATCTGCTCTCTTGACTTCCAAGTTCCCATCTAGTCCTTCAGGATACCATGAGGTCTGTCTTCCTCAAACCCAGATCTTTTAAAAAAAATATTATACTTATCAGTGTGACATTGGTTCATAAGATTAAGTAGGTTTCAAATGTACATTTCCATGATCCATCATCTGTGTATTGCATTGTGTGCCCACTGCCCAAAGTCACATCTTCTTCCATCACCATGTATTTGATCCCCTTTTACCCTTACCTGCCCCACAAAGCCCTTTCCCTTTGGTAACCACCATACCATTGTCAGTTTTTGTTTTCTTGTCAAACCCAGATTTCTTCACATGCTCCTGTCCACATTGCAAAATCCAAAGAGCTACAAAGCTCTTGCAGTCTTCCCCAGCCTACCAACTTGGGCTGTTCTGTTTCCTGCTGTGGGTGCATCTTCATGTACTTGTCTTTGTACCCACTGTTCCCTCAGAAGGCAGTTCCACCCCTTGATCCCATCCACCCGAGAAGCATACCCACCTGGCTCGCCAAGGCCCACATCTTCTGTAATAGTGGTGGAATCACTGGGTAGGGAGTGGGGAAGGAGGAGAGTCTTGTTAAAAGCGAATTCTGATTCAGTAGGTCTTGGAAGAGGCATGAGAGTCTGCACTTTAACAAACTGGTAGGTGATACTGCTGGTTGGATGCCCACACTTTAAGCAGCGAGAGTCCAGAGCTACCCTATCCAATAGAACTTTCCGTGATAAGAAAAATGCTCCCTGTTTTCCAATACTGTAGGCCCTAATCACTTGTAGCTACTGAGCACTTGAAATGTACCTAATGAGACTGAGGAACTAAGTTTTTAATTTTACTTAATTCAAATGTAAGTAGTCATTTATGACGAAGGGGCCACCAGGTTGAACAATGCAGATCTATACATATTCCTTTTCATTCATCCAAACTCAGCTTCAACATGGCCCAGTTTCAGGACCAGCTATGTAATTTGTGGAACACAGTGCAAAATTCAAATGCAAGGCCCCTTCTTGAAAAATTATTAAGAATATCAGGACGGCAACAGCGTAACATTTAACAAAGCACAGAGCCCCATGTGAGTGCAGGGCCCCGTGTGAGTGCACAGTTCTCACACCCGCAAAGGTGGCTCTGCTTAGACTGGTAGAAAAATTGACAAAGTGTATGACAGGTAATTTACAGAAGAGGAAGTCTGCATGGTCCATAAATATCTGAAAAGATGTGCATTTTCATGGGAATCAGAGGAGTGCAAATTAAAGCCACAATGAGATACATGAAGTTACATGAACTTGGTAAAGCAGTGGCAGGGTTAAGAACATTCTAAATCTTTTGTTGTCATTTCAACCATCTTCACATCGTCTTCACCAGGAGAAGATTGTATCTCAAGGAAGCACTTTCCTCATCCGTAAAAAGTGACTCCTAAGCTGTTAAAGTTTTATCCTGAGATCGCAGAATTCCTTCACGTCTTCCGGCTGCACTTCTAACTCTAGTTCTCCTGTTACTTCCGTCACATCTGCAGCTATGTCCTCCCCTGGAGTCTTGAACCCCTCAGAGTCATCCATGAGGGTTGGAATCACCTTCCAAAGTCCTGTTAATGTTGACATTTGACATATTCCCACGGATCACAAATGTTCTTGAAGGTATCGGTAATGGCGAATCCTTTCCAGACAGTTTTCGATGTCCTTTTTCCCAGATCCATCACTGTCTATGGCAGCCTTTAGCCTTATGAAATGTGTTCTTAAATAATAAGACTCGAAAGTCAAAATTACTCCTTGATCCATGGGCTGTTAGTAAGCATGGAAATGACATTAATTTCATTGTGTATTTCCATCAGAGCTCTTGAATGACCAGGTGCATTGTCAATGAGTAGTGATATTTTGAAAGGAATTTTTTTTTGAGTAATAGGTGTCAACAATGGACTTAAAATATTCAGCGAACCATGTTGTAAGCAGCTGTGATGTCTTCTAGGCTTTGCTGTTCCACTTTTAGAGCACAGGCAGAGTAGACTTAGCATGATTCTTAAGGGCCCTAGGGTTTTTGCAATGGTGAGTGAGTGTTGGCTCCAACTTAAAGCCACCAGTTGCGTTAGCCCCTAACGAGAGCCAGCTGTTCTTTGAAGCTTTGAAGTCAGCCATTGACTTCTGTCTAACCATGGAAGTCCTAGATGGCCTCTCCTCCCGACATAAGGCTGTTTCTGATACATTGAAAACCTGTCCTTTAGTGTAGCCACTTTCATTAATTATCTTGGATCTTCTGGATAACTTGCTGCAGCTTCTATATCAGCACTTGCTGCTTCACCTGGAGACAACTTCTTTCCTTAAACCTCATGAACCAACCTCTGCTAGCTTCGAACTTCTCTCTTGCAGCTTCCTCACTTCTCTAAATCTCATAGAATTGAAAGAATGAGGATCTTGCTCCGGATTCGTTGTTGGCTTCAGGGAATGTCATGGCTGGTTGATCTTCTGTTCAGACTGGGAACCTTCTCCGTGTCAACAACAGGACCCTTTCACTTTATCACCACCTGTGTGTTTGCAGGAGTAGCGTGTTCAACTTCCTTCGAGAGCTTTTCCTGTGCGTTCACGACTTGGCTGAGTGTTTGGCTGAAGAGGCCTAGATCTGGCCTATCTCAGCCTTGCACATGCTTTCCTCACTAGGCTTAATCATTTCTAGCTTTCCATTCAAAGTGAGAGATGTGAGATGGTCCCTTTCACTCGAACAGTGAGAGGCCATGCGGGCTATTAACTGGCCTAATTTCAAGACCGTTGTGGCTCAGGGAGCAGGGAGACCTGGCAAGGGGGAGAGCAACGGGGAACAGCTGCTTGGTGGAGCACTCAGGGCACACACCATTCGTGGACACAAGCTCACCGTCTTACAGGCTGTGGTTCATGGTGCCACAAAACAATGACAAAAGTAACGTCCAACGTCACTGGTAGTGGATCACTATGACAAATATGATAGTAATGAAAAGTTTGAAATATTGTGAGAATCACCAAAACTGGTCAGAGACACGAGTGAGCAAATGCTGTTGGCAAGATGGTCGCTTGCTGCAGGGCTGCTGCAAACCTTCAGTCTGTAAAGAAACAACATCTGTGGGGCACAGTATATTCCAAAGCATAATAAAATAAAGGTGGAAATTAATGATTGGAAAAGGAAAAATTAATGCACCAGTAAATAGATCTTTGGAAAAAGTAAACTAATTCTTTGGAAAACGTATCTAATTAGTTCTTTGGAAAATAAAAATAGATAAACCACCAGTTAACCTAATAATAAAAGAAAAAAAGAGAAAGTACAAAAAATAAGAAATGACAGAAGATATAAGGTTTAAAACAGAAGAAACTTTAAAACATTAGATGACATCTTTTACCTTCATGCAAATACATTAGAAAACCTACTTGAAATAAATAATTCCCTTGGAAAATTAAAATTTCACAAAGTGCTCATAGTAGGGATAAAAGTATAAGCAAATCAGTTTTCATAGAAGAAACAGAAAAATCTGAATGTCCATCTAACTAAAACTAGTTGAATAAACTATGGTACATTCAAACAATGGAATACTATGCAGCAAAGATTCCTATGAATTTATATGAAGTGCTTTCAAGGAATATTAAATGAAGAAAGAGCAAGGTGTAGAAGAGTATACATAATATAAACAGTTTTGTAAGAAAAATGGGGAATTAAGCCTACATATATTTGTTGTTAAAAGAAGAAATATAAGGCTAAACCAGGAACTACTGCGAATGTTGAAAGTGAAGGTTCAACTTTTCAGACCTTCTCTCTTTATACAGGTTTTACTTTTGAACTACGTAAATGTTTTGCATATTGAATCAACAAAAATTTAAAAAGCAAACCCTGATATTGAACCCTGGTATTGTTAGGTTAGCCACAAATTAACCTAGCTAATGAAACTATCAAGTTGATACCATAACCACTCAGAAAAAAAAACTAATTTAACTAAGTTTTAAGCATAGTACTCCCTTAATGGAATGTATTTTAAGTACAAAAAGAATTGCAAAGAAATATTGGTCTTTTGCTAGTAGGTTTGTTTTTTTATAATATCAGTGAAGAAATTCTGAAATTGTTTTGTAAGTATTGTAAGTTCGAGACAATTGTTGGAAACCAGGAGGTTGTTTTCCTCATGGTAGAACGGCGATACCAACTAGAACATAAGTTTAAGAAGAATCATGTTTTTTAAAATTTTGTGTGATTTGAATTGGAGCTATTGGTATTATTCATGGTTCTTTAAATTTTTTTCCTGAAAAAAGCCTAGAAGAAATAATATCCCAGTAACACTGGGCATATATATCTAGTACACAGGTGCTGATGTCTAAATGCTGTTCTCTGCTGAAACGAACCCAGGTCCTTGGGAGAAACAGCTGATTCCAACAGCTGGGGTATGGGGAGTACACAGTGAATTGGAAACACCTTGTGCTCAAAAGTGAGGCAGTGCTTGAAGTTAATGGTGATGTAAAAGGATACAGGAGCTAGCTTAAAGTTGCTTCTGCTGGCCAAAATTTGTGTTAAGTGAAATATCAAGAAGAGCAGTGATGGTAATGGATTGCATTCTCCTGAGTCAGAAGAGAACCCGTGAGTGCTTAGGGACATGAAAATGAAGATGGTGATAGAGGCAGCTTTCTTCTTTCCAAGCTTGCCAGCTAATACATTTAGAAAAAATACTGCCCTGGCTGTTGTGGCTCCATTGGTTGGAGTGTCCTCCCATAAACCAAAAGGTCGTGGATTTGATTCCCGGTCAGGAAACATGCCTGGATTGTGGGTTCAGTACCAGGTTGGGGCATATACAAGAGAACGGATGTTTCTCCCTCACATAGATATTTCTCTCTCACTCTTTCTCCCTCTCTTCCCTCCTCTCTGTAATCAATAAGCATGCCTTTGGGTGGGGATAGAAAATGTGTAGAAAATACAGAACTAGAAAAATCACCATTATAATAATTCAGGCAATTATCATCAATGGATGCTAAAATTATTGGGTGAAAAATTTTTGAGGATTATTGGGCAGTAGGATATTCACATATCATCATGTGTCACCCAGCAGATTATTTATTAATTACAATATAGTATACACACACACACACCCCAGAATGTGTTGAGATTGCTATGATACTTAGAAAGCTTCAATAGCCCAGAAACGGGGGATCTTCAACAGTAATCTTGTGTGGAAGAAGAGACTTCCATTTGTCTTTGGGTATGATGTTTTGGAACAGTCCTACATCTAGAAATACAAAAACATTTTTTCCTGAGGGAACCTGAGGCTACCAGAGGAGAGAGGTTTAGGTCGAGAAGCTAATCCAAGCTCTTTGGTTTGTAAGGTAAATCTGATGTGTCTTGCCACAGAGTGGTGTCTGAGCAAAGCCAAGACCCTACAGAACTGTATCTTCCACAGGAGAAAGGGTTCTCTTCCATATTTGAATTTAGATTGTGTTCTGTGTGTTTCTATCGCTGGGGACGTGTACATGTTCTTCTTTGTGGGGTAATGCACAGGAGACTTAGGGGCAGAACCCTAAAGCTGCAGGGGAGATACACACCCGATCTTCTGCCGGGACTTTGAAGAAGTGACCAGCACAGAGCGGACTGTGGCTGCACTCAGTGAGATTCCATAACCCAGAATGTGCTGATATTGGCTGCCGATAGCTGTAATCATAAAGTTTAGGAAGGGGTAGGGCTCCAGGTAACCATAGCCCTGAGGGTTGAGCAGGGACAATTCTTTTCGGAGGAAGGGTAATTCTACTGGCAATAGTCCACCTGAATAGTAGTTACAAATTACCAAGGAACTTGAGAGGAAGGACTTTTTCCTGGCTTGGGTCCTCATTGAGAGTTTAGCGTAAACCTTGAGGCATCAAGAGAGTTGGGAGCTGACCAGGGAGGCAGTCAAGGCAGGGTCCCACTGGAGGGTGGCACCTCCAAGGAATGCCATCTCTTAGAGCTGTTGGAAGTGAGTACCTACATGAAGCTTCCCTGCCAATCTGTCTTAGCTATGCTGCAAGGATCAAGGGAAGGGAGGCAGTGGTAAAGGCTGGAATTGAGGTGGCAGAGATGTCCCCAGTTCGCAAAGATACAAAAATGTTTTTCAACGTGTACAGGTCATTAGACATAAATTTTACAGAAGTCAGTTCATTAATGGAGCGTGTACCCATTACTAATTGGTTGTGTCTCCCTCTTATAACAGATCCACAATCTCCTATTAAGAATACCAAAATCTCAATGGTTTTTAAATCAATATTTTTCGTAAGTTTACAACTATTTCATTTGGTGGCAAAACTTGACTAAGACTTCTTTGAGATTATTTATACTTTTTATTTATCTCACTTGGTTTCTAAATATTTATATGATTTGCTGCAGAAAAGTGATGTGTTTGTTAATAGGGCACTGTCTCAGAGTTCTCTTGGCCTGCTACATGGCATGGGCCCCATAAATCTGAATTCTAAAACTTGTTGGCAGCAAGGGATAAGCATTTAGACCTAGCTAAGGGATTGGTACCTGTATTAACTTTCATGCAAGTTGGAAATCAGCCTTAGGGCCCTTTGGGAATCAGGGCCTGTTTCCTTTGATTCTTGAAAGTAAATGCCCTGCCACACACACATAACCTTGCTCTAGGATAGAACCTGCAGACTGGTGTGTACCACTTGATCACAGATCTTGCCTGGTCCACACACATTTAAAATACTAAGTTGCCAGACATTAAAACTCAAGAAGTTGCACATAAAAGTCTAGATTTCTAGAGTCCCAGGAAATTGGAAAGCTAACATTATTTGGTCTGCATTCGGGCAGACTGGAAATTTGCTGGGACTGAATAGTGGCTGGTTTGTTCAATGGGGCAGTTGTCCTTTTTGACAGCCTCCACCATTCCCACACAGATATCAACTACAATGTGAGGCTCAAGTTAGGAATCCATCTTCCTTCAAGTCAGAAGTTATTTTTTTTTGACAGGGATGAAAAGGGTTGGAAAGCTCACCTCATTTATTTTTATTACCCCTCTAGGTGCTATAGATATTTTAATGTTCAATCCTTGCTATAACCCCCAGCGAAAGCTTTTTCCTCAACCCCCTGGAAACCCCGTGTGGGTTACCATCCCAGCTGTCACTCTGACCCAGCAATGACCTTCAGTTGACTTTGGCTCTGGACAGAGCCCAAGATACTTTTCCATAAGAGGCTTGCTTCTCTCCTGACTCATTTCACGTCCATTTCTTTCTCTGGGCCTGGGAAATCTTAAGAGCTGGCTGTCTTTATTTACACCCTTTCCAACAAGTGCAATCTATCAAACCGTCTCGTAGCTTCCCAGCCTGTGCCGGCTGGTGCTGTTTTCATTCTTTCACACCGAGGTCCTGACCCTGGCAGGCGGGGTAGGAGCTGTCTCCTGTGAATGACTGCCTCCTGTGTCTCTGGCTTCAATGAGGTGCCCTTGTTCCGATCCCCCATGCTCCTAAATGATTTATTTCCTGGTTTTCATTGTGTGTGTGTGTGTTTACCGCAGAGCTGGCACTTTTGTGAACCCGACCACACAGCTCCCAGGATGGACCCAAGGTCTTCATCCTGATATGTGATGGAAAAAGAGCACTGAGCCAGGGGCCAGCTCTGGCCTCTACTCCCAGCTACACCCTCACTGGCAGGAAGTCCATGAATGAATCACTTTCCTCTCTGGCTCTTGGCTTTCTCTAGTGTAAAATCAGGCGATTATACTATAGATGTACTTCATATCATTTTTGCCCTGCTTAATTGATGCAGACGCTGGCTTGCAGTGACCGAGTCATTATGGGTGAAATGAGACATTCACATGGACTACCGAGTCCAGTGGAGGAAAAGGGACAGCATGGCTTTTCTCTCAAGGGGAGCAAAAGCCTTGACCTCTGCCATGACAGGCCTTTATTGAGTTTCTCCGCCCATTACATGGTGGTCCTCATTTACTATGCACAGGTTCACTTTAGGTGGTTACCTTTTATAGAAAACAAAGGAGCCAATGCCACTAATCACATCACAGAAGAGGGATACTTGCCAATGAAAAGGCAAAAGTGGTTGGACCCATTACACTCATCCTTGGAAGGTTTAGCATGGATTTTAGGAAGTTGCTTTGCAGTAAATGTCATCAATTCAGGGTGAGGGAGTTTCAGCAAAAAGCAAGACTTATAGTGGCCTAGGTACATTGCAGGTCTGATTCCCCACAGGAGAGCCTATCCGTGGGCGTGGGTCCTGTGCATCTCCGAGTGGGAGCTGGGTCCACACCATGAAGAGCGGCCTCCCATACTTAACAGGCACCCCCTTCATGGATAAAACATGTTGGATTTGTTTGTGTGAGGTCACCCCCTTTTTGGTGTCAGTCTTGGTTGGAAAACCTTAACAGAAGAAAACATTTCTCTCCTCTGGTGCCTGAGGAATTTCTTGCTGCACTCATATAAAGCATATGCAGGCACACCTCATCCTATTACACTTCTCCACACTTCACTGGTGGTGCCTCTGGTTTGTTTGCTGTTCACAAACTGAAGGCAAAACCCTCCGTCAGCACATAGATTATGACTCACTTTATTGCTGTTGTCGGGAACTAAGCCTTTAGTATCTCTGAGGTATTCCTGTACTCCAGAGGTAGCCTTTTTCCTGGGCACTGACATAGAGCCTGAGTAAGACCAGATTCAGCACCGTGGGGTCAGGGGCAGCAGGCTGCCGACCTGAGATCAAATCCTGGGCAGATAAGTGCTCTGCTATGGAGAGGAACAAATGGAAATAGACGTAATTTAATTTCATCATCCCTTTTGGTCCTTCCTGCTGAGCAGTCTACTCCTGTTCTTGAGGTCAGATGTTGGCCTTCTGCTGGCAGGCTTCATTTCTCATGGGCCAGGGCAAGAGCGAGGACCTTGGGTCAGCCCTCTGTTTGAGTCAGGGCTTAACCACTTAATGCCATGTGACCTTGAGTCATTTATCTTACCTCGCCTAGTCTGAAAAATGGGACAATTATATTGTCTTTTGCTTAGGTGTGTCAGGATTAAATGAGACAATGTATGTAAGGCTCTTAGTACAGAGCCTGGCACGTACTAACTATCCAAAAACTTGTGTATACTTTTATCATTATTAGCACATTTCAATTTCCCAGAGTCTCCCAGCCTCTCAGTGAAAAATTATGTACCATCTCAAGTATGACAACAATTTTTCTTTTTTCTCAAAAATTAGCTTATGAAGAAGGCACTCCATTTAACTCCTGCCCTTTGCCCTCCTAGTTCCCACTGACAGCCTGAGTAGATACTTTCGGCTGTATCTAATTAAAAAAAAAATTAAAAGCCACAACTCGCGCTCCATTAAACCTAGAAGAATCAATTCTAAACTAAAAGGCCACTGCTTCATTTTACCTTCACATGCAGCCCCTGATGTAAGCTACAGATAGTCTTGAGGACCTTCTCATAAAAGAAGAACATTTCAGGGATCATGCCGTTTTTGTTCCTTTAAACATTTTTTTTTCTGCTACAACAAATGGATATGTTTTACTCGCTCCAGTGAAAATTTTTTGGATTCATTATTTCTTTTCAGTTTCACATGTAATACTTTAATTCATTCTGTTAAAACAATTCAAACGACGCAGGTAAAATCAAACTGTGAAAGTCCTTCTTATCACCCTTCCTTCCCCTGCATCTACTCTTTCCCTGGAAACCCCCGCCCCCAACCATGTCAAAATTCCAGTGACCTTCCAGGAGACACCACCCCTGGCCTGCTCTATGACTTCTTTCCAAGTCTTTCCCCCCACGACCCATTTGAGAGTGGGATTTCCACATGTATATAAAGGAGTGTGGGCTAGACTTCATGACTTGGGTCCAACCATTAGAATAGGGTAAAAGTGATGGCATGTCACCTTCAAGATTAGCTTACATAAGACCAGCTTCTGTCCTGTTCTCGTTCTCTCTGAGCCCTGCTGGGCGTGTGGGGGAGCAGGATACAAGCTGCCATGTTGTGAGTGGCCCTCTGGAGAAGCCACGTGGGAAATTCGTTGGTCTCTGGTCAACAGCCACTTAGGACCTGAGGTCTAGAAACAGCCACAAAAGAGAGCAGGAAGTGCATCCAGCTCCACTCAAGCCCTGAGACAATCGTAACCGTGGCCAGTGCCCTGATGTTGCCACTTCCTGGGAGACTAAACTGTCCCTGCTTCCGGGCCCACAGCGTGGAGACAGTAAGGGTCTGCTGTTTTAAGCTGCTAACTTTTGGAATAATGTTATGCATCGGTAGATTGAGGGTGAATTGTGTGTGTCAACATGACAAGGCCGCGGTGTACCTATTGGTTCTATTTCACTGGAGAGCCCAGACTAATGCACGCTTTGATACCACAGGTAGCTTTTCTTTGATACCAGAATGTTAAGGATCAGTTTTCTGAATTGGTTCTGAGGTTTCTGGAAATGGCTCTCCAATCTAACTAGATTAAAAGATGCTAATAACTGGAGCCCTAGAAGAGCACTGAGAGGCCCTGATATGATCTGGTGATACGGATATGCAAAATGTCTGCACTGGATACCCTTAATCGACCTTTCATTGGAAGCTAGGAGCTGGATGACTGTGTGTGTGATACTTTCAAACACATTTGGAAGTCTAAAAATACCCTGAGGTTGGCTGGCTGCTCCTACTGTTGCTGGACAAAGTGGAGAAGGAAAAGTGCGAGGGCCGGGATTCAACTCTCCAGCGCAAGCCTCCCCTCAGTGACCTGAAAACTTACTTCTGTCTGCCCTAGAGGACCCGAATCTCCTGTAGCTGCAAGGCTGAGGTTGCTGAAAATCAGCTGCTGAATCTCATCCTGTGATTAGCTGAATTATAGCACAGTGAAATGTGCAGCTTCTGCAGAGTGTCTATTATTAAAGTAGGGTATTCATTGGGAAACAGTGGGATCTTGTAAACTGATGGGAACATGTGGGACGACCCTGATGAAACTGGAGACATGGAGCCCCTAAATTCTGATGAGTCTTCTCTGCCAGTGGAAGAAGACTCTCCACCCCCAGCAGGAGTACCTCTCCTATCTCCAGTGGTAGGAGCAGCCTCTCTACCCGCTTCTGAAGGGAGTGGCCCTGTGTTGTTAAGAAACGGTATTGGCCTCCCCTGAGGCAGTTGCCATACCAGACACTGCTGACTCCCCTGGGGCCCATTCCCATTACCTCTCTCTGCTTCTAGACCTATAATTAGACTCAAGTCCTAGCAGACTCCTAAAAATAAGATATAGGTTGTCAGAGGCACGCAGCCAGAGCTGTGCACCCCGCAGTATTCTTGCCAGGCAATGCGGGGACGAAGTGGTGGCGGTCTCCAGAGCAGGAGGACACAGTGCTATTCCGGCAAGCACAGGCCAGAGTGACAATTCTGACGTTTCAGAGGATACAGCATTGATAAAACTCATGATAAAGCTGTGGCTTCATGTACGCATGCTCTAAGGAATGGTGACATTTCTGAGGCTTCAAATAAACCAAAAGGCCCCCCTAAAAGAAAACCTGCCAAGAAGAGTAAATGTCCAGCTCCCTCCAAGCGGTGGGAAGTTGGTGATAAATGTTTTGCCATTTGGTGGGAAGATGGCTGCATTTACCTAGCTACCATTGCTTCATTTAATTTTAAAAGAGAAATGTGTGTCGTGGTTTACACTGGATGTGGAAATCCAGACGAGAAAATCTGTCTGATCTACTTTCCCCAAAGCCTAAAGGACTTCATGGTATAGAACAGAATGCTCAGGAGAACGAAAATAAAAGTAAATTTCAACACAGGAAAGCGAGAACTCCTCCAAGTCTCCTGGAAATAAACCAAAAAACATCAAGTCAAATCTGCTGCTTCAGGAACTATTCTGTCCCTCCACATCTCCACCCCACCCCTCTCCCCGCCCATGCCAAGATCATGATTGGGACCAGGAAAGCCAGTCTGAAACTTAATGGCCCACCACCGCCCGTCCCCGCCCCAACCACCACACTTCCTATCAGTCATGCTGGCTGGCTCCATTTCTCTCTGGACCACCAATAATTCCCCGCCAATCCCACCCCAACCTCCCGCATGTACAGATGCTGATGCCTTGGGAAGGATGTTAATTCCTTGATATAGGAGTGGCTACCACACTGGTTCCTACAATATATGGGATCCGAACAAAATTTAAAGAAAGGAAAGTGCTCTAAACCTGAAACCAAGAAAGAGACGCAATGCTTAGTGGATCTCTTTGGATTTTAGAGGCAACACATTCCTCATTTAGGTGAATTACTCTGGCCCATTTACCTACTGACATGAAAAGCTGCTAGTTTTGAGAGGGGGCCAGGAAAGAGAAGGCTCTGCAGCAGCTCCAGGCTGCTGTGCGAGGTGCCTCGTCGCTGCTCAGGCCATATGATCCCGTACATGAAATGGTGTCTGAAGTGTCGGTGGCAGACAGGGACGCTGTTTGGAGACTTGGGCGGGCCCCTAGAGGTGAACCACAGAGCGGGCCCTTAGGATTGTGGAGCAGAGTCCTTCTATCCTCTGCGGATAACTACTTTCCTTTGGAGAAACGGTTCTTGGCCTGCTATGGGCCTTGGTGGAGACTGAATGTTTGGCCATGAGCTCCCAAGTTAGCCTGTGATCTGAGCTGCCCACTGTGAATGGGGTGTGATCTGACCCATCGAGCCATAAAGCTGGGCGTGCACAACAGCACTGCCTCATCAGATGGAAGCGGCATACGTGGGACTGAACCCCAGTGTGCCCCGAAGGCACAAGTAAGTTCCGTGAAGAAGCAGCCTCAATACTGCTTCTGCTACACCACCTTCTCTCTCCCAGCCTGCACCTATGGCCCAATGGGGAGCTCCCTGCAATCGATCGTTGGGCAGAAGAGTAGGTTCAAGTCTGGTTTACTAATGGCTCTGCCCAGTAAACAGGCACCACTTGAAAGTGGACAGCAAAGGCACTACACCCATTTCTGGGACATCCCTGGAGGTGAAGGGTAACTTTGAGCATTACGCTAAGTTGTTCACTTTGCTTGGAAAAAGAAACTGGTAGACATGTGATTGTATACTCACTCATGGGCTGTGACCAGTGGCTTTGCTCAGTGGTCAGGGACTTGGAAGGAACACCATTGGAAAATTGGTGACAAGGGAATTTGGGAAACAGGTGTATAGATAGACTACACCGAATAGGCAGAGAACATGAAGATACTTGAATGCCATGTGAATGCTCACCGAAGGGTGACCTCAGTAGAGGAGGATTTTAATAATCTAGTAGATAGGATGATCCTTTCTGTGGATACCAGTCAGCTCCTTTCCCAGCCACCCCTCCCCTGTCATCACCCAATGGGCTCACGAAGAAAGTGGCCCATGGTGGCAGGAGTGGAAGATTCTTGCGTGGGTTCAACCACATGGACTTCCACTCACAAACGCTCCCTGGGCTGTGGCCACTGCTGAGTGCCCACTATGCTAGTAGCAGAGACCAGCAGTGAGTCTTAGATATGACGCTCTTCCCCGGTGTGTGCAGCCAGTTACCTGGTAGCAGGTTCATCACATTGGAGGGCTTCCATCATGGAAGGGGCAGCGTTTTGTTCTTGCTGGGAGTGACTGTGCTGGCCAAGGGCATTGATCCTGACTGTCAAGGGGAAACTGGACTTCCACTCCACAACAGAGGTAAGGAAGACCTTGCCAGGCATAAAAATATAATACATTAGGATAAAATTTCATAAAGGAAGTAAAATGCAAATATGATTTCAAAGAGAAAAGAATGATGTGAAACTTTTGACTATTAAATAAAAGCTTGTTTATCTGTTTTTACATGGATGCTGGTAACTTTCAAATTGTTAAATTGAGTTTCTATTGAATTTATTTAAAGGACTGGTATGTTTTATTGTCAATATTTATAATATACCTCAAATTATAACCACTTAAGCTTATGTTGAAACATTCTAGGTTACTTAAAATTGTGTAATACGGTTTTTCAAAAATTCTTTGGAGGATTTACTGGCAAAAAGTTTGAAGACTACTTGCTATAAACAACAACATGGGAAAAGGAAGAGGAAAGAGATGAAAGATCTTTTGTTTAAGTTATGCTAATTCTTAAAAACAACAGGGGAAAGGTCAATTATTCAGTCTTCTGGCACTACACTCACATGCTGAGCGGAGTCTAAAGTTTAAAGAGGGGAAAGTAAAAGCTACTATCCCTTTAGAGGCATAACCTAGAAGTCGAATCCGTCTCTTTCTTCTACTTCTATCCACTAACCCTTAGTTCGGAGCCATAGATAGCTACAGGAGAGGCTGGAAATGTAAATCTGATTCCGGTGGCCATATGCCCAACTAAGAAAATACAGAAGAGGCCTTGTTATTTTTACAACTGGCCATGCAGCTTTAGTTTGGTATTAATGATTGCCTTTCTCCTTCAATGTTCTGTTTTTTTTTTTTTTTAAGAATAGAGTACATGATAAGAAAAGCAGGAGCATTATACCACTGCTTTGCATTCTCTTTCCAATAAATAAATTCCTGTTTGGAGGTAATATTGATTAAGAAAGAGTGATGACATATAGGATATTCAATAAATGCACAGATATTAGTGCTGGCAGAAGAATGATAGGTAGGGAAAGCCTATTCAAATGCAGAGATAAGCATCTATTCTTGTTATGGTCTACATGATGAAAAGGGTCAGATAAAATCAGCCTGGCAGAAGGTAGCCAGCTGTCAGAATCCTAGAGGCATGATACCATCCTGGTGCTAGGGTTTGCTACCTTGCTGGAAATTAGGTATTCACAAGTGGCAGGGTTGGCCTTTGTGAGGGAAAACGCCAGACTCAGCTCATGCATATGCCATGTCTGCAAGCACCTATTGGTACTTTGCTTGTCAGATCATTGAAGACACATCCAGTAGGCTGAGGGAGAAGGATGACTGACACTCAGGGAAACAGTTCTCCTGTGCGTATGGTAACTAAGAGCCTTTCCCACTGTAGGTTTGTGTCATTGCATAAATGGACATGGATTAGTTAGTTTGCCTTGTAGTAAAATAAAATTTAACAGAGGCTTAAGTTAGATGGAAGTTTAAGTCTTCCATAATAGTTTAAACATAAACAGTCTTGGGTTAGTATGATATCGGGGATCCGGGTTCAACCTATCCTATTGCTCTGTTGTCTCTAGAATACTGCAGCGCTTTGCTGGCTGCCAGATGGGAGGAGAGTTTGGGGGAACGGGTGAAGAGGTGAGGGGACTAGAAGTACAAATAGGTAGTTACGGAATAGCCATGGGGATGTAAAGCGCAGTATAGGAAATGGAGCAGCCAAAGAACTTATACTCATGACCAATGAACATGAACAAAGTTGTGGGGATTGCCTGAGGGTGCTAGGTAGAGGGGGACAGAGGGGGAAAAATTGGGACAACCATAATAGCATAATCAATAAAATGTAATGAAAGAAAAGAATCCTGCATGCTTGCAGGCTTACAGTGGAAAAGACTCATCACTACATTCCCATGACAGGCAGAAAGTCTGAAGACTGAAGGGAAAGTGAAAGCTGACTCCCTTCCCTTTTGAGGCGGGACCCAAAAGATGAGTCCATCACTTCCTTCTACTTCCCGTCCACGAAACCTTAGTTCAAAGTTGTAGATGGCTGCAAAATGGGCTGGACAATTTGGTTCTCCATTATTTCAAGGGCTCAGGGCTCACATGTGGCTCATAGCTCTTCTATTGGATGGTACAGACAGAAAATTTTCATCCCTTGTAGAATGTGATACTGAACTGGGCTCCTTTCGCTCAGACTGCCAGTTTATAGGATATAGGAAAGCTCAAAGAATAAATTAAATTAAATGATGTCATGAGGAACTAACCAGCTAAATGCTGAGTCTGAGGCATTCTAATGGATAAATGGCCAAGATTTTCAATAGTTAAATGATATTTTAAAAGGGTTTTAATAGACATAGCATTCACACGTGAGGAGTAATTTTGAATCCTAATTTGAACAAGCCAACTATAAAAAAGATAAATTTGAGATGGGAAAATATGAATATAGGCAGCATAATATGTTATTACAGAATTGTTAATTTTTAAAAATATAATAATGGCATAGTGGTTATGTAAAATATAAAGTCCTTTTCAGTTACAAAAGCATACTAAAATATCTAGGATTTGCTTTAAAATATTTAAGCAAAAAACAAAATGAGGGGGATAGGTGAAATGAGATTGGTCAAACTTTAATAACTGCTGAAGTTATGTGATAGGTACATGAGGATTTATTATAATAGTCATAATAAAAATGAGGAAAAGAAATAAAGGTGGCAGCTGCTAATAAGCCCAAGATGATTACTGCTATGCAGGAACAAAGCCTTGAGTTGCCAAATCTCTACATTTTTCAAGAGATGTATGTTAAGTAACAAAATCCAATTGAGTTAACTTGCAGATCTAATTAGCTTTCTAAAAACAAGTCAAGAATTGCATGGCATCCTGTCCAGTAAGTGGATTGGTGCCCCAAGGGGCTGTGCAAAGGAGAAGGCATTTTCGGGCAGAAGGAGGAGGGGAGAGGGAAGGAGGATCATCACCTCGTCTCCCTTCGGGGATGAGAAAGTTTATGTGGCAGATGCCTTCACTGGTGCTGAGGGGAAAATTCCGGACTGACCGGTTAAGACTGCATATCTAGGAAAGGTTGGAACTGCAATTAGTTAGGCATTAAGTCTTGGTCTGGTGATAAGAGTTTAGCGCAAGTGGCTTAATTTTGGGCCTGTTGTCTCTTTTTTAACACGTGGAAACTTAAGAGTTTTAAAAATTCAACCTCTTGATTTCATACACAATGTGACCAAAACAAAACACAATGTGACCAAACAAAACACATCTGTGGGCTGGAATTTGTCCTTGGGCCATCTGCTTCTGGTTTAGGAAAAACTTGTTTTGTTAATGAGGTGTTTTACCCTGAATTTAGAATGCATTCAAGCTTTCAAATAACTTCTGGAAACCAGCAGTAATGATCCAGTGTCTGGGGACCCAGAAGTGAGTGACACGTCACTGCGACTCAGATGGGGCTCTGAGTCTCATTAGGGGAAGGGCATGTAGTGAAAGGCATGTAGCACAATGTAAGTGTGTTCAGGGAAGAGCAGGCAGAGATGCAGAGTTAGCCCAACTATGGTGTTATGGGCTCAATGGTGACCACCCCCCCCCCAATTCACATGTTGAAGTCCTAACCCCAGCACCTCAGTATGTGACTGTATTTGGAGACAAGGACTTTCAATAGGTAAGTTAAAATGGTTTGCCAGTGTGGGCCCTAATCCATCCTATCGGAATAGGGGATTAGGACTGAGACAGTCACAGAGGGAAGACCCCGTGAAGACACAGAGAGAAGACAGCCCTCTGCAAGCCAAGGACAGAGGCCTCAGAAGAAATCAAACCTGCCAACACCTTGGTCTTGGGCTTCCAGTCTCCAGAATTGGGACAAAATAATTTCTGTTGTTGAAGACATGCAGTCTGTGCTATATTTTTATGACAGTCCTTGCAAACTAATACACAGGGGAAGCCTTATTTTGCTTAGGGAAATCTGTGAAAGTTTTTTAAAGAAAGTGCCAGCCATGTATTTACAATAAAAGTCCTGATTTCCTTGTGTCACTTCAGGAAATTCTAGGTTCAAGGCACAGATTCTGCATCTCTCTAAGCAAAGCCATCTCTCCTATGACTTTACTTGCTTTCTGTATGTTTATAACTTTAAAATCTGTCACTCAAGCATCATTCTTTTCTCTACACCTGGCCATTCTACTAGCCACTAGACATGTTCACCTAGATTTCTCCTAGACCCTAAGAGAAGATATCTTCCTGTTCTACCTACTCCCCAAACACACTCCTCTATTCCCTTGCTTACTATTCTTCAGTCGCAAATAGAGAGATTTGGGACTCCGCCTAGACTCTTCCCTCTTCTGTATCCCCACATCTAATCTGTCACCAGTTCTAGCTCACACCCCTCCTCATAATCCTGACTTCCCTTATTGCGCCAGCCTGCCTTGGTTCACGCCCTCATTCTTTCCTCTTTAGATTATTTTTGGTTTCTCTCTTCTCTAGTTCTTCTCCATTTTGCCTTGGAGCAGTCTTCAGAAAATGGAAATCTCACAATGTCATGTCTCTATTTAGAATCCTCTAATAATAATACCTCATCATCGATAGCACAAAATGAAAAATCTGATGCCTGTCAGGCAAGGACCTTCACCAAGAGGACCCAGCCTGCTTTCCTTGGTCTCATCCTTGCACCTATCCACGTGTGCACAGTGTCACCATGCCCAGCTGCTAGGAGTTCCTCAAATATGCCCAGCTGCTAGGAGTTCCTCAAATCAGCCATCACTTTGCATCTCCTTTTCACAGCGTTCTTTTTTTCTTCCCTGTTCGCCTGGGGAGCTCCCGCACATTGTTGAAGACTCTCCATAGTCATCAGCCCCTTTATGGAGTCTTGCTCACCTGCACCTTCCCATGCACCTTCTGTTCTTGAAGAAGGTTGGTGGAGACCAGCCAGCACAGGCAGAAGACTAATGCCTATAAATGGCTCTGCCTACCTGTGCTCTAAAGTCACCCAGAAGCACCCCCGGGAAAGGTGCCTGTCCTACCAGGATGGCCGGTCACCTGCTGCCGTCAGAGGAACTGGCAGCCAGTGCTCTAGCTTTGCCGCCACACCAACAAGCAGGCCATCCCGCTGATCTGAAACTTTGCACATGGTCTGTGAATCCTTTTGGCAGCCCTCCCTTTGATGGGACACCTGCAGGCACACAATTAGTGTACATACCTGTACCTGTGCCCAGGTTGTTGGGACTCTCCCGACCCTGATGCCATCATATTGATGGTGAGCATCATCACTGGAACAGGCCTGCCTGTCCTGCGCATCACATCCCCACCCCATGGGCAGCCACTGTGACTGATCAAGAAAATCATCTGCTCCTCAGGTGTCAGAGCTACCTGCTCCCTGACTAGCACCCCTCATGTGGGACTCAGGCTCTGGAATGTGCTGCTCCATACCCTCCATGTCACTGAGACACCACCTTTGAAATGGAGTTGTCACTGGAGGAGTTGAGTAGCCAACACCAGATCAAGGCCAGTATTTGGTTTTCCATGAGCGATCTGCTATCCATCTCTTTTGGTCCCAGCAGGAGGGAAGAAAAAAAATCTTTGGAAGCAAGAGCTCATTATTTCATGCCTTTTTTGTTTCCTGCATAATCACTTCTTTTTTTGTTCTTTTATAATAGTTTGCAAAAACATTTTTAAACATGCTGACTTGCCACAGCAATGCTAAGTTGAACAAATCATAGCAATTAAAATCAAGTACTAGTTTTTATGTTTTAAGGCCCCCAAACCTAAGCTGGTTTAGACAATAAAGCGAAGTTAGTGTTTTACGAACGGTAACTGAAAAATCTGGAGGTAGGGCCAGCTTCAGGTGGGCTGGACTATGCCAATAATTGCCGAGTCTTTCAGGGAGACCAGTGCTCTCACTGAACCTAGGAGAACAGATGGATCACAGTGCCACCAACTACGGACACCAGCCCACAGCAGCCACAGGACGCTCCATGGTGGCTCCCTGGGGGTCAGCCAGGAAGAAGTAGAAACCTGCCCCTCCGTCTCAGAGCATGGAGAACACAGGGGACATTATGTGTTTCCCAGGACCTTCTCTGCACCTGCAATGACACACCTCTCTGGTGGACCCGCACCCCGCCTCGGAGAGAATCTGGGGAAAGGTGTGAAGCTCTGAAAAACTGCTTTTACTTGGGTCATTCAGACAGAGAGTGAGTTACATAAGACAAATAGTTAATTAGGTGGATTGGACTATGTTGACCAGATTGGAACGAAATTTACCTTTTTCTTCTTATCATTGCATTGGGGACTTATTAAAAATATCATCTAAGTTATGGAGAAGTTTTTAAAGGCCACATTTTTTACTGAACATATGATTGTAAAATGAGTAGATTTGTGATCACACTGTTAAGCTTACTTCACTATTAATGAAGAATGAGTGTTCATGAAAAATTTGCAAAGATTGAAAATATAGGAAAATATGATTCTTATATAAATATTTTTATAAATTACTATAAATATTTTTATAACTCACCTCCCATGTTTTTTTGAGTAGATTTACATAGTTGAAATTGTGTATGTAGGGTTTTATTTCTTTCTTGTTTAATATTATATCAAAGAACTTTTCTTTATCTCTATACATATAATTTAAATGTGTATATTATCCCATTTTATAATACCCATTTTAAAATATCCCATTTTATAATACAGAATTTACTTACTTAATCTTTCAATGCTGTATCGTATTCCTTAAAGAAAAGGAAAAAGCAAAAAATACATCTACGTTGAAACGTACATACAAAGTACAGAATAATTTTAATTATTTCTTATGCTATACTGATTCTTTCCCTGAACTTTGTCTTGGTTTATAATGAATCACGTTTAAATGTTGGTCCAAAGTGCCTAATAACCTCTAAAAGTGAGGTATCACACGCCTCAGCAATGCAGAAGTTGTTGACCTGACCAACGTGACAAAGGCAGGTCAAAGGGCAGGGGAAAGTTAGCGGGTGAATGTGGGCAGAGTGCATTCCCAGCTCACATCTCCCTGGGTGGAACTCTCCTTGTAAGCCAGTGGACTGGATATCCGCCCTGCTTTGGCTGTGCAAACTGACCAGGTCTCTGCTACAACCTTGCAGACTAACAAGCTCACAGAAAGGATTTGAAGAGACCAAAGAATGCTGGAGTATTATTATTTCCTTTTTTTTTCTTTTAAAGCACACACAATCTATCCTAATTGCTTTCGATAGATGATTTTATAAGGAGAAGTATGTACGTGTGTGCGTTTCAATGTGAGTGTGTGTGGTGTATGTCTGTATGTTTCCGTGTGAGTCGTGTGTCTTTCTGTGCATGTTTGAGAAGCAGTTCTCAGTTCCGTGCTCCGCAGCATCTCCTTCGCTGCGCTGGCCTCACATCGCTCGGCTGACCCCTTCTCCTTGCCAGAGGTGACGCCAAGTGCAGAAAACAGTTAACGTTTTCCATTTCTTTGGCTCAAATGACCTGGATCCTGAATTTCACTTGGCTCTGAATCACTAGTTACATAAATGTGCATATAAAAAATAAAATTGAGTGAGAAAAGAATGGGAACATCTAAAATACTGTCTTTCCTTTTACTTGATGAAGCAATCAAATTATTCTCTAAATATTTCCATTGTGGTAAAAGCAACATTATTTCACGAGCATTGTGTTGCATTTCTGGTCACATATTTAACTGCATATTTCCAAAATGGTAGTAATAGTTACAAGGTACAAAAACATGTAAAATCCGTTCTTAAAATTTGCTTCTGGTGGCATAGTCTTTACATTGTATGGAAGCTAAATTTCTTATTTTAGCACTGACTTCATTCCCATTCAGGAAGAAGTTTCAAAAGGAAAATATCTAAAGAATGGTCAAATTTTCCTATAGTTGAATTCTGATTCAGTATGCAGGGTCAAATTATAATGGGAGCTGTACTCTGGCCCACTTATTAAGGTCAGCAAAGATAGAATTCTATACATCTTAATCAAATCTTCTGTGACTAATTCAGTCCATAGGATTGTGCTTATAAATATTTTACATGTGGCTTCCAGTAATAGTGCTCATTCTATCCATCAATATCAAATTAACCCCAAGATTACTGAAAATCTGGAATAAAATATTGAATCATTCATTTTTAATAGCATAGGTAAAAAATGTATATTGCTCCAGAGAAATGACTCTTGATTTTTTAATGTAAAATTTATGACATGGTTTGGAACTGTGGAGAAAGGCCTGCCCTCCCCCTCCATGCAGGAGGAGCAGCTCAGAGGGAACAGCAGCAGCCATCATACCTGAGACATTGGTGTGCCTGTGTCTTGTATACCTGAGGCTTCCTGATCCCAATTCAACTTGAGGAAATTCTATTCAATGTAATGTTGTCTAACACCTCAACTTAATAAGTGTTTAATGAGCAAAGCACAATGCCAGTTTGCATTAAAAGGGACCTCTTAGTTGCAAAGAAAGACAGTTCTAACTCAAGTTTGCTAATGTGAATAGTAAGGGTGCAGAGAAGTCTCATAAAATCTATGCTAAGACTGGAGCCAGGCCTCAATGTGTTGGGAACCACCCTGACTGGTTTCAGGAGCTGTAACCCCCCGTGGCTAGGGCTGAGTGAGAGACCTCCAGACCAGAAGCCACTAAGGAGACAAAGCTTATCTCTCTGGCAGGAGCGCTGCTTGTGCTCCTTGCCTGGCCCCCAATGCTTGATCAGTTAGCCAATGATGGGTAAGATTCCCCAAGGGGGGAACCACCTAAACAGGCATGATCACATGGAGGCCCCAGGGAAGGACTTGGGGGCTGTGGAAAAAGGGGGTGATTGACCCTCGCCCCTCGGCTTTGACAAAGCCTGAGTCCTCACTCTGCCTGCGAGATATCCAGATCTCCTGGCTGCCTTTGTCTCCTGTGCCCAACTCAAGCCTGTGACAATAACAAGGGGTGGTGCAATCCACACTGGGGATGGCGGACTTCCCGGGATGATCAGACCTGAAAAAGGAATATGTAAAATCCTGTGAAACCTGCTTGCTGAGGATGCTCTTAATTAGATTATGAAGGCCAGGACAGGAAATGAATTTAGCTCCTCAACTTCTGTAGTTTTTAGATGATAAGACCCCAACTCAGTGGGAGCCCTTTTTAGTTCTTTGAACATTGTCTATTGTTTGATCCTTACTGCCTGACAATGATTATGAACTTTACCTATATTCCTGTGCAAATTGAAACCCAATAAAAACCCTGTGAAGGGAAGGATCGGGGTGCTCTCCTTTGAGAGACTGGCCAGGCCGCTCCGAGGTTCCCTCCCCTTGAGAGGGTAGCCGTAGGGGCCCTTTTTCTCCACAGGACTCGGTAGTCCATGTGAATGTCTCATGTCTCATCCATGACGCTGCAGGCACTGTGGGCCGGTGTCTGCATCATCAGTGGAATAGAAAAGGAGACAGACAGCTTCCTTCCCTTCCTTTGATGCACAGATCCTCTTCTGTTTTGTCTTCTGTTTCCTTTTTCTCTTTGCCTGCATGGCATTCTGACTCTGCCATACTTCTGCTTTATTCTGTTTTGCATAACCCTCCTGTTTCTTTTTTTACTTGTTTGTACGTGACTCATCAGGGATAACCCAAAATGATCACTTCAGATCCTAAGTCTACATGATCTTCCAATTAGGTTTTGTGTATTTACATTAGAGTGTGTGTGTGTTTGTGTTCAATTTCCAAAATCAGAAGAAGAAAATTTTGTTGGCCTACCTAAGTCGAGTATCCACTCCTGCTCCAATGAACTCTTGCCACAGGAAGGAGGGTTCAAGGGTTAGGTATAATTGGGGATGTTCCCTTTATTCTATGCACTGCACAGGTAAATTATCCAAGAAAAATGGGATTGGAAAGATGAATGAAACACCAATTCTGGCCCCTACTTTTCAGCCTTATGAAAGAGGCCAATATACTTATGTATATATCATTTTAATGCAAGACAGATCGTGATAAGACTACAGAAAGTTCCTAAAATATGGAAGACGGCAAGATTGAGATAACAAGGGCGTAGGAACACTTTTGTGCTTGCTGGACACTCAGCATATTGGGAACGCCTCAAATAACAGCCTGGAGGTAAGGAGTGAGGAATGAAGTCCCCGGAGATGTGGTGTGGATGTAGGTCTACTTGAGGGGCAGCTGGTGCCTATTCTCCTGCAACAGGAAATCATCAAAGGTTTGTGATCAGAAGAGTCACATGATCAAGTCCGTGTTTCCAGAAGATGTCTTAGGGCATGGTAGATCAATTTGACGTGGTGTGGGGGTGGGACCTCGTGGAGGAGGAAGGGAGCTTGGCAGGTCAGCAGGGCTGCATGAGGCATATTAGGGTCTGAATTAGGACAAGGCCATGGAAGACAGTACTCATGAACACTTAACAGATTTAACAAAGCTGACGTAGCTTTACTGTGGAATACATGAACAATAACTGGAGTCTGGAATGCTGGCAAAGTGTTAAATATTCCTAGTAAAATCTGACATGATTTTTAAAAATCTGACATGATTTTAGGTGTAGGGAAGAGGAAGACTATGAAGATGGTGAAGTGTTAAGATGGTTGGATTTAATTTAAAAAGTACTTTCTGTTGGCCCTGGAGGACTGATGCCAATGGTCAGGATGGACCCCCGGTTTGTTCCACGCTTGGTGCGTTGGTGCCACAGCTGGAGTCTCCATGGGGAACAAGGAGCAGCACAGCAGTGATGGGGCTGGTGTGAGGGGAAGAGGTGCTGTGCAGACACCAGAGCAGGAGAGAAAAGAATGAAAATGCTGACAAGAAAAGAAATCCCAGGGGCCACAAGTTGGAGAGTTCCATCAAATGATAGCATCCTTGTTCTCTGCAAGGTGGTAAAACAAGTATATACAATTACATATAATTATTTTAGACTTATTTTCTACACATTTAAATAGTTTTTATCAGTCAGACCATTTTCTCTATCTGGGATGCTTTTCCTTTACTCATTGTGTACATGAATTTATTCTAAATTAAAACCACACATTCACATACTACATAAATACATTCTTATCATAAAAATGGAAACAATACTGAGGTATATAAGAGAGGGGATAGAAAAAAACCAGAATTATCTTCTGGAAGATGGGCCCCTGGTAGTATAGGCTTCCCCCACTAGGTGAGTGTTCCAGGAACCCATCTGTATCAGTGTACCAGCTGGTGTTGTAGTGAGAGGCTGCGTTTCATTTCAGGGAATTTATTTTGAAGACTTTTTCATCACATTTGCCCATTTCATGATGAGTGATTTACAAACACACCTGTCCACACCATGCTGAGTGTTCAGCAGTTTTTGACCAAAAATGGTGTGACCTCCGTGCCCTACCCTCCCTGTTGACCAGATCTCGTCCTGAGTGACGGTTTTTTCTTTTCCCAGATGAAAAAATTCCTCAAAAGGAAACATGTCGATGTGGAACAGGTAAAACAAAAAATGGCAGAAGCACTAAAAGACATAAAAATCAACGACTTCAAAAACTATTTTGAGCAGTGGAAAAGTGTCTCAATAAGTGTATTGCATAAAATGGAGAGTACTTTGAAGGTGACTGAAATTTAAACTTGTAAGAATAAGGACACAATATTTAATAAATACATTTCAGTTTTTTGGGTCCTCCCTTGAATATAAAATATTTTCCCCATCATGTACAAAGTTTGGGGTATCAGCCTGCTGGCTGAAAAGCTGGGTTTCCCAGCCTTCTTTCAGCCATGGTTGGCTGTATGATAGTTCTGGCCAATGAGGTGCAAATTTAAGTGTCTTAGGAGACACTCAGGAGCCTTGAGATGCCCCACCTGGAGAGCCTACTTTGGACGTAAGTGGCCAAAATAACCCGCTTTCTTGTTTGGGTCAGGGCTCCTGTTCTAGGCAGCTATGTACTGTGTACTTGCAGCCTCCAATTTCAGCTCTATCTCAGAGGTAAACATTCTTAATTTTTAGTGTGTGTCGTCTGTCACTCATCTATAGTCATACAACATTACATTTTTATTTATTTTTCCCCAAATGGGATTACTATACATATTATTCTGAACCTTCTTTTTTGACTTAATCATGTGACCTAGACATCTTTACACATCAGTACAAAAAGAGTTATCTCACCCTTTTAAAAATATTTTGAAAAAGAGATTTTCTTTTTTCTCTTAAAAATGACACTTGCTTATTCAGCAATGAGGAAAAATTGGAAATAAAAAGCAACAAATGTCTTTAAACCCCACTATCTTGAAGTAACCAGCATATTGGTGGTGACTATTTGTTCTATTAGGACTATTTGAAAATACCAGGAGTCATTCTCTCCCACTTCCCCCTGCACATACATGTGTAGGCACACCCACAAACATGCACACTCACAGAACAAGCATGGGCACAGACACAATCAGGCACACACATGCAAACATACACACCTACTACACATGGAAAAAGGAGAGAAGGAACTTACAAATTCAGAACCTATTAAGAAGTTATTAATTTAGTTGAATTAAATAGAAGAACTAGTAAAATGCCTTTGAAGGGTATGACTAAAATAGACATAGAAAACTAAAGAGATACCCAAAATCAAACCAGATACCATTTTAATACCCATAAGAATGATAGAATTAGTAACAAATAATTGAGACCAAAACATATCATATTAATGTTATTTAGCTACAGAGTCTGTGTATGTTTGAAATTATAGAATTGTAATATTAATAAGAATGTTACTTATTAGATTAACAAGGTAGTCTAATGATTGATTATAAATTCAACTCTAGAATTGAGGACTGATTTAAATTTATAAATTTAAGTAGAAATTTTACTGTTTGTATATAGTATTGAATATTCAATAGGCCTTAAAGTTTCAACATAATTTAACTTGAACTCATTTAATTCATAAAAATGACTTAATTACTTGGGAATATTTGTCATTCAGACAATTGAAGGACTTAAAAAAGAATATATTAAAGGAATGAATCCAGTTTAAAATATTTAAAAGAATTTAACTGAGTAAGAAAACTTAACCAAGTATTAATTGAAGGTTAATAAAAGTGACAGTTCAAATCTGCTAGGCTTAGAATGGAATAATGGGGTTTGTAAGCTGAACTTAAATGTTTAAGAAAGAACTAAATTAGACTCTGTGAATTAATAAATTGATTATTAATTTTTAAAACCAAGTCACCTCTAAACTGCTTTTTTTGTGACAATAAAGAAATTCACATTTATGCAAGGAAAAATGCTGAAGTGAGGGCTTAAAGAATTGTTGAGTGTGGATAAACGCTTCTTCACCTTTAAAACATATAGTGTCTTATATCCCCTAAGGTAAAGACGAAGACTATGAAAACCATTAAAGATTTACAGTTATTATGTTTTTTAAAATTATGTTTTAATTTTAGCATGGAACGTTTTTCTGCTATGGACGATAACAGAACTAACATTGGGAAGAGAGGATGAACAACCATCCCCATTGACCTGGAACTGAGGACCCTCAGTGCTAAAGCCAGTATCGTTGGTCACTTTTGTGGAAGGCGTGCTAAGACTCTAGATTTTAACACCTACATTTGAGATTTAAGTCTTCAACTTGCTATCTATTTGTCATGGGCAAATGACTTATTTTTGTGCTTCTATTTTCTTCTCTGTAAAATGGTGATAAAGCAATGAATGTCCCAAAATATTGTTGTGAAAATTAAATGAGTTACAATATGGAAAGCACCTAAAATTGTGCCTGGATTTAATAAGCACTGAGTGTATACCACCTGCTCTTCTGGGGCCTCACCCCCTTTCTTTTGACTGTTTCTTCTATTCCTTTGCTTCCCCAGCTGTAAATCCTTCATTTTATACTTAAATAGATCTGATGATTACTACCAGTCCTTCGTTCATGGCTTGTCCAGTCTTGACATTTTTTGTTTTTGTCTTGTTTTTCTTCTCTTGATTTATTTCTTGGTTGGCTGGATTTTATAATCAAATAGATTATTTTTCTTACAGGAAGCTCATAGGAGCTGCATTCTCTGAGTTCTTTGGTCTTTGAAAATGTCTGTTGCTTTGCCTAGTGACTGAGTGATATTCTTGGCTGGATATAATATTCTTGGGTTCCTTTTTCTTTCAGCTCTTGGAAGACAGTTCCCCAGTGTTTTCTGGCACTGAAGTGTGCCATTCCAAAGCCTGACGCCGGCCCGACTCTTCATCTATTATAAATGAACTGTCTTGCCAGAATGCCTGAGTATTTAAAAAAAATTAATTAATATTTAAAATTCTTAAAGCTTAATAACTTAACCACATTATATCTTGATCTATGTCAATTTTTTTCTTATAAAGTATGTCCTAACTACAGGTTCAGTTCTTATACATCAGTGAAATTTTACTGTATTTTATTTTAAGTCCTTTTCCTGTTTGTTGAGATTTACCTCAGGACATCAGTGACTGAACAGGTCATCTTTGTCTACTCTTTATTTTATTGTGTTCTCTGAAATTGCCTTAATCTCTTAGCCTTTCTCCTTTGCGTTCATTATGATGTTATCAAGTCTTTCTTGCATGCCAGATACCAGACAGTGCTAGTGGCCTAACCAGTATAAGTTTCTTCTTTTTCACTAACAGGAGCCCAGACATATGACACAGTTCTGGCCAAGGAGATGTATACATAAGTCTACCACGTGGCAGTTGGGAAAACTCCTTATAAGTCTACATGTGGGATTCAGGTCTGACCAAGCAGACATGTCCCTTTTTTGTTTCTTCCTTCCATTCTTCCTTTCTGGAATATAGACGCAAGGCATAAGAAAAAGAGCTAACTTGGTAGGAGGTGTTCACAAGGATGAGAAATATGTGCTAGAAATGTTAGAGCAGAGAACTAGCAGGATCATTGACAGCTCTTTTGAAGAATCAAGAAAAAACACTACCACAATTTATTTGAACAATTGTTTAGTTAAGTTTTTTGTTACATACAGTTGAAAATAATTCCTACAGACATGGGCCATTTGTTCAATATTTAATTCTTAGCAATGTTAAAATGTGGAGTAAGTACTTCATTAATTTTTGTGTCATCTTTAGTTGACACAAAATCTACTTTTGGGGGGTTTGTTCCAATTTCCATGTATGTGCTACTGAAGGGAACAGACTATTGTTTTTCTTTTAATGGTGAAAAATATTTTAAAGGAAGAATTGTTAAAAGATTTAAGAGTCAGGTCACCAAGATCAAGCAGATACTGTTGCCCTCAGGGATGACTACATGAGTCAGTAGGCAGCGGGCGGTGGGGGGCTGGCGGGGGTCGGGGGGGACCACGGAAAGGGGAAGAGACACCGTCAGCGGGCTATTCTCCTTAGAGAAATGGGCACTCTTTCCACCAGGCTCTCGTTACTATTTTCAAATATTTGACAATGAGATGTTTTTAAAAAATTATATTCTGTTTTCTACTGCTTGTTAGGAAGTAATCGAGAGTCTAGAATTCAGAATTTAAAAATGAGTGTGAAATCACCCTGATAATATGCATATTGGATAATGCATTTAATAACAGGTAATTAAAGCAAGAAAGCATAAAATAGTCCAACTCACAAAAAGGGACTACAGTCAATATTGGCTTAGGTTTTAGAACAAATCTATACCTTTTGTTACGTATGACTGAATTAGAGTTGCCTGGTGGCTGTGCCCAACTTAATTAAGCACTTAGGTAGACACAGTCATTAGCTCCTTCAGGTCCCCAAGATACTACTTGGTTATTGCTTCCATTTACTGTACTTAGCTCACTGATAGGTAATGCCTTAAAGCACCGAGAATAACTGGGTCCTTATATGTTTCCACTTCGTGATTAGAAGGAAAAAGCAATTCTAATTTAGTTTCTCGTTCATTTTCATTTGGGGTAGCAGATGTTCTATGTACACTGCAGACAAATACATAATTTGCATTATGGGAGAGGCTATAATGTCAATTTGTCAGGGTCTTTTTTGTTGTTGTTGTTATAATGTGGTTTTAATTTCCTCCCAAACATTGTTATAAAAATAGGACACATTTACTTTCTAATTCATGTAGAATACCCCAAAAGCAAAATTAGGCTCATAAAATTCAAGCAATATTTTAAAATTAGTTTTGGTTGAAGAGAGAATGAGGGAATAGAGGGGAAAGTAAGGAAAGGGATACAAGGGAAGCAAGGTGAACAATGAAGCTCTCGCGTTGCCCCGGGGGCCACGGCCCCTGCGGGGGCGGGTGGTGGCCGGTGGGGGGAGCACGGGCCTGGGGAACTTGCCTCTTTCTAGTTAATGTTAGTATTCAAAAACGTGTCTTATGTTTAAATTTTTTTCACAGGTATGTAGGTGCTGAAGAAGAGTTTTGTACAAGCCACCATCTGAATAAACGGAGGGGGGTGTACGTATCGGCACTTTAGTTTTGTAGGCGCATAAACTTACCTAGGGTGATAAGCCGTATTTAGAGTTAATCAAACAAAAAACTTTTTTTTTTAAGCCTCTGAAGTTTTGGGGGAATTTTAAATGCAGCAATAGATAACAAACACAATCTACATCCTAAAATACTTTGATGACTAAATGAGAGCAAGTAAATCCGTATTATCATTATGAGTTTGGTATGCCAGGACTCTGGTGAGGAAGTTACTTCTTTTATATGGATTGCACAGTTCTGTTGATGAGTTCAGTTTGGGGCATTCTGACAACTTTTAGCTCTTGTTTTTAGCTTCTCTGAATTCTTCTGTGCCTCTTAAGTTACAGGTTAGAAACATTCCTACTTTCACTTCACATTGGGAATATAATCGGCAAAAACAGTGAATTTCTAGATCTTACAATAAACATAAAATACATTATGTTGAAAAAGTATTCAATGCTCTTTGAACACCTGCGTATACTCGTACAGATGAATAGGGAAAAAACTAGTTTTTGGTTCATATGCTGGGAAGTCACTAGCAAAACCTATGTATGCTCTGTAAGGGTTTCATTAAAGAGTGGCTACTTCTATAACCTCCTGTATTTGGGCCTGATTCTTAAGAACCATGGGTCTTATTAGTAACAGCTTTATCTTTACATATGTTGGTGGATAATGCTCACAAGTAGTATTTTAATCAGATAAGGCCCAGAGCTCCCTAACACGATTTCTGTGGAGGCTGAGCAGGCCAGGAAGACGGATGGAGAGAGCTGGATGGGGAGCACAGGACCTTCCCAGGCTGAAATACTCAGCTCACCGCTGTGTTCTCATGCAGGAATTTGAATGCTGGGTTGTCCGATTCTCCCAAGTTTCAAGAGAAAATGGAAACCTGGGGGGTTGTTTATACTTAAAATTTTTTTAAAAAACCCTCTATTTTAAAATACTGTATCATTTTTAAAAAACATGGATCAAATAAAATGTCTGTTGACTAGAGCCATTTCCCAGGTACCAGGAGATGAGCAAGAAGCTGGGTGTATGGTAGTAATTACATCGTGGACAAAGTCTGCACCTACTGGGTCGGAGTTTCAGAAGGTTGTGTTGTGCACATTTCTTAGGTGTCAGGTAACCAGTGCACGGTTTCTCTGAAAAGGCTGGCACTGATGCTGCATCATCAGGCAAACGTAGTGTTTAAAGTCTTCTCATGAGAGCCCTTAAAGGGCTCTCATTCATCCGGACGAAAACTAGCTAAAATTTCCAAGAACAACATTTCCCCTGTGTCTGTAACCACATACATGTGAATACACAACAGCCTACAACCATTTCACTGGTAAGCAGAATTCAGAAAGATTTTCAGCTGATTTACTGACAGGAACTTTTGGCAAATGTCTGATTTCTACATCAAAGTGACAATCAGCAATGCCATTATTCTTGTTGTCCATGTGTCAGAAGCTTGCGTTTTTTCTGATTAATAGATTTTAGGGAGCTATTCATATTTTTCCCTTGTCTTTTTTTCACAATCTAGTTTTATTAGTTCTTTAATTCAGTGAATTTAGAAAGAATTTAACAAAGAAGCCAGAAATCTGTAGAAAACAATTATAAAGCTTCAAAAGTTAAACATATTTCTAAAATCTCCTAAGCTTTTTATTACCTAAGCTTTTGTTTCTAAGATTCCAAAGGTTTATTTTCCTCTTCTTTTTGAAGTTTCCAAAAATGTTCTATACAAAAATATATTAATCACACACACAAAAAATTAATTTTTTTGCAAAGTGGAAGAAGAGAAGAAATAAAATAGAAAAAGAAAGGAGATGGAAAGGATGTACATTAAATTGTTAATCATGGCTTTCTGAGCTAACTAGAAGGAGTACAAATCAAGCCTGAAATGTACCATTCATACTTCTACTCACTCAAATGATATTTATCACTATCACATTATGACCTCCCACTAAACACCTGGACAACTCCAGTGATGTCGAAGACAGTGAGATCCAAGGCCCTGGAAGTGTCGGAGTAGAAACCAGAATGTGACTTGTTAGGGAGATTAACCCTAACAAGCATGGTGGGAAGTAGGACAGAACAACTTCTCAAGAATCTCCTAAATGTTGAGTACTGGCTCCCTGAAAATACTACCACAATAACCTGTTGATAAAACAAAGCTGAGTTCATTGCAGTGGTAGAGCAGAATGCTACCTTGAGAAGTCTTATCAGTGTTTCCGAGTGTGGAGAGCAGAGGAAGGGCGTTTATGAAGATTTTTTTGGGTATGGCTGAAGGTGGGCCTTAATGCAGGGTCAGGGAGAGGAGGGAGAGGGCCTGGGGATGGTGGGGGTGGGGGGGGCCTGATTAACACTGGCAAAGCCCCACGTAGTAGTTTACATTTGGCAGCGCCAGTGGGGGCGAGTTTCAAAGGAAGTCTTGGAGAAACCGAGATGCGCCAACTGTTATTAGTTTAGTACTTTCAGGAAGTTCCTGAAAGAAACAATGACGTTTACAGATTTATTTTCTTGGGCAAGAGTTTCTTAAAATAGGAAAGTCATTTTATTGCAGTTAAACAGTAAAATCATAATGCTGAAGACAGTTCTTCATTCTACGATGTTGTTTTCAATCTTGGCAATCCTGAAATACTATGATTTCTCTACTTCCTTTGGGTGGAGGATAAATGAAAGAAAAGAAGAATGATTGTTTTGGGCTACCCCTTTAAATACAGAACAGTTCTTAAGTACATTTCATTTTTCTTATTTTAAAAGTTGACATTTTTATTACAAAATCAATACATGTTCATTATAGAAATTTTAGAAAATAAAGAAAAGTTTAAAGGAGATGGGGTAGGGTTTTCTCCTTTAATGTTTTTCTCTATTTCCCAAAATTTCTATAATTAACTTCAAACTAATTAACTTGAAGTTTCACAGTTGATGACATCTTTGACTTTAGAAAAAAAAGTTTATATAAAACTGGAGGAAAATGGGATGGACATAGTTTATTGTGTACGTGTAATAGTTTATTACATTTTTTCTTACTCACTTTCACACATACACGGTTAGGGGTTGAATTGTGTCCTCCCCAAATTCATAGTTTGAAGCCCTAACTCCCAGTACCTATGAACACGACTGTTTGGAGATGGGACTTGTATGGTGGTGATTAAGTTAAAATGGGTTTGTTAGGGAGGGAATCCCTAATCCACTGTGACTGATGTCCTTCTAAGTGGAAATTTGGACACACAGAGAGGTATCAGAGGTGAGCACACGCGGAGTAAAGGCCATATGAGGGCACAATGAGAGAGGCAGCAGTCCCCAAACCAAGGACACAAGCCTCAGGAGAACTCATACCTGCCCATTCCTTGATCTGGGACTCCAGCCTACAAAACTGAAGAAAATTTCTGTTGCCTAAGCCACCCAGTCTGCGATACCGTGTTACGGCAGCTCAAGCCAATGAGTACAATGCGCCTACATAATTACCTCTTTTCAGTCTTGCAAAGGACATTCCAGTCCAGGACTTTTCCATGTTTGAATGTGAAAATTCTCTGCCCATCATCATGGATACACGGTCATGTCGAGAACATGTGCTCCTGGTCGTGATTTCTTAGGCAACCTTCAGATAGACAGTTGCAGACAGTTTTATTTTGAGGCTTATCATGGAATTCCAGGGTTTTGACTGTGTTATTTATTGGGTTAAACTCTTCAGATGAATTGACTTCTTTTTTGAAGGAAGATAAATAGCTTCTCCTAACTGTCAGCATGAGACGTTTGACAGATTGACGGTCAATATCTCAGTGACTGTCCTCGATGAAGCACAGAGTCACACCAGCCTCCCCTCGCCTTGCGAATTCTGTGTTCTATTCCAAAAACACTGATAATCAGCTTCTGCAGCCTTTTGCCAGCATGTTCTGGCGTGTGACAGGCTGTCATTTTGCAATTGTATCAGTGACAGTAAGGAAGACAGCTTTATTTATACGTGGTCATTCCCGAGCTGCTGATATTTCCTCCACACAGGGAACAGTGTTGCAGCTCTGGCTCTATGCTCTCTGGGTGCACAAGTTTTGAAGACACTTTAAGAAAATTAGGACTCCAAACTTAGGTAAAAATTTAATCTTCAATGTGGTTATCAATGCCAACCTACTGCTCAGCCGATTGCTGGCAACACATTTTTAACTTCTCTGGTCATGCAGAACTGGAGTCTTGGCTAATTTCATACACTGTGGTACCTCATCACTTGATGGCAAACATAAGGTGTGCCTGAATTTTTAGATAAGAGTTGAAGAAAAATAGATAGCCAAGGACACAGAAATATAAGAAATCAGAGAAAAATAATAACTTGAGGCCGAGGTCGAATGCAGCCATCTCTGCCTTCTGAGCAGAGGGTGCAGGGGAGGGAGACCGTGCTTCACATCTGCAGTTACTCAGCACAGCTCCGCTTCTCTCTGCCTCCCCTGCAGAGACTGCTGGCCTGGCCCGGAGCCATCGACCAAAAGGGTGTCTAAAGTGCAACTTGGGTGGCTTGCCGGGTATAACTGTCATGCAGTCCCACGCTTCATAAGTCTCATTCCAAAAGTCCAAAAAGCTACAGCATATGTGTGAGGATAAATTTTAAAAAATTCTGCCTGTAAGGGAAGGAAGAATGTTCCCTCATACTTTCCTTTTGAAAGGGTCTCTTTAGGAACAGAACAGGCACTGAGTTTCTACTCTAGTTTTTTGGAACATGTAAAAATCCCTCCTGGGCTAGATAAGCCCCATGTCTTGTTTCCCTTTGCAGAGATGTTGCCAAGCTCGACGCCTCACAACCCCTTGAAATGTCTCACCCAACTCTGGAGTGAGTCTATTTTGAGCGACTCTTTGCCTCTCAAAGAGTTGAGAGGTTTCATTATTCTTCTGCTTTACTTAACTAACTGTGTGGAATTTCATCCTGACTTCAGAGTCACTCACGGACTGTCTGTGTGCGCACACCACTCCGCTGTGTCTACTCAGCACTCGGGGTTTCTTGTTTTCTTTTCTTGTTGACGTCCAGGGATCTCACTCTGTTGGTAGGACTTTCAGTTCCCCAGCATGCGCAAATCACTTACTTTGTCACAAACCTTACAGATGTGACTGTAAGGTTTTCTTAGACCCCGCCTAGGAATGAATGCCAATTAGCCACAGAAAACAGGCAGAAGAGCTTTATTTTGGGGTTTGTGCTCCCGGGCGAAACTTTCTCCGCCCTCACGGAGGGAGAGGGGGAGAGAGCTGAGAAAGTCTGCACGGGAGAAGACAGAGGGAGGGGATTTTATATTGCTTGACTTCCCACCGGAGCCAAGGATTGGCTCTTGGTGAACAAAGCAACAACATATCATTGGTGGTTACTGGTCTGACGTCAGCCACCTCTTCTGGGTCAAAGTCAGACACCATCTTTGTAGGCCAAACACTATGATTGATTGTAACTTTTGTCTTACCCCACCCAACCTAACAGTGACCTCTCTGTAGAGAAGAGAGATGACATCCACAACAGAGCATCCTTCACAGAAATAATTTTTCAAAGCAAAAATTTTGAGCCAGGGAAGACCAGGAGCAATGTAGCAGCCCATCCCCCAATCCCCTCCCTCTGAACACAACACATTAATTTTATTAGGATCTTCTTACAGTAGGTGACATCTGGGACAAACACATAAACTGTTCATTTTTGACCTAATAGGGATCGACCTTATATGGATTGTAGATTTCTGTTTTTTTCAAGGAACATCTGTGCAATATTTTTCCATGTTATGGAACATTTTTAAAACATCCGTTTTGATGACTATGATAATATCGAATGGATACAGAAAGTTTTATTTAATTATTTTTCTCTTCCACTTTTATAGATAGCATTTACATAGCAGTTCTTTTAAAAAACTTTTTATTTGGAAATAATTTCAAAACTATAGAAAATTTGCCAGAATAACACAAAGGACACCCATATACCCTCTACCTGGAGTCACTTACTTATCTTGCCTCCTCTGCCTTAGCATTTGCTGTTTGTTGTGATCAGGGTGTGGTGGTGGGAGCCTGTGAATTCATTCACAATAGCCAGATACACAGGAGAAAAGACAAGGTTTATTTACATGCATGTGGGTGTACTTACAATAGTTTATTCAGCAGTTTAATAGGGGAAAGGGTGCGGAGGTGGGGGGGGGGGCGGTGTTAAGGGCTTCCATGGGAAGTAGAAAAGATTTTACTGGGGCATTCGCATCCTGAGCAAATCGGCAGTGTCTTTCCTGGTTGGGAACTCCCCAGCAGAGGAATTTCCGGCAGCTAAATTCTTACTTCCCCATACTAAGAGTCTGTTTCCTTCCAAACAGGAAACTCCCCTGGAGGGGAGTTAATAACAGCCGTATTTTCAGGGGTCTCTGCTTTAGTCAGATGAGGGAAGTTCAAATAAGATCTCTCTCTCTCTCCCCCTCTTTCTGTTTCTGTCGATGATGCCTCTAGCCCAACATCTGGAAATCACGGGCTGTCCTCAGGACTGAGAAACTGGGTTTATAGTCTGCTCCAGTTATTAACCTTTGTTTTAGTTTTGTTTCCGCAGAAATGCCTCTTATTAAATACCTGACTGCTTGAACCATACAAGGCTAACTTTGGGAGCCCCCCTATATCATCACCAGTTCAGAAAAGGTCACACCAAAGCATGCCACACTGGCATACTGATTATTTTGAATTAACAGTCCTTGTGAAGCGGCCAGTATGAGAAGGATACTCTGACCATCCTTTGTCCCCCTGAAAGTTGGAAGTAAACCGCCCATGTAAGGAGTACCATCCCTGGACCAGGTGGATAGAAGGCATTCTTATCACCAGAGACAGGAAATTTACCAATGAGAATTTATAACCAAACCTTGCTACTTTTTCACCATTTTATTACCCCAAGCTTATATCCCTTTGTCTTGCTAATTCTCCATGAATGTATTGTTTCTTTGTCTAATATGCATAAAAGCTTTCTGCTTTGGTTACTTCCTTGAGTCTCCTGTCTTTAGGGGGTTCCCATATGTACATACATAAATAACAATTTTTTTCTTATTGATCTGCCTCTTTATTTCAGGTGGGTCTCAGCCAAGAACCTGTAAGGGTAGAGAAAATTATTTTCCTCTCCTACACTGCCTCCCAAAATAGACACAACACTCGAGAGTGAACTGACCTGCTATCGGGACTAAGAGACTGGTTCAGGGAGGTGGAGGAATCTGCCAACTCAGCTTCTGGGCTCTGGAACTTTTTGGAGATTATGTTTTCAGACAGAGCAGACACAGGAGAAGCTCTGGAAACAGAGTTGAGTTCACTCCTTTGAAAGGGAAATCTCCATTGTTTAGTGTTTACCTCTCGGTAGCAGGGAGAGATGACTGTGAGTGACAATCTGCATAACAACCTTACTGGTTACTGTGTCTCTCCTGTTAACCTCCTATAACCGGCCTTCCCACGCCCAACAGTTTTCTTCAGCTGAAGATGGTATTTAAGTTGGTGCCTTGGGACAGTTTGGGGAATTTACCCAGTTTTCGTGGGTGTCCCCTATGTAGATATGAGGCATGCATGTTAACAAACTTGTTTATTTTCCTTTTGTCAATCTGTCCTTTATTAAGGGGCAGGTTCTTAGCCACAGTAGTTAAAAGGGTAGAAAGTTATGTTTCATCCCTTGAAGCGGGAAGACACCACGAGACCACACAAAACATTCCGCTATTCATTAAACATTTTTCTCTGTATTTAGCATTTATTGATGACTTTTGCCTGAACCAATCTATGCAGTTTGGGCTGAAAAACTGAAGATTTTTTTCAACTCAAGCAGTCTTTTTACATTTATAAGTCAGCACTTTCTTACACCTGCAGTACATGAAATTGTGCTTCTTTCCACCCTCATTAACGTGTATTATCTTTCTAACATAATAGGTTAGTGATGCACGATCACCGACTGGCAGTGACCGCGGAACGCTGCGGGTGGCTCGTCGACACACGGGAAATGAACATACACAGAAACAGGCAATTTTCTGTGGAGAAGTAGGGACGGAGTGGCCACCCTCGCTAGAGGAGGGCACTTTGGCCACCCTCTCTGGGGGAGGGCGCGTGTTCTCCTGTCCCAGCAGGCCTTTTATTGGGTTCGTTTGAACAAGAATTCAGGTAAAGCTCATTACTTATTGCAGGGAAATAAGGATCAAATAACAAGGAACTCTGAGGGCCTACTTTGAGTCAGGGTCAAAGAGCTGTAAAATGTTGAGGAACAAATTTACTTCCTCCTTGGACCTTTCTCATTCGATTGTGAGCATTCTAAACAAAGCAGGTTTCACAGGATTTTACATATTCTTTCCTAGGCCTGATCACCCGGGGAACCCACCCTTTCTAGTACAGGGCAGCACCACCCTGTCATTGTTTCAGGCTTAGGTGGAGCAAGGGGAACTAAGGCAACCAAGAGATTAGGAGATTTTCTCACAGACAATGAGGACTCAGGCTTTGTCAAAGCCAGGGAATGAGGGTCCATCACCCCCTTTTGCTGTAGCCCCCAAAGTCCTTCCTTGGGGGCCTCCCACGTGATCATGCCTGTCTTAGGTCGTTCCCCCCTTGGGGACTCTTACCCATCATTGGCTAACCGACCAAGCATTGGGGTTCAGGCAGGGTGAAGTAAAAGGAGCAGAAGCTGTGCTCCTGTCAGGGAGATAAGCTTTTGTCTCCTTGCTGGCTTACAGTTCCAAGGTCGTTCCCTCAGCCTTAGCCTAGACGGGGGTTACAGCTTCTGATACCAGGCAGGGTGGTTCCCAACAGGTTAGAAAGTGTATTATATTTTCATGTTTCTTCATTTGTCGATACGTTTATTAATTTTTTAACTGTTCATTAAATAATCTGTTTATATATTATGTCTACCTTTATCAAGAGCTTACTTAGAGTTTTACATATCTGAATTGGTGTTTATATATATTAATGTTTTTAACCCATTTTTACATTTGTGACAATTATTTTTCTAGTGTATTTGCATTTCAATTTTATTTACACTTTTACCTTAGATTTACATATTTATTTTTTATGTTGCGTCAGATACATCCACATTTCCATTTTTGTGAATTTTTTCCATTGAGAGCATACTTAGAAGGTCTGTTTCATAGAGTATATAATAAATTATGTCTAAACACTTCTGTTGTGATTATATTAGGCTGCTGATACTGGAGGGGCTTATTGTTGTGAATGAGAGGGGATAAAGAAGAATGATGATTGTTTCCAAAGGATGATTTCATAAGAGTAAGTTATTAATACTGGAACTATTAATGAAAAAGATTGTGGGTGTTTCTAAGATCTCTTTTAATATCAGGATCATTCAAAACTTTCTCCTTAGGGTCAGGTATAGTTGAAAGGTAACAGAACAACATTACACAGAAGACTAATTGCTATTATTTATTTCTACAAAAGATCAACTGGGGCGAAGATGCCCTCTAGTGGAAGATCGGGTCCTTCCTACAATCGAGTTGAAAGAAGAGAAAATCCTCCACTCACATGATTGCAGTGTGGGCTTTTGCTTTCTCTCCGAACAATAGAATCAATAACAGAGTTAAGAAATTAACTCCCTTATATGAGAAATTATATTTCCATTCATATGTTCTTTTAAAATAGATTTTATTTATTTAAATTATTTCTAAGGTGCGTTATCCTATAAATAGGAAAAATCAAATTGTTATTGTCAACAAGTCTTTTGTTTCCCCTTTTGGTAAAAAGTCAATCACACCCTGGCTAGTGTGGCTCAGTGGATTGAGTGCCAGCCTATAAACCAAAAGGTCACAGGTTCGATTCCCTGTCAGGGTACACACCTGGGTTGTGGAACAAGTACCCCCATTGGGGGCGAGTGAGAGGCAACCAATTGATGTTTCTCTCCCTCTCTTCCTCCCTTCTCTCTCTAAAAATCAATATAAAAAAGCCAATTTCTCTTTATTGACAACTAACTTTACTCTTCCTCATATGGTTATACAAGTAAATATTGATGTGTTCAAGAGAGAATCTGTTTTCAGAATTCGCTTTAATTTTATGAAATAAATATTCTTAAGATTGTGAAAGAAAAAAATTTCAAAGTTATCAAAATTTCTAATGATAAATACCTAGAAAAGGAAGACATTGACAGAGATGTGTATTTTAAGACTTTCAGTTTCAATGTGCTTGGAAAAGGGGGAAAGGATAAAGGGATTGAGTGCGCAGAGCTGATTTTTTTTGTGTGTAAGGGGAAGGTATATTCACAGAGGCTGGCCCAGGGTCTTGTTCATAGTGGAAATCAATAAGCGTTATTGATTTGAGGTGAGACAAGTTATTCCCTAAACCTCTGAAATAACATTTCTCCTCTTTTGGATAAGTTATTAAAATGACTGAGGTGATAAAATATCTGCAAAAGGCAAAAATCTGTTCTTTCATTGATTTAAAATTGTCCTCTAAGGCTCACACACAGTCCTTTGGTTATGACAAAAAGAATACCACAGTATAGTGTTGAAAAGATGGTCTTTTCAACAAACAACTCTGGGCCAATTAGATGTAAATCTGGACAAAAAAAAATGAATCTTAGTGTTGGAAAAATCAATTCCAAGTGCATTGCATAAACGTGAATGGTAAAACAGCAAAGCTTCTTACAGAATACACAGGCATCTCAGGAATAGCAAATATTCTCAAAATGGATACAGGCAGCCCTAACTACAAAGGGAAGGGCTGATAAATTGTGCTAAATGAAAATTAAGAACTTCTCTACATGAAAGCACCATTACGAGAGTGAAGATGCAAGTCACACACTGAGAGAAGACATTTGCTCTCTCTATATTCAGTAAAGGACTCTTTCCAAGAATATATAAAAATCTCTGCAAATCAATAACAAAGAACACAGTAGAAAACTGGACAAAAGACTTAATAGGGACCTTACAACAAAAGACATTCCAGTGATCAATAAACTTATGAAACTGTGTTCAACTTCCTCAGTCATCGAGGAAAGTCAACTCGAATCACAGTGAGACAGCGCTGTGACCAGAGATGGGCTGGTAAATGTTCGAGAATGGCCTTCTGGGGGGTGGAAAAGGACATGTGTGCGTGTGTCATAAACTGACAAATAATAATAACATATACAACATGTGCTTTTTATTGTAAATTCCATATAGCTAATTGATTCTTACAGAACATTTTTATTGAATTGTGCTAGACTCTTGGATCCATATCCAAGGTTGTATTTCAACCAGGCTTTGATATATTTTTTTTAACGATTCACATCCTATCAGCTATAAGCATGACACTTTGGAGTTTAATCTGTATTACTAATATTTTTCAATTACTTCCTTAAGTCTGTAAAAATCAAGAGAACAATAAATCAAGCCCTGATTAGCAGCATTCCCCGGTTTCCATGGCATAAATACGCCACTGTGGTCGATTTCGAACTGCCCACAGAATGTTGCTGAAGGGACACACAGCAGTGCCGAAGGTGGTGTTTCCGTCACACAGAAGTAATTCCTATAAATCACCTGAATAGCCTAGATGATAGTCAAGTGTAGCCAAATAATTAGGAGGTAATGAATTTTGAGTACCTATTACCTTGTTTTAATATAACTCATTTAGGTTTACACAATTTAATTTTTAATAGTGGTTGTATTTGAGAACCAGCTCTCAGAGGTACTGAAAAGTTAATAGTTGGCTCCCGAGAGCCAGTGAGAGACGACGCCAGCATCCCGTTGAACGCAATGAAGCCAACCAGGGGAGGCCCTGTGCGTGATCTGACAGTTCGAGGCCTGGATATATCTCCAGCACCAATGCGCACATGAATTCACCAAAGACATGGGCAAGAATGTTCACAGCAGCATTTTTCGTAATAGCCCTGAATGAAAAACAGCCCAATCATCTATCAATAATAGAACAGACAAATAAACCCTGTTGTATTCAATCAGAATAAACAAACCATTGTTACATGTACCAACATGGATGAATCCCATAAATATCATGTTGAGTGAAAGAAGCCAGAGCCAAAGATATACATGCTGCATGTTTTTATTAATATAAAGTTAAAAAATAGGCAAAGTCATCTACAGAACGGAAGTCCAGAGAGTGGCCGCCTTGTGGGGCTGGAGTGCAAGGGGAGTTGTGGGGTCCTGTCTCTGCTCTTTTTCTCAGCTGGCACTGTTTCAAACTGTGTCACTTACGACGTGTGTGCTCTTCTGTAATGTTGCATTTTAATAGAGTACTCTGTAAAGCATTTTTAATACACACTTCATGAATTAAAAAATAAATAAAGCTGACCTAACTAATAATTCTGAGGTAAAAGTAAGTTGGCTAATTTAATTATTTGTGAAGGTGTAGGGGAGTAGAAACCAGAAGCTTAAATAATGGAGTCCCATTATCTCACCGTAAGACTCCATGAAAGGAGTGTTACTCCTTTGTGACTCAATCCTTCCTGCTACAGAACAGCAGTATTGGTGGATCGCACAGATCAAAAAAATGATTGAAAGGAAAAGTTTACCGAATATCTGTATTACCCTTAAACATAGCTAGACCTGTATGAAGCTTAATGATGTCGGAGAGTAATGTATCTGAAAGAAGTCTACATGGACCCTAAAATTATGACTGTAATGATAAAACTGAAATCACCTTTTAAAAAGTTTTGAAAGACATAATAACCTTGCTCATTTTCCCTCATGGCTTGGATCCACAGAGCGGGAACAGCTGCAGGCTGATACAATGACAAGCGAAGGACTGCCTCTCATCGAAAGACACGGGGAGCTGGTTGAATGAGTGCTGGAAGTGGAGTGAGCACCCCGTCAACCGCAAACGCAGTGGGAGGCAAGGAGCAGCTTTGTGCTGAGACATTAATGCAACATTATATGTTGCAGATAAAAATGTTTTCCAGAGATTAGTAATTCTGAAAGAATTGTATACCTAGACCTTCAAATGCATATCGCTGTCTGTAGAAGGTTTTCTCCTTACACAGCATGTGAAGATGTGACACATAGAAGGACAGTGAACGCTCGACACTAAGACCTCCTTCTAGGAGCTTTGCTGCTGCAGCCCATTTCACATTTCATAAATTTTTATGCCTGTGTTGCCCTAGACTTCCCTTTCTGTGTGAGCTATTTAGCAGAACTTAGTTTAAGAACGTGTGATATGTCTAAAAGAATAATCAGTTTAGATGGATGTGATAAAAATAAATCATTTCTTGAAGGTTTGTGTGAGCCTTACACTTTGGTCAAGGGTGAGAACCATCACTGAGCATCTGTTTTGCAATAAATCTACCCAATCTCCTTTGAAAAGCAGTCAAAGGTCTGGGAACTATTTTAGACGTTTGGCTTAGCACACTCACCAACCTGATAAATGGGACTGATAGGCTCAGCTCGACCAAACAACCACACGAAGACATCATCTGGGTAAATCAAACAAGGCTTACATACTTAAAGGTGCAGCATGTAGTCAGAGCAGGTACGGTATTCAGTTGTCACTTCCTTTTAACAAAGAGTAGTGCTTCCACCTGAGGATCCCTCAAAAGGGTCATGTCACAGATACACAGCTGGGGACAGTAAACCTGAACAAATGAGGCTCTCATCAGACCTTTCGAGGCTCACCTGCTCCTTCGAACAGTCTTACACACAGTGTGCTACAGCAGTTCCGGACAACTGCACCCTGGCCAGGTGTGCCTCATCTGTGACACGTTAGACTTGCAGAAGTAGAGTACACAGTAGTCATATGCCTAAATAAACTCATTCCTTATGCTTAGCCTCTCCAAGGCCCAGACATAATCCTGAACCCCGTGCGGTGGAGCTAGAGCAAGGATCCGTTACCCAGATAGCACTGGGAGTTACGCTGATGCACGTCTGGACCAGTTCTTGGGCCTAATCTACAAATCCAGACTTATGTTGACAAGAAATCATGAGAGTGAAGAAGGAAAAAAATATCTGGCAGTCATAGACTGTCAAATTATGTAGTCACCAGCCACTGCAAGACAACTTTTCTGCATCATTATTTAGTGATGGTTTTGTTTTACTTTGCTTGTTTTTGCCTTCTACACCTATGCATTGAGATACGAGAAAATATATATCCAGCCATCCTTCATCATTTGGAAACAGCCTTTCATTAGCTGAAACACCCAGTTGCTCTGGTCATGTCCTTCTTTTTAACCCAGTTTTGAATGACAGGATTTCAAGTTGCAGTGTCTCAATGAAATCCCAGCAATTTGGCTTCATTATTTGGCTTCACAATATTTTAATCTGGGAAGAGTTGCTTGATGTCACACATCTCTCCCTAAAGCTTGGTTTGTCTTAACTACTCTTTCATTCTGACAGCCTTACTCATCCCGTCTCTTTCTCACGAGACAGAGAATTGATTTGGATCAGAAGCCAGGCTCAAGCCCTAGCTTTACCACCAACAAGCCTGGTGATTTCTGTGAAGTCCCACAGACCTTGAGCTTTGCTTTCCTCATCAGTGAGGTGGGATCAGTCTGCCTTGTGTGCTTGTAATGGTAGTTCAGATACTGTTCGCCACCTTGCATAGAAAAGTCTTCCACATGTAGTTTATGCTCAGGAAATACAAATTGTGTCTAAATCTGACAGGTTAGTCTTTTGCAATGTAGCACATGCAAAAATTCTTCATTGTTTATAATTTTTACTGTCATGGATGAGTGTTATTGAAAAACCTCTAAATTTCGGCCATAAACTCATTGTTAGGATTTTAGAGGATGAGTTTGTTGTGTTCTGAACAGAGGTTAAAATGCTTGCAGCTAAAAGCATTTCCTTGTATGTGAAGTTAAGGCTGTGACTACATGCCAAGCAACTCATGAATAAATACAATATTCTGGGCCATGACTTACCCTCTTGGAAGCTTTTTGAGAAAATTAATCAGTGTGTCCAAGAATTTGTTGAACTCAAGTAAATTTTCACTGAGCTGTTTGATTGCTCACTGTGTTAGATGGATTAAAGGTTATTGGAGAGGGGCCATAGCTGACAGTGTGGTGGATGGACCCAGAAACGGCGAGCCTGCACAATAATGCAGGCAAGGAAAATCACTCCGTGTAGGGATTAAGATTTTAATTGCTTTCTCAGAGCACTTGCAGACTCTATTTAGGAGCTAATTGCGAATTTTAAAGGACTATTGGAAAAGTGCAATCATAACCATTAGACCATTTAGGGCTGTATTAGACCATTTGGGCTTTCTATTTTACATTCATAAATATTAATTGAATGCATTACCACTGTCTAAAAATGGCCTGATAAATATTTACCAAGAACAGCTAGCAATTAGACTTCCTAACTTAGTGCTTCCAACTGTGTTAATTTTGTCAATGCAAGTGCAGATTGCTAAGCTTGTTTAGGGATTCTAAACTTAGAAGGAGCAAAGGTGGGGAAGTAGGAAGGAAGTATTTGAAAATTAGCAAGGAAGGGACAGGATGGTAGCAGGTCAGGGGTTCAACTCTCCCTCCACCTCTAGTTACTGTCCAATCTCCTTCATCCACTCACAGGATCCAGGCTCTGTTGATTAAAGGAGCCAGCCCTGAACTGATCTAGTGATGCAAAGAAGCTGGGACCAATGGGAAGCCTATGGTGGCCACATAGGGAGTTCCAAGGAAACAGGGTCTTTGCCCCCAGCAGCAGTACCCCTGACTGAGGGGTAGGCTGAAACATGTGTCCTGTGAAGGTGTGGCCTTAACTGGGCACGCTGGCTCTGTTGTGTGATTCAGAGCATGTCCACAAATTCCTTTCTGCTAAATTAGCCAGAGTCACTTTCTTTAGCTTGTCACTAAGAATATAATGTAGTAGAGTAATTAATTCCATTTTTAAAAAGCCAATCTTGGGCTGTCAAAAATGTCTGTAAATTGGATTTGTTATGGTGCACCAGTTTGAAACCTCCCTGATATATTATAAGCTCCTTTCTAAATGAGTGGGAGAGGAGGCAATAGGAGCAGACTCCATACAAGTTTGGTTTCTTCATTTTTTTCTTCTCATTATCCAAGGAATATATCATTTTATTTTTTTTAAAAGGGTAGTAACTCTTTAGCAAATTGTTATAGGTTCAAAGAAAAGGCAAGGGTCAGGGGTGGAGTGTCTGGGGCGTAGAGCACACCTGGTTTGCTGAGCCTCGACACACGGGGGTGCCTGCGACAAGCGGGCTGGAATAATGCGTGTTCCACGAGACCTAGAATAATAGTGTAGCCCAGCGAGGAGGACAAAGGAGACTTTTTCCATTTCTCTTTTTAACACTCATACAATCAGTAGACATTATCTACTTTGGGCAAAACATTGTGCTAGCTAGCAATCTGGAGAAACTCAAAGAGGTATGAGTCTTCTTAAAGGAAGCATATTCATCCATTAATGCATTCATTCATTCGTCTTTCAACTGTTTACTAGACTCTACTATATCAGACCCGATGGATACAAAGTATGCAAGATATAGTCCTTGCCCTCAGAGACTTATGGTTAATAGGTACAATCATTTGCAGGACTAGAGACCTGGGTAGCTTCATGATACACAGGAACCTATTATATATATTTATTTACTTATTAGGTTATTTATTCATTTATTTTTGTTGACATTTTAAGCATGTACAACCAATTACCATAGCTTATGGTATTTTTTTTAAAAAAACTGATATCTTGAATGATTAAAATGCAAGTCTAATTTTCTTTCACTGCCGTATCTTGAGTTCATAGATTTAAGCAGTATATATTCAGAATGTTATAAATAAACTCAGATTACACAGGCAAAGGTATGTTCCCAAAAGTGACATGTTCAAGTACATTAATTAAAGGCATGCACCCTTTGAAATGCAGAAATGTAAACTTTAAAAAAATGAAGACAGCATCTATGCACTTCAAAAATCGAATGCAGTTTATATGAGAGATGGATGGCAGCTACAGGATTGTACTCTTCAAAGCCAGTTACCTGATATTTTCATGTTACTTAAACAATTACAAAAGCACTGAAAGAAAATTATACTTGCATTTTAATCACTGACCGCGCATTAAGGAAGTTCTGCAAAAAGTTAATGCAACTGAGAGGCTTCAAACTCCAAATTAAAAATCTTCTAGGCTCAGATGAAAATATGGGTTGTAGGCAGATGAAAAATAAAGCTATGACTGGTTTATTGAGTGGAATCAAAAGTGGTCAATATTTCTTTAAATCTAGGAGCTTAAGACCTAGTTGGATCGGTGAGCTGTGAAGCCATGAAGAGATAAGAAAAATCCAAGAGTTCAGTCACAATTCACATGCACGGAGGAGGCTGGAGAAGATGATCTCTAATGTCCCTTCCAGCACTGAACATCGATTATTCCGTGACAGCTGTGTGAGAAGTGTCAGGGGGCAGTGCATGATGAATTGCAACTCAGAGGTGCAGACAGTAAGTACTCTGAGGTCGAAGAACGAGCGACCGCCCTGGGCTGGAATGTTTTAGGAAGACCATTAAAAAAATTCTGAGCTTCTGAGCTACAACAAAAGCCCAATTCAATTAGGAGAGTGACTGGCAAGAGTCTGCTTATAATACAAATTCAGGTCAAGCTGAGGAGAATAAGAAATATAAAATACTGTAGAGAAAGAAGAAAGGAAAAAGACAGTATCAGCAATCTGGTTTCTGAAACACATGAAAAATATTAAGTAGCTATTATGCTTTTCATCCTTCTGATACTCTTCTAAGGTAGGCAAAGTATATCAGCCCCACCGAGAATCTCCTGTGAGTGAGGAATCTGTTAGAAGTGTGTCCATTACAAATAATAGAAAACCTGGCCAGTAGTGACTTAAACAAATAAAGTGGCCTTTTTTCCCCCTTAAATAGAAAGAACTCTAAAGTAGCCAGCTCTTTCTAGCTCCCCGCACACCGGCTGTAGCAGGGTGGCAGTTGCCTTTTTTGTTTGTTTTTTTAAGGTCAGGAGATGGCTGCTGCACCTCTAGACATCACATTTGCATTCCAGACAGGAAGCAGACTGAAGGGCAAAGGCACCAAGGGTAAGGGCAAAGCGGCACACCCACGGAGTGTTGCCTTTTTATTAAGAAAGCTGAGGTTTTCCTGCGAGATTGCCCAGCAGACTTCCCCCTTTAACCTGCTGGCCAGAACGAGGGCCCATGGCTGCTCTTCGTGGTAAGGAGACCGGGAGAAGTGTAATGTGGATGGGGTTGATCAGCCAACCAACGATGAAGACCAAAGAACAGAAGCCTTGTGAAAAAAATGACAAAAGGTAAAATCAGGGAGTTGTTTTCCTTAAATGGGAAAACTTACCCTCTATCTTTAAAAGCCAAACTTTTAAAAACTTTGTGATAGTTGTAGATCTGCTTGCAGTTGTAAGAAACAAAACAGAGAGGTCTCTGACCCTTTTACTCTGTTCCCTCCAGTGGCAACCTCTTGCATAACTGTAGTACGATATCACACCTGGGATGTTGACATGGACGCAGTCAAAACACAGCACGTTGCCATGACCACTAGGATTCTTCATGTTGTCTTTTTATAGCAGCACCCACTCCTTTCTGCCCTTTCTTCATTTGCCTCTTTCTTCATTTCTGGCAACCATTAATCTGTTCTCCAGCTCTTTAATTTGATCATTTCAAGGATATTATTTATATCAATGGAGATACGGTATGTAACCTTTTAGAATTGACATATTTTTCTCTTTCCACTCAGCATGATTCTCTGGAGAGTCAGGCAGGTTGTTGTTTGTACAATACTGTTATTGAGCAGACCAGGGCCCATCCACGTGGTGCCTTGGTCAAGGACCCAATACTTAATGCTGGAAGGAGCAGGTCTTTATTTATAGCATTTCAACCTTAGGAAAGCTTAGGCACCTCAGCTCAGAGCTCTCCTTTCCTATGAGACCCAGCACTTCCCATGCTCCCCACCAGCCTACTAGCCAAAAATATCCCCAAAGTTCCCCATGTCCTCATCTGTGCAGAATCTGGAACATGTTGTTATTAACCTCCGTGTAATAGTTCAGAAAAACATGTTAATGTTACTCCGGATCATGGTGAAACTCAGGAAAGGCACAGATCTTAAAAGTGCAGGTAATATCTAGCTGCAGCAGATCAGGATCTTGCAAGGAAGTGCTTTGCAGCTCCGGAGTCAGCCGGAGCAGGCCCGACCACAGCAGCAGCACCTCCTTTCTCACGAGTCCAGGCTGCACGGCCTCCTTCCTCGCTATAAACTACATGGCTGCTCGCTTACTTCTCCCTTCTCACTGCTCTTTCAAACTGCATGGTCAAGAGAGTGAATGGCTGCCGTGCTTAGTTTAAATCTGGCCTAGAGCTTCCACGACCCCATGTCCGACTCTTCCCACAAGGGGCTACATCTGCCAGTTCTGCATATGTTCTGCCTTTCTCTGGCTGCCATTGTCAGTCTGGGCAGTGTGGCCCTTGCACTGCCTCCAAACTCTCACAGGTGCAGGAAACTCCCTGCTACATCATGGGTTAAAGTCACGCCCATTTCCCTGGACCCCATCCCCGCCCAGTGTGGCAGACACAGCTTTTTAACGTAACTATGAAGCAAACCAAGTTGTCATAGATATGCAAAATCTCCCAATCACTGTGCTCTGCTTCCCTCACTCCCCAAGCCTGGTTGATGGGGAGGGTTTTGGGGACTTTTTCTGACCCCTGCTTTACCCCCATTACAATATTGTACTTCATTTCTTCTTGTTGCTGAATGGTGTGGATGCAATACAGTTAGTTTAATCATTCATCCATTGAAAGATATCTGGAATGTTTTGGCTACTACAAATAAAGCTGCTATAAACATTTCTGTACATGTTTTTATGTGAACATAAGTTTTCACTTCATTAGGATAGCTGCCTTGGAGTACAATTGCTAGGTTGTGTGGTCGTAGTATTTTTAGTTTTTTAAGAAAACTGCCAAGTTGTTTCTAGAGTAGCTTTACCATTTTACGTCCCCATCAGCAGTGTATGAGCAATCCAGTTTGTTGGCACCCTTGCCAGCATATGGTGTTCTCACTACTTTTTCCTTTAGCCATTCTGATAAATGGGCAATGATGTCTCTGTGCTTTTAATCGGCATACCCCTAGTGGCTCATGACATGAAACATCTTCATATCTGCTCACTTCACTGCCGAATATTCTCTTCTATGCAATGTCTATTCATGTATTTTGCCAATTTTCCAACTAGATTGTTTTTCCACATTTACGGTTAGGTTTTTAGAGTTCTTTATGTATTTGAGGTGCTGGTCATTAGGTGGTTACGATTTCCACATATTTTCTCCCACTCAAGTTTGTCTTTTTATGCCCTTAATAAAATGTCTTTTGACAGAGCAAGTTTTAAAATCTTGATGATTTTCAACTTACCAATTTTTCCTTTTATAGATTATACGTTTGGAATCAAATACAGAAATTCTTTCCCTAGTCCTAGATCACAAAGATTTTCTCATGAGTTTTTGTAAAAGTTTTATAGTTTTACATTTTATCTTAAGTCGGTGATGCATCTTGAGTTAATTTTCGTAGGAGATGTGAGACTGAAGTCAAGGTTTATTTTTTTGTTTATGGATGGATGTTCACTTGTTCTAGCACCGTCTGTTGAAAAGGCCATTTCCTCCAATGAGTCTCTCTTGCACTGTTTTCAAAAATCAGGTTGGCGTATTTGTGGGAGGTCTATCTTTGGTTTCTGTATTCTGTTCCAATGATCTCTGTGTCTATCTATGTGTCTATCTCTCCACAAATACCATGCATTCTTGATACTGTAGCTGCATAGTAAGTCTTGAAATTGAGTGAAACGATCCCTCCCATTTTAGTTGTCTTCCCAAATTGTTTTGGTATTCCATTTCCTTTGCTTTTCCATGTAAATTTTAGAATAACTTTGTTTTTGTATAAAAATCACCTATTAGAATCTTGACAGGAATTGAATTAAATTCACATGTGAATTTGGGGAGAATCAATATCTTTTCTAAGTCTTTTCAACTTTTTAGATCTTTTTTGATTTCTTTTATCAGCATTTGTAGTTGTCAGCATGTGGGTTTGTGTGTCTTTTTTTAGACCTACCTAGGTTTTTCATTTTTTGAGCAATTGTGAATGGTATTGTATTTTTAATTTCAGCGCCACATGTTCATTGCTAGTGTATATAAATACAATGAATTTTTAATGTTTATCTTGGATGTGTGACCTTGATGAACTCACTTATTAATTCTAGGAGGTGTTTTGCAGATTCCTACATGGAATTTCCATGTAGGCAATCATGTTATTTGCATTTAAAGGCAAGCTTTATTTCTTCCTTTCTGATCCATCTGCTTCTTACTTCCTTTTCTTGCTTTATTGGGCTGGATGGAACTTCCAGCCCAATGTTGAGTAGGAGTGGTGGGAGTGAACATCCTTGCCTTGTTCCTAATCTCAGGGGGAAAAGCATTAGAACTCTTACCATTGAGTATAATGTTAGCGGTAGGATTTTTGTTGATGTTCTTTATCAAGTGGAGGAAATCCCCCTCTATTTTTATTTTCCAAGAATTTTTAAAATTATGAATGGATGTTGAGTTTTGTCAAACACTTCTGCTTCAATTTTATGATCATGTGAGTTTTCCCTTTCAGCCTGTTAATGTGGTGGATTACATTGATATTCCAGTATTGAACCAGGCTCGTATCCCCGAAATAAGCCCCACTTAGACATGGCGTGTAATTCTTTGTATATATTACTGAATTTTACTTGCTAATGTTTTGTTATGGATTTCACATTTATATTTTTGAAGATATTGGTCTGTGGTTTTCTTTTTATTTTTGGCATTTGCTTTGGTTTTAGTATCAAGGTAATGAAGGCTTCATAAAGGAAATTGGGGAGTATTCCCTTCTTTTCTATTTCCTGGAAGAAACTGTATAGAATTGATGTTAATTATTTAAACATGTGATAGAATTCTCCAGTGAAACATCTGGGCCTGTAGATTTTTTGGGGGTAAGGTGTTTAATTACAAATCTAATTTTCTTAGTAGTTATCAGGTTATTCAAATTATCTACTCCATTTTGGGTGAGACTAAGCAGTTTGTGCTTTTTGAGGAAGTGGTCTATTTCTTCTAAGTTTTCAAATTTTTGTGTGTGAATTTGTTCATAGTGTTCCCTTATCAATATCCAATGCTTTGCCAGTTGTCTAAACCTTCAAGGTATTCAGAAACGTTGAATATGTCATCACTTTTTAGTTCCGTGTAGAAATCTCAAACATGTGATCACTCCGATCTAGAAGGAAGCCTCCTCTGTGTAGTACACAGCGGTCGCCTTACGATTTTGCCTAACGTATCTCCGTGTTTCTGGAGTCCTGAGTCTTCCTTTCTCTCAGTTTATATCTGTCAGTAACTTCCTTAGAAGGGTGTAACAGAAAACATCTTAATTCGACACTCACCCTTTACTGATAATTTGGCCTGGAATAGAATTCAAGGCTGGAAATCATTTTTTCTTCTGAATTTTCAACATATCTCTTCATTGTTTGCTTGTTTCTGGTATTGCTGGAACTATTCTGATTTTAGTCCTCTGTATGTGACCTGGCTTTTTCTCCTGGCAGCTTCCAGGATCTTACTTTCATCACCAGTGAGCTGGACCTCAGCATCACGATCTCTGGTGCATGCCTATCTTTATCCATTTTGATGAGAATATGGTACATCCTTTCAACCTGTAAATTCATGTCCTTAAATTCTAAAATACATTTCTTGGATTATTTCTTCATTATTACTAGTTTTTACAATTAATTGGAAGGCTATGGTTCACTTAACTGAAAAGGACCCTGAGGTAAATCAGCTACACACCCAGATATTTTAGAAAATACTTTTTTCTGACGTCCAAATTTGCCTACTTAGGAATAACCAGTCTGTGGTTTTAACCTGTTTTTCCACAGACTCTGAAACAGAAAATGAAAATAAGGTTGCTGTAAAATGAACAGTTTATTTAAAAAAAGCTTGTGGCTAAGAACAGACAGCCTGAGCCACAGAAGGGCAGGGAGCCTGACACGGTGCTGAGGACCCGAGTACGGAGTTAGATAAACTGTACGTAGTTCATGTCTAGGTTCCACCACTTACTTGCTATATAGAACTCTCAGCAAATTACCCAATTGTTTGGAATATCAGCCGCATCTGTGAAATGTAGGCTCCACGAAGGCAGGGACCATGTTCGTGTTGTCCACTGTTGTATATCCAGTGCCCGAGAAGCCTGGCACAGTGGCACTTGTTGCCACATCAAACAGGATATTGAAGGAGTGTGTTGAGAAAGAAAACAAGAGCCGCCCCTGACATTCAGAGGCTGGCCTGTACTCACAGGTAGACCATGTTATTCTGTTGGGCATGAACAATTTCACAGAAAGGAAACCAGCCTCAGACAAGGGTACTCTGAGACCACGATAAAATGAGACAAAGACCACTGCACAATTTTGTTTAAGCGTAGATAAACACAAGCTCACTGAGCCACCCACAAAATGCCACTCACTCCCTCTCTTGGTCCAAACGAGTGACTGCTGCTTCTTTACTAATTGCAGCTTTGTTTTTCTGTCTCTCTTCCTATAGATCGGATTTATTAAGATATCCAATCATAGAATTGCCTCTGCCGTCTGACAGCATCCAATCTACAGCAAATCCTTGCTTCTTAGACCCTCTTCAAGTCACCCTGCAAAATCTATAAATTTTTTTTAACACACTCTTAGTAAGACACTTTCTGATACTAAATGGTTTGTTTGCATTGACTTCAATGAATAATAAACACAATCTGTTTATAGTTCTCTTCCTAGTGGTATTTGACTTAAGGGAAATGACAATGTGATTGAAAAAAATAAGGAGATAAGCACTTTCTCTTCAGAGTTGCTGTGAGTAGGGAATGGGTAATAACTGACCAAGATACCCTGAGGGTGTTTTTGGTGGCAGGCGTGGTGCTAGGGGCAGCAAATACTGAGAAGAACAAGACCCGGGAGTTTGAACTCATGGAACATGCAAAGTAGAACATTTATGATCCAATTTAATGCTGCTAGCACTACTATGGTGACATATATCTCCTATCAAGATGTTATAGGACCATATGTAAAGAAGGAGCATCTATTTTTTGGCCTATAACCTCCAGAACTGTAAGATAATACATTTGTGTTGTTTTAAGCCACAAAATTTGTGATATTTGTTATGGCAGCAATAGAAAACGAATACAAGATGCTCCAGCTTAATCTTTAAGGTGGAGAGTCCCAGGCATAAGCAGAAGTAGATTAGTTCTTGTGAGGACCGTCCATATGGGCTGTGTGCTTAGGGATGTGACAGGGATTGTCAGGGTAAGGTCCTGAAGGGCCTTCTTTCCATGCGGATAGTTGGAAATAATTCAGGAGGTGACCAGAGACCTCTGAAAGATTAAAAGCAGGGGAGTGTGACAAAATCAGATTTGCCTTTTGAAAGGATGGATTGGAGTCTGGAAGTCAGGAAGGTGAATGGGAGACTGTTTACGTACCCTGGGCAAGAAACAATGCGAGGCCTTCAAACACCTACTATAACATCACCTTGCTTATTTCTTGCAACTTGGGTGAGAACACTCGGAAAAATCATGGTTGTATTCTTCAAATACTTGAAATTGTGTCCTGAGAAAGAGTTGTTAGACATGGTCTGTGCTGCTCTACGCTCAAGGTATGAAGTTACAAGGAAATACTACGTGTACTGTCAGGAAGCACATTCCAATTGGAATGCCCTAAAATTAGCATAGACTTCTTCGCAAATAATTATGCTTTACATTTTTTTCTTTCATCTGTTCAACAAATACTCATTTGAGCATTTAGGACGTGGCGGACATTAGGTATACTATGGTGAACGAAACAGACAAAGGGGCTCTCCACGGAGTTGACTCTAATTTCTACGTGTAACGTGATACTGTTCACCGATAACTTTTACGTAATCATTTCACCAAGAACCAAGTTCCCAATCAGGATATCTGAAACGCGGGCGAGGCTGGCTTGGAGTGAACTCTGGCCAGAGAAAATCGGTGAGGAAGAGAACCCAACAGAGGAGCTGGAGGGCCTGTGTCTCAGGCATCGCCGCACTAGAAACGCGACCTTTTACTGCGAATCCCCGCAGCCGCCAGGCCCAGGCCCGGGTCCGTCCCACCACTCGCCGGCGCCCTCCCCTTTCTCCGCCCCCGCCCACGCCTTTAACTCGCAACTCTCAGCCCGCGAGATTTGGGTCTCTCCTCTCGCGAGATCTTCACAGTAGTGTGCCGGCTGTAGTGGCCGTTGGAGTGGATCTACTTCTGTTGCGGTTTTTGGGCAAGTCTCGGTCCTTCCCGGAGCTAGTGAGTAGGTTCTGGGACCGAGACCCGGGCTGCTGTCGCGCGGGGGGTCCCTGATTAGGCAGTGGGGCGGACGTCCTAGGCTGGGGCCGGCCTCTGGCCACGTGCGCGCCGCGTGTGTGCGCGGTCCGGGGTCCCTGTGAGGTGTCACCAGGGGAGGCGGGATCCGGGTGGGTGGCCCGCGGGCGCGGCGACACAGCCCGGGGACTTCGGTAGCTCCAGTCCCAGGCTCGAGGGTGTCGGAGCGGCCCCGCGCTGACCCCGCCCTGGGCCCGCAGGGGTCGCACTCAGGTGACTGCTGAGGTCAGGCGCTCGAGAGGGTCTTGCGAACGGGAGGCTCCGGAATTCGCTTCGTTTTGATAATAAAGAAGTTATTTACTCAGTGTTACCAAATGGAATTGGTTTTTCTTACATGTTGTATTAGGAGGCTTAGCTGCCTTATTCAGAGAGACAGAAGAAAGATTTGTATAAAGAAGTGAATAAGCAAATGACGAATTCCACGATTATATTTTTTTAAAATCAGGGCATACGGCATAATGGAGTATATGACAGAATCCACCGACCGCACCCCTGGACACATGTGAGTCACGCCCCTTTCCTGCCCCCTTTACATTTAAAGATGTTAAAGTGAGCCTGAAACCCACCAACTCTGGGGGACGCTTTTGTTTTCAAGGGGGGAATTCTTTGTCTTAAGTGAAAGAAGTGAAAAGCCTTATTTCCTGAGAAAATAGAATTCATTTTTACTTGGAAAATTTGTTACTGCAAATATTTCCCATAAGAGAATATATTCACTATATATTCTTTTAGGTTGGCGTTGTTGAATAGCATATGCATCAGCCACATGTGGCTATTTAAAGTTCTTACGATGAAATAAAATAAAATATTCAGTTCTTCAGTGTTGCTAACCACATTTCAAGTGCTCAGTATCCACGCGTGCCAGGTAGCTACCATATTGGACGTCACAGATTATAGAACATTTCTTTTGGACAACACCAGTGATTCATAAACATTTTCTGCACCCAGTGTACTTAGGATCATGGCACTCCTCTCAGTTATACTGAATCACTAGACATGATACTCTTTCCATCCTTTAAACATTTTCTGCTCTGGGTAAGTGTTTACATTTTGGCAGTCCCTGTGCTCTACTGAGGCTTTAAAAAAGTTGCCTTTGACCCATAATGCTGCCTGATTACTGTTAGAAATAATTTAGACTCTCTAGGCTCTTTGGACATCAACCATATCTTGAGGGTTTTTGGAATTTTGACCATCCTTTCTTTTTTATAATCTCAGTGTTTTAAGATTCTTTACCTGCTACCTCTTTGAAGATTATTTTCCTATTTGCTTCTTTAAGAGCAGAGATATTAATGGCCCTAACATGAAGGATTTTGTTTGTTTGATAGTTTTTAAATTTAATCAGTGCATTTATGAAATCTAATTTGTAAATTTTATGCTTTATTTATTTAAGCTTGTGCTGCGAATGTGGTGTTGCAATTAGTCCAAATCCTGCCAATATTTGTGTGGCCTGTTTGCGAAGTAAAGTAGACATCAGTCAAGGCATTCCGAAACAGGTCTCTGTATCCTTCTGCAAACAATGCCAAAGGTATGGTGTGAACTGGTCATCCTACTCACAGTCGAGATTCATGTATAGGATGTGCCGAGGTTACCAAGGTACATGAAAAAAGTGCATGTAATTGAGATTTAATTTTATTTATGTTGGTGTTGCCAAAGATTTTAGAATTTGTAATTTTTTAGTGTACTTCTTAATTTTCCCTGCTAATCTGGTGAAGATAGTGTAGAGGTATTTGAATCTGTTCTTTTTCTGTTTGGACACTAATAGGTTTGATGTATATAGTCAATAGATAACAAGCTGATGTGTGTAAGAGTGAGAACAGTTTATTAAGGACATCCATCTGTTATTACCATGAAAGATTTTTCCCCCCTCAGTCACTAGAAGCTATGCATGATAAAAAAAAATTACCCTATGTTTTAAGTAATATAGCAATGTCTTTAAAAAAATTACATCTATGCATGTTCCCATGTAACTAAAATCACAATAATTGATGGGGGGAAAAAGCTCACGTATCCGTAATGGTCTGAAATAAAGACTGGATTTGAAGTCAGAAGACCTTCTGAAATTGTTTATATTCCTTATTTATTAACTTTAGTTACTGCCATAAACTGCTTACGTCTGCCTGGTAGGCCATTGAGTAACACAACACTGCACAGTGAAACTTTGTATAAAATTATATGGCTGTGATTTCCCAAATGGGTTAGGATTGTAGCAGTTCTTAACTTTTTTGGAGGGGGAGGGGTTTGTGAATCTTTCTGGGCATTTGAAAAGTATATCTCCTCAGAAAAATACTTAACACATGTATATACTCATATATAAACACATGAAAGTTTGTGCTGTTTCAGGGGGGTTACATTTTGCAAGCTTTGCGAGTGTGAAGCTTAATCTATTATGACTATTTTCTATTCTTAAAAGCATGGTGGAGTAAAACACTGGACAAAGAATCAGGATACCTTGTTCGTCTTGGATTTCTCACAAATTAGCTTTTTTAAACTCTTGACCAATTAACCTCTTTAAGCATTAATTTCCTCATCAGACTGAAGAGGCTTCATTAGATGGTATATGAAGCCCTTTCTAACTCGAAAAGCATGCTTATAACAAAGCACCTTGTATAATATTTTTGAGTGAACCTTTAAAAGTATGCTAGAAAAGAAAAAGGATTCACGTAACACATTTAGAAGTACTCTGTATTTACCAAGCCTTTATTGGGCACTTACTCTGTGCTAGGCATGGTCCTCAGTCCTGGTGGGTGGGGCTAAAAAACCTAAAGCACGTGTATGAAGGATTTCAGTTTTAACTTAGATGCTAGGTAAGATTCAAAACTTGAATTTTACAGTTAGAATTTGGAAAGGGAATTGAAATAGATGAATAATCTGAACTATTCTGGTACATAGTATGAGGTATTAATTTATCTTTTTTGTGTGTGAGAAATAAACAGTTATTAAGCATTACAGATATACATTATAAATCATTTTAATGCCATTTTAAGATGATTTTTACCTGTTTTTTAGAGCATAGATTCAAGGAACCTTTGGTCATTTTGTCATCCACACTAGAATTCTGATGGTGCTTGCAGATCGGCTTTTGGAAATGCCCAGAATTTTACCTTTTTAAATAAAGCTACTGGTCTAATGGAAAGTTTTCTTGGACGATTAAAATATATTTGGGTTAAGTGCTTCAGATTAACCATGGGTTGTTATATTTGGCTAATAATCAGTGTTATATCTGATATGCAGATGGAAAATTTTGTTTTCCTTGAGAGATCCTGGGTTTCAGTGTATTGTCTTCTCTCTCAGATATTTCCAGCCACCAGGAACTTGGATACAATGTGCATTAGAATCCAGAGAACTTCTTGCTCTGTGTTTGAAAAAAATTAAAGCCCCTCTGAGTAAGGTAGGTCAAATAGCTGAAAAATATTTTTGTAGGAATCTCTTTAATCCTTCATTTTTGGTAAATCCTTATATAAGTAGGTTTTTCAAAGGTTACTATTAAATGTTACTGTTGGTAAGCACTCCACTACAAATGCTGTTCCATTTTTAAAGTTAAATACATTCTTTTTTTATGGAAATGAAAATAAGTCTGCTTTAAAAGATTTAATATAGAGCCAAATTTGTCATTCATTTATCAGAAACCTCTTAACGTGCAGTAATTTTTTGGGAAAGTATATGTATAAAACTACTGCTCAACTTTGTTTTTTTCCTTTCGTATTGCTTTAAATCTTTATTTTGTAGTGTTTTGTCTTTTTTTTTCTGTGTTCCTGGCAATTTTCTTAACTTTATCTTCCTGTCTTTTGTATTGATTTTTTTCCCCAGCACTAATATGTTTAAGTGTCAGAGTCTTGATGTATTCTGAGGGTTTGTTAATAGGTGTTTTTTTAAACGTTTCTATTTCCTGATTTGTCTTTCTCTCTCTGTTTTTTTTCCTCTGGAGTCAGTTTTTTATATAACTTGGTCTTTTTGCTCTTATACTTTAGGCTTGTCAAGTGTCTGGTGAGCCCAATGTGGTAATGGCTGGAGCCAGGCTGGGTAGAGGGGGGCAAAGAGGGTGGAAGTGGGGGATATCTATAACAGTGTCAACAATTTAAAAAAAGTTAGCAAAAATTAAAAAAAAAAGGACATATTCTTTTCTTTTTTTATCCTCATCTGAGGACATGCTTAATTGATTTTTAGAGAGAGTGGAAGGGAGGGGGATAAAGAGGGAGAGAAACAGCCATGTGAGAGAGTAACATCAATTGGTTGCCTCTCATGTGCACCCCAACTGGGGACTGAACTTGCAGCGTAAGTATATGCCCTGACTGGTTTATAGGATGATGCTCCTACCACCTGAGCCACACCGGCCAGGACAAGGACACAGTTCTTAAGATGAGAGATGTTAAGTATATTTGTAAGCTGACCTGGAATAATAAGGTATGGAGGGGAACATTTGTAATACTGCAAAGATACAGAATAATTGCCTGGGAGATGTCCTCGAGTAGGAGGAAAGTGATAGGATATAGCATACCAGTGGAAGAATACTTTTCTTTGTTCATTCAACAAATACTTGGCACTTACTCTTTACCAGCCTATTTTGGGAGCCTGGAATATTTCATAGAACAGAACAAAGATCTCTGCCCTCTATTGGGGCATTCTAGAGGTTGGTCTTGATAATAGGAGCATAGACATTTCATTTATGATAATGGAAAAGAACATGTTGGCATGTGGGAGCTTCTGGAAAATCTCTTCTGACTCTTTTGAAAATTGTGAAGACAGATGCATAAGCAGTAGTTATTGAGGGAAAATCTATTATCAGGTGTTTAAGAAGAGGGGAAGGTAAGAAATAGACCTCTAGGCAAGTGGGAAAGTATAGCAGAATGATGGGTGGTTGCTGGGCAGGGCTGAGAGTTACTGTTACAGACTGAAAGAATAGTGTGGTGTGTGTGTGTATTTCTCTAGCCCCATCATCTGCGTAGGTGAGGCGTAGAGCAGGCAGAGCACTGGATTTAACCAACATGATTTAGCCGGATGACTAATGTAAAGTGAGAGAGGGACCAAGGCACTTGAGTGTATACATGGGAATAAGTGATGATTGATCTTAAAATAAGCTGGGATAGGATGGATGTGAGGAGATAGGGATGGGAGATAGTGAAAAGGTGGTAGGATGAACAGTTTGTGGATTTCAGTAGATTGAAGGGTTTTTAGTGTCCAGAACTAGAGAGAATGAGCTGAAAATGAAGATGATAGTCAGATGTTTAGAATTGGGGGTGGGTGGGTGAGAGATTCAGTTACAAGGAGGAAGAAGGACAAGATCTTATGGGGAGAGGAACTCAAAAAGAAAAAAGAGGCTAAGGTATTCAGGGGATTATTTCTGAGGATATTGAAATCATTAAGTATTAATATTATTGAAAAGAGTGACTGGGCCAGGATCTAAAAGTCTGAGAAATGAAAGCAGTGATCCAAGGATTAACAAATGACTAACAAAGAAAGAGGTGGTTAAAAAAAAATTAAAAATAAAAAAAGCCCTGGCTGGTGTGGCTCAGTGGATTGAGCGCTGGCCTGTGAACCAAAGGGTCGCTCATTCTATTCCCAGTCAGGGCACATGCCTTGATTGTGGGCCAGGTCCCCAGTTAGGGGCATGTCAGAGGCAACCAACAGATGTTTCTTTCCCTGCCTTTCTCCCTTCCTTATCCTTTCTCTAAAAAGTAAATAAAATCTTAAAAAAAAAAAAAAAAAAGAGGTGGTGACATAGTCCCAAGAGTTCAGGCTCAAACTTGGCTGTATTTAAGGAAGAGGCAGGGAGAATGGTTTGGAATAAGCAGTTTAAGGACAAGGAGGTTACCTCTCTGGCTCATAGTCCAATATTGGGAGGAAAGTGAGAAAAATGTCACTCATTACTTTAATTAGCTGCAGAGGAACAATGTACGAGGTCTGTCCAGAAGGTATCCAGCCATGTAATATGAAAATAGAGACATTTATTGAAGAAGATAGAAGAAACATTGTACATAGCACAATGATGCCGCAGTCCCTTTCAAAGTAGGCACCTTGCAATCTCACAGTTCTCCCAGTCACCATCAGCTGTAGTATTTTTCTGAATCTCATCGATGATCTGAAATCTCTTCCCTTTCAAAGGTGATTTGAGTTTATGGAAAAGGCAGAACTTGTGGGGTGTGAAATCTGTGCTGTAGTGGGGCTGAATACCTGGGTGATTTGATGTTTTGCCAAAAAACTCTGCATGAGACATGATGCATGAGTGGGCACACTGTTGTGATGAATCTGCCAATCACCAGTTGCCCTTAGCTGTGGCCTTCTGAATCATCTGAATCACCTGAGTAGTTTCCATGGGGGAATGTTCGAGCTTAACGCAACATTTGATGCAGATTTGTTGCTCTACTCAGTCATTTTGAATTTGATGGCCACACAGTACATGTGCTCACTCGATGATATCTACCACCCCCACTGACTAGTACAGTGAAGTTATCATTGTTCACCCACGCACACTCCAGTCCACTTTCCTTGGCTGCCAGGTCACACCAGTGTTGCACAACTGTTCTCATTATATTAACAGTGGGTGGACTTTTTCTGAACAGATCTTGCATATAATCAAGAATCTAGAAGGTGAAGGGAATGTTCTGTGAAAAGACTGGGGATTCAGGAGGTTTTGTTGACAGTGATTGCTGAGTTCCAGAGTGTTAGATGGGACAGAATAAGGAATATGTGGAACCATAAGGAGTTTGGAGTGTGGGTGATGAGGGGTGACTGAGGTCTTTAGGACTGCGGTAAAGAAGGATAAAGGGCCCAGGAAACTTGACTAGTCCTGGTTGTCTGAGGACAGACAGTTTGGTGAGCCTGTGTTGGGCAGTGGTGAAATAGAGGTCAAGGGTCCTCCTCCATTTCTGCAGATGGAGTTGGGGGCTGAGTAAAAGGCAGTCTTAGTGTCCAGGGGCTTCCGCTCAACCCCTGCTGATGGAGACTGAGGAAGTAGAAGCTGCCTGTCACCGTGTGTGTGCTGTGGCTTGTTGACTGCTGGGGTTTGCTTTGGGGAACCAGTGGTAGGCGGAGAGTTTTACTCTGGAGTGCTGCAGCTACACTAATTAGTGTAGCTCTCACCAGACAGGGCTTAATTAAATTATCACCTGCCCACTGATGTCTCCCAAATCTGTTATCTAGAGCTCAGATTCCTCTGTAGAATTCCAGACTAAATATTATGTCTTATTAGCTACTGAACATGTTCACTTGGATATCTCATGGATTAATCCTCTTAAATGCAAATGTATGAAAACAAATGCAGCATCTTTTCCCTATTAAATCTGTTCTTTGTGTCAGAAAAATAGTCTTATCTAGATGCCCAAGCTGGATACTTGAGCATTATTCTATTGGGTTGGCCAAAAAGTTAGTTTGATTTTTTTCCACAGGATGGCTCTAGTAGCGCTTAGTTGACTTTAACTTTCATTTGAAACAATTTTGTTAGATTGTATTGTGACAGCTGTCATATCAGTGTACATTAAAAAAAGTAACAAATTGTTGAATTTTTGTGTAGCCATTTTAATATTGAAGATGGAAGAACATATGCAACATTTTTGGCATATTATGTGTTACTATTTCAAGAAAGGTACAAGTGCAACCGAAATGCAGAAAAAGGTTTGTTCAGTGCATGGAGAAGGGGTGTGACTGGCTGAATGTGCCCACAGTGAGCTGTGAAGTTTCATGCTGGAGATTTCTGCTGGATGATGCTTCACAGTCAGGTAGACCAGTTGAAGTTGATAGAGATCAAATCGAGATATTAATTAAGAACAATCAGTGTTATACCACACAGGGGATAGGCGACATTCTCAAAATGTCCAAGTCAATGAAGTTATTGGTGAAATGAAAAATGTGTCTTTTATTTTACAGAAGAGCTAAACAGACTTTTTGGCCAACCCAATAAAATCTGTTCTTTTCCACCTTCCATATCTGGATATTAAATCCTCTAGATCTTATATCTTAAATAGCTCTTGGATCTTTCTGCTTCTGTTATTTTTAGTACCTCCCAGTTCAGCTTGCTTATAACTCCTGCCCAAATTATTGAAACAACCTCCATTCTTGTTCTCTCACCTCCTTCCTCAAAACATCCACGTTCGCAATGTTGAGCTCTGTTCAGCCTCTCACATACAGCCAACTGTTCTTGGCCTCTGCTGATCCTGCTTATTTAGCAGTGCACTGCCATTATGGATTTAATATGCAGTGCATGAGATGCTGTCTAATGAATGTTTATTATTTATTTTTTTTTTTAAAGCCACACACTTAATATTAGAGAGAAATCCAAGTAGAAACTTGTATTCATGAGATTTCTGGTGGATGATGAGGTCATTACGTCTTTGCTTCCTTATAAAAAGTATAATGTCCAAAAAAAAAAGGTCCATTCAAAACACAGTATACTATTTTAGGGAAAACGTTATTTTTTTCCTATGCAAGTAGTATTTCATTTTTACTTGAATTATACCTGTTACACTAATGTAGTTGTTAGACCCTTTTATATACTGTTTTTTGTTGCCGTACCTTTTATGATAACTTTTTTTTTTACTGGTTATGTTGGGTAGTGATACTAATCACAGATTCCTTAAACATCTTATGAAATTTATTTATGAATGAATTGTTCTTTCATATTTTTCTCCTCATAAGTGAACTCATGTTTTTTCTGTTTGTGTTTTGTGGAAGGTCCGGCTTGTAGATGCAGGCTTTGTTTGGACTGAGCCCCATTCTAAGAGACTTAAAGTTAAACTGACTATTCAGAAAGAGGTAAGCCGTGCATAATTTCTCAGCGTGGTTGAAGTGTAGGCAGTGAAAATGAAGGGGCTGTTGGTAAGTTATTTTATGATTTGACAGCTTAAAAGGACATGAATACACTCTTAATTTTAACTTCTTGTTTTCTTTTGGATCATCAGCACAGATGATCAGATCACTCATAATAGCAGCTATTGCTTGTGGTTAGTGGGCTAAGGTAATCTTTTCAAAGTTACTTTATTAGAAAAAATTTGAAGTAAAAACATGAGACAGGGTAGTGCTTCTCAGACTTGGCTGGTTATCGTGACTCACAGTAACTGAGTCAGAGTGTGTTCAGTGGGGTGGGGGACACAGGAATGCGTACGTGTAAAAAGCTCCTGAGGCGATTTTAGGTGATGGCTTTGTTTGGAAACAAATTAGGAATGTTTTCTTTTTTGATACCAAGTTTTTTGTTTTATTTTTTCTTCTAAGGATAAATTATATATACACACATATAAATATATATATATAGATACAAAAATTGTGCAAAAAAATCCTCACAACCACTTCTACTAAAGGTAAATTTGAAATGTTAATATAGTAAATCTTATGAATTAAACCTATATGTCTCTCTTGAAATAGTATAACTTGTGACTTTACATTTAACTGATTTATTGTTGATATTCTCAAAGCATTCGTGGGAAAATACTTTCAGTTAAATATTAAAGTGTCTTTTTAAGAAAAATATTTGTTATTAAACAGAAAGGAAAGAATGAAGTAGCGTTGTTGTTTTTTTTAATCAGGTGATGAATGGCGCTATCCTTCAGCAAGTGTTCGTGGTGGATTATGTTGTTCAGCCCCAGATGTGTGCAGATTGCCATAGAGTAGAAGCTAAAGATTTCTGGAAGGCCGTGGTCCAAGTCAGGCAAAAGGTGATGAAAGAAAGATGATGAGTGAACCCTCCAGCTTGTGTTTTTTCTTTGTCAGTTATAAGCAGCTAATAAAACCTCCTTTCCTGTCCCTTTTTTCTAAATTCTTAATGCCCCAGGGATAGTCTAGGTCCCTGGAGCATTCACCAGGGATCTGGAGAACTAGATTGTTATTGCATTATAGATAATCTGTAAAAATTATTTTTGTTTTAAAAATGAGTGTGTCATATCTATGGGTGGCTTTTCTTTGCATTTCATTTATTAATCTAATATTGTATTTATGTTTAGACCTTGCACAAAAAAACTTTCTACTATCTGGAACAGTTAATTTTGAAATATGGAATGTATCAGAATACACTTCGTATCAAAGAGATTCATGGTGAGTTAAAACGTAAAGGCATTTGAAATGATGTCAGAATCCTTTATTCACTTGATCTTGTATATCTTTAGAAAAGTGCTAAGAAGTGTGGTCTTGGTCTTTAAATGGAGAGGAAAAATGAGTATCAGTTATGTCTCCTGAAGAAAATCTTACAGGCTTTGTATCTGACCTGAGTGTATTATCAGTAGATATAAGGTTAATAGTCTAAATTGGTGAAACATAGTCTTGTGAATCTGGTTTTAGAAGTATTCTCACTATCAATGAGGTTTTGCAAAAAAAAAAAATTAGTATGGGAGCACGTATTATAAAGTATAGTTTATGTGCTGGTAGAAGCAGTGAGACAAAACCTTGCTGCCTGTTTAACACAGTGTCTGACTATTTGTGGCTAGCCCCACCTTTGTTCTGGGTAACTTTGTTTTGAGTAACTCTTAGTAGTAAGGAGATCCAAATATTCTAGCTAAGGAGCTATAAACACTTAACTATTGTTCATTACTGTGGCAGAATTATTCTCACACAGAATTTTTTTGTAGCAAAAGACATGGATACATTTCAGGACATACTTTGTAGTCACTTTCAAAACCAAAAATATTATAAGTTTTACCACCCCCCTCCTTTTTTTTTTAATCCAGAAGAGTTAATGTCCCCCCCTCCCCCACAGTCCCCACAGTGGTTCTTGGTTTGATTTAAATGAATGTTTTGTTTGTTTGTGTATTTGTAACTGTTAATAAAATCATAATCATAAAAATTCCAACTTGGAAGTATGTATGAATAAAGCATGACTGTGTCCCTTTTATCCACTTGTTATTCCTAAAGGTAGCCCCTTAAAGCAAGATAGTGTGCTGTGTACTCTCTGTGTACATTGTGATAAAATTGGTTTCCCTCGTGTGGGATAATTCTGAAATACTCTGTGACTTTAACATGGTATGTTGTATATTTGGAAACCTTTCCATCTCACTGCATATGATTCTATTTCATTATTTTTAACCATTTTGTGTGTCTGCTTATTAATCAATGTCTTTAATTCATTATTTCCTATTACAGTATATTTTGCCATATATAATGTATACTTTTTTGCGCAAATTTTTGAGGGAGAAATAAGGGTGTGCATTATACCTGAGTATTATGATTACATGGCATGGGCATGATAATCTCATGTATAATGCGCACAAAAATGTGGGTGCACATTATACACGGGAGCTCATTATACATGGCAAAAAACAGTAGTTGGCTTATGTTTCATTTTCTTTTTTGCTGCAGCAAACAATTCTGACATAATGCCCGTATGTTTGTATATTTAGTGGTTTTTCTGTGGCATTGAGTTCAAGAGTTGAAATCTCTAGATGAGTATGCTAATACTAAATTTTCTGTGTACTTCTAGGTTGTCTTCCAAAATAGTGCCATTTTACAGTCTCATCACTTAGGAGTTTACATTTTTCCCAAACTCTTGCCAACACTGCATAAGATTGTATTATATTAACCTTCTAATTTTTGTTGTTCTAAAGGAGAAAATAATGGCATCTTGTTTTATTTTGCATTTCCTTCATTACTAATGAAGGTTAACGTTTGCATATGTGTATTAGCCATTTATATTTCTAATGTGAATAGCCTGTTCTTCATATATGTATTTTTCCTCATTTATGTTGTTGTTCAGGATATCTGTCTCATTACTTGTGTGTGTGTGTGTATGCATATAGAGAGAGTGGGAATGCATTTGAGAGCATGTGTTTGAGCATGAGCCTGAGAGAGCGCATACTTTCTGCAAGGTGTAATGTGTTATTAGTTTTCCTTCTTTGTTATGTAGCTCTGGCTTACGACTTCTGTGTCTTACAGAGGAAAGTTTTCTGTAGTCCCAAGATTGTTCTTTAAGAGTCTTGTGCTCTACTGACCGAGCCAGCCGGGTGCACCTCCAGGATTATTTTTAAAAAGTAAATTATAGTTTGTATTTTACTTTTGGATCTTTAATCTTACCTGGTAGGAGTTTGTCCCAGAAGGTTAACTTGAATTGTCTTAAAACCTACTACCAAATAGTCTGTCTTTTCCCCACTGATTTGAAATATCTCCTTACTCTTACATGCTAAATTCCTTTATATACATGGTTCACTTGTGGTTAATTTTGTCTTTTGCTTCTTCCGCAGTATATAAATTATACTTTTTAATTTGTACTCCTTGCTCATTTTTTTTTTTCAAAACTTGATTGATAGGAAGGGCATGGATTCTAGAACTAGATTTTGTCAGTTTGAATCTCTGTCCCATCAGTTTTTTGCTGTCTAACCTTAGGCAAGTTCTTTAACTTCTTTGAGCCTTGGTTTTTCTATCACGAAAACAGGATGATGATAGCACCTCCCTCTTAGGAGTACTGTGAGGACTAAATAATGGGCGAGGCATTAAGAACCATGCTCGATGCATAGTTACACTTACTCAGTTCTTTCCTGTACTTCAGTGACATTCTCATAAAGATTTTGAGTGTTCCTTGTTGGTGTTTTGAGCTATTCTATACTATTTGTTATTGCAGATGACAACTTTTCATTACGTTTTCTAATTGATTATTGCTAATATATTGGAAAGCTATTGATTTTATATGTTGATCTTTCTGAAATTTCATAGTATCACTAGTAGTTTACAGTTGGATACTCTTGATTTTTAGGTAAACTATTATCTGTTAACAGTGATAGTTTTATTTCTCATTGTGTTTTTATTTTAAAGATTTTATTGTGGTTTCGATTTACATTTCCCTGATTAGTGACAGTGAGCATTTTTCATGTATTTGCAGGCCATTTCATGTTTTCTTTAGGGAAATGTCCATACAGTTCTTCCCATGTTGCAATGGGGTTATTAGATCTTTTGCTATTGAGTAGTAGGAGTTCCTAATGTATTTTGGGGATTAATCCCTTTTAGATATATCCCATTTGCAATTACTTTCTCCTATATTTTAGGTTGTCTTTTCACTGTGTTGATTGTTTCTTATGCTGTGCAGAAGTTTTTTAGTTTGTTGTAGTTCCCCCCAATTGTTTATTTTTGTTTTTGTTGCCTGTGCTTTGGTGTAATAGCCGTGAAGTCATTGCCAACTCCAATGTCATAAAGCTTTTCCCCTCCCTATGTTTTCTTCTAGGCGTTTTATAGTTTCAGGTCCCAATTTGAGTTGAGTTGATTTTTGTATATGGTGTAAGACAAGTGTCTATTTCACTCTTTTGCATATGGATGTCCAGTTTTCCCAATATCGTGTTTTGGAGACTGTCCTTTCCCCACTGTGTGTTCTTGGCTCTCTTGTATAAAATCAGTTCATTGTATATGTATGGATTGATTTCTAGACCCTCTATTCTGTTCCATTGGTCTGTAGGACTGTGTTGATATCATATTGTTTTGATTTCTGTAGCTTTTATCTCTAGCGCTTTTGGTGTCATGTTTAAGAACTCTTGTCTAATCAAGATTTTCTTCTATGTTTCTTTCAAGTATTTTATAGTTTTAGCTCTTACATTTAGGCTTTAAGTTAATAAGCCTTTTGAGTTACTTTTTGTTCTTGGTATGAGAGAAGGGTCTAAATTAATCTTTTTCACATGGATATCCTACTTTCTCAGGGGAAAGACTATCCCTTCCCAAATGAATTGCCTTGCATCCTCTGTCAAAGATCTATTGACTGTACATGTAAGGGTTTATTTCTGAGAGTTTGTTCCATAGCTCTGCATACCCATCCTCAGGCCAGTACCACACTGTCTTGATTACTTAAAGCTACTGAGTTGTGAAATTGGGGAGTATAATGTTCCTGATAACTTTATCTTTACAATTGTTTTAGCCACTCTGGGTTATTTTCGTTTCTCAGTTAGCTGAGTTGTTTGGAAGAATATTTCTAAACATTTCTTAGTAGGTAGTTTTGCTTTTAGTTATCCTTTTGTTGCTGATTTTTAATGCTATTAAATTGTGATCAAATACTGTTGTCTGTAGTAATTTCTACCTTTTTGAATTTATTGAAGTTTAACAAAAATCTTAGTACATAGTTATTTTATGAATGTTCTTTGAATTTTTAAAAATTATATGTATTATTTCTTGGGACCGTGTTCTGTAATCTCAATTAAGTTAATCTTGACAGTTGGTTATTAAATCCTTGTATTATGGATTAATTCTATGAGTCCTTCCTATTTTTGGTTAGTTTGGTCATTTTGGCTTTGATAGTCATATACTGGTCCCCACAATGATTGTGCATGTGTTAACGTTTGTTAATTTCTTTTGAATAGTTTTTGTTTCTGCATCTCAGTGCTGTTATTAGGTGCATTTCTATTGTTCTTTTGGTAAATTGTTCCATTTATTACATAAAATATCCTCTATGTCCTGTTTAGTGTTTTTCTCCCCTCCTGTTGACCTTAAATATTATTATGTTTGAAATTAAATTTATGAATCTTATTTTTATTAGCATTTGTCTGATTTTGTTAAGTAATTTGTCTTATATGATATCCCTAATATATTTTCTGATAATTTGATTTTTAGCACACATTTAATTTGTTGTACAGTCATGTTAGTAGAAGATAATCTTATTTTGCAGAATTATATTCATGTGGCTTTTTTTTTAAAGATGGACTGGATTTCTATTATTCTTCAAAGCAGCATGCTCAGAAAATGGTGGAGTTCCTTCAGTGTACGGTCCCCTGTAGGTATGTTCTGAACCTGAATGTGATTAAGCCCCAAGGAGCTGGGAGTGGGTATATTCACATCTGTTCCTCAGACTGAGACAGCCTCTCGTGTTAAAACATTTAAAATTGTAGTAGGGACACTCACATAATTGGTAAGCATTTATTGGATTTAGTCACTATAAGGGAAGTATTAGCCCAAGAGCACGTAAGAATCACTTTGGGGATGTACACCTCACCCCGTGATAACAAGCACTATAGTACAGAACCATTGATTGAATGTTTTTAAATACGAGGGAAGAAAGGTGGGACAGAAGGCTTTGGGGAAAGCTTATGGAGGAGGAAGGACTTCAGCTCCTAAAGTGGGAAATTTTCAAAGGTGAGTTTACATTGAAAAATGAGATGAGTGTGAACAAAAATTGGACATTAGTGTAGCTTTTAGTGGATGCTGTTTATAGGTTAGATTGGCTGAGGCAAGGGCACATTTTGGAGATTTTTAGTAGATATGTTGAAAATAGTTAGGGTGTAGTCATATTGATGAAGGTTTGGATGAAATTAGGCTTCACCATAGCAGACATCAGGATGCTGTTTCAGACCTTTGACAGGGATTTGATATGGTGAAAATTGATATTCTGAGACTGTACAAATAAGGCATTTGTCTTTTTATTACTATGAACTTTTTCTCTTCATAGGTACAAAGCTTCACAGAGACTAATCTCTCAGGATATCCATAATAACACATACAATTACAAAAGCACTTTTTCTGTGGAAATTGTTCCAATATGCAAGGTACTTTCTCTTATTTAATTAATCTATGTCTATAAAAGAGTGCAAGTAATTAATTGGTTTATATGTAATTACTAGTTCCTGGTTTCCTTCTGGGGTTGGTTAAAAATTTAGAATAACTTCCTTAAGTGCACACTCAGCTATGTTAAAAAGGTGTTAAAAGTAATTATGCTTAAAATTAAAATTGGCATACCCTTTATTTTGGTGTACTAATTAAAAGGCCTGTTTCAGTTTTTAATGTCCTTATTCCTTAAAATTTGTGATCCTAGTGGACATGTGACAATGCTATGAAACTTTGAATACAGGAAATAACATTAAAATAAATATGAGTGAACCACTTTGGAATATGTTCAAATTGGATTTTGGCAGGATGAAACTAAACGGTATTGTGGAAATGAGGCCATAGAATCATTTTTGTGATTTAAAAACATAATGTAAATAACACTTACAATGTAGCTTATCATTTTATTTAATTGTACTAAGGCAAAATCCTGCTTAAAAAACATAAGTGGATTAAAATTTCAACAAATTGTTATTGAGGATCTACTGTATATAAGGCTGTATGTTAAGGATTATGTATCTAGAGGTCTCTGTCATATAGGAATTCATAATTGATATTTAAATCACTAATAATGATAAGTGCTATAATTTATTGTGAGCATTCTATATAAGTTAACATCTAAGTATAGTCATATCTTGAGTACTTGTTGGCTTCAGAACTTGTTAAACCCTGTACTTGATGCATTTTGACAAGAAAAAAATGTTTCAGCACTTGGCACTTGCTCAGGACTCCTCGTACTTGCTAGAACTTGTGTGAGTCCCAATGCTGCTTTGCAAGAGAAAATTCTTCATCATTTGGTACTCTCTGGTTTCGGCTCTCATCACCGGTACTGGAACAAATAACAATGAGTACCCAGGTACCACTGTACTTTAGTGTATTTCACCTCTTTACATCTCATAATAACTGGGGTGAATTGTACTATCATTTTGAAGATGAGGAAATCGAAGCTTGGGGAGGGTAGATGACTTGGCCAAAATTACATTACTACAAAATGATGAAGCCAGGATCTGTACCTAGGTCGGTGATTCTTAAGCTTTAAAGCTGTCACCACTAATTTATGATAGAGTGCATTACCAAGGGATGAAATGATGGCTTAAAACAGGGTCAGCAAAGTTTTTCTGTAAAGAGCCAGATAGTAAATATTTTCAACTTCAGGCCATGTATTTTCCTTTGCATCTACTCAGCTCTGTTGCTGTTGTACAAAGTAGCCATAGATAATAGATAAATGAATAGCTGAGAATGTATTCCAGCAAAACTTTATAAAGTGGGCTTGGACCAGATTTGGTCTGAGGGACATATTTGGCAAAACCTTGGTTTACAACTGAACATTTTACAGCTGCAGAGCCTGGAAAATATAAATTTAGGTGAAAGGGCATATTTAAGGCCTTGATTATTAAGTGTTGTGAACGATTCATAGGAATCCCTGGATGCATACATAATATAAAGGAGTATTTTCGTTATTCTTTGGAGACCAAGTTCAAAAGAAAGGACTGGACAGGATGCTGTTAGGGATGTGCAGAATGTTTTGTCAGTGGAGGAGCCTGTGATTGTGAATAGATACAGCTTAAAATATAACCCGGATTCTTTTATGTTATAATACAGGTTAAAAACATAACTCCATCCCAGTATACACATAGAAGTCTGCTTTTGGGGGCACTAAATATTTGATTACAGGTTGCTACATGTAGCCTTGAAAGAGAAACATGTCGCTTTCCCAAAATTTGATTTTTATGGAGATTGAAGGAAGTCACAAGTAGATTTAGAAAATCACTCTGATGATTAATGCTTTGCTTAGAATGTACAGTATTAACATAGAGTGATAAACGTTCACACTTAAAACTAAATTGAAATAACAATAGTTTGGTGAATAGGATCTGAAAAAAGGTAAAGCATTTTTATTAAAACAAATATCATCTTGAGAAAATATGGCTTATTTTCTCTTTTTCTAAAGATTCTTTCATTTAGGTACTTTGTCGATACATAGAATTAAAAATTTAATGTTTCAGTTTGAGCAAATGCACTTGATTGGGTTTACAGTGATGAGTGTTGCTTGGAGACTGTTACTTAGTGTTTGCTTCACTCTAAATGTTAGTTCTTATTTCCAGGATAATGTTGTCTGTCTGTCTCCAAAACTGGCACAAAGCCTGGGAAATATGAACCAGATTTGTGTGTGTATTCGTGTAACCAGCGCCATCCATCTCATAGACCCAAACACCCTGCAAGGTAAGTTTTAGGAGTTTTTTGCCTTGACAGTTCTGTCTAGCAAGCTGTAATAATTTACGTTGTAATTCATCAAACATTTTCAATAATATTGTTATGAAAAACTACTTAACATTTTTATTATTTAATTCTTACAAAACACTGTGATATTAAAACTTTTGATAAGTTACTCTTGTTTTTTTTTTTTTTAATTCTTACTGGCAGATGTACTTACTGATTTTGGGGGGGGGGGGAGAGAGAGAGAGAGAGAGAGAGAGAGAGAGAGAGAGAGAGAGAGAGAGAGAGAGAGAGAGAGAGAGAGAGAGAGAGAGAGAGAGAGAGAGAGAGAGAGA
>PVIA01002807.1:0-192574 GCA_004024845.1 Tonatia bakeri
TGTAAGAGTACTGGAAGCAGTCAGCTAACACACAAAGAGGCCTGGGAGGAGGAACAGGAAGTTGCTGAACTGTAAGTAATATAAACATTGCTATTCTAGCACCGTCTTCACATTATTAGGAAAGGGGGGCTAGTAACTGTAAAGCAATGTTTGTATTAAAATTTATGGGGCATAAATTGGAATATGTTGCATTAGTATACTGTATCGGTATTTAAGTGCCCTTGCTTAGTGGAATTTTGCTAGTAATAAAGTATGGAATATGTAGTTGTGTGTATACTTATGTAGGTGTTTACCAGGCTTTTGAGTGTTCTTGTTCTGTACCTTTATCTTGTAAATATTTTGAAAATGTGGTTCTAAGCAACAGAAATGAATACGATCTAGAAGTAATGTGGAGGCATGAATAAGTGGAAAGTTTTTCTTAATTTTGTGGTCATTTGAAATTTGAGATAGTATTTACAGCAGTTATCAAAAATAAATACAGAGTTCCAAGATCATTTATCTAAGTGGGGTTGTTGAATGGGGAGTCTTAAAAAATACTGTCTATATTCAGAGTGCCTGCTTGTCTAGGTGTTATCTCAAAACACTCAGAATTTGGGCAGTAGAAACGTACAAAAGATAAGTAGAAACTATGGATGATAAATTACTCTTTTGGGAATTTGGAATAGACTCTTTTTCTGTGGACTTCTCATTGACTTGTCGTGATAGCAGATAAGCAGAGAGCATATAATTCTGCTCTTCTCGTGTAATAACACTGGGTTTAGTTGAGGTTGTGGTTTTAGTTATGGCTACAGCACAGACTAATTATTAGTCAAACTTGTTTAACCTAGTGCCTGTTTTTTCTTTTCTTGGGTCACTTACGTCATTCTGTTTTAGATTAGTGTTACTTATGTTTATTTTTTAGTATACTAGACCAGGGGTTGGCCACCCTTTTCTATAAAATGACAGGTAGTAGATGTTTTAGGACTTGTGGGCCATATGGTCTTTGTTTCAGCTATTGAATTCTGAAGTTATTCAGTGAAAACAGCCACAGATAATAATACATAAATGAATGAGAATGACTGTTACAATAAAATTTTATTTACAAAAACTGATAACAGGCTGGATTTGGCTCATGGGTTGTTGCTTCTTATAGTAGCCCTCTAAACTTCTTGAGGGCAGCTCTCATATTTTACTTTTTGTTGAATTGGTTATAGTACCTAGGCACAATCCTCTGCACTACATAAGTACTATTTTCTCTTTGCAAATAGAGATAATACTACTTTCTTTGTGTGTTTTTGGGACAAAAAAAGAGACTAACCTGGAGTTGTTAGAGAAAACTTTGTGGGACTTTATGAAGATGGTGACATTGGAAGGATAGTTTGTGCCAAATTACAGAAGCAAGATGAGACATTTGTATTTAATTCAGTGAATAGTGTAAGGACAGCAATAATTTTGAACAGAAGTACAAATGACTGTTTGGATGATTGAGGTTGGGCTTTGAGAAGATTAGTCCAGAAGCAGTTTGTAGGATGAGTTAGAGAAGGAAGAGACAGGTGTGAAGTCTATGTAGGCTAGCTAGGACAGTTTCATGATATTATTGAGAATAGAAAGAATGAGGTGGATTCTCTAATTCTGAAAGGAGGGTCGTTTTTGGCTATAACTTTGGAAAACTGGTGCATACTTTGTTCTCAATACACATTAATGTATTAGATAGTTTTCAGAAGGTGTGTAGTACAGAAACTTTAGCTTGATTTAATCTTGTGATTTCAGACTTGACCTTAGAACTGGTAACATCAGAGGGAAGTTCTGAAGAACACAATTGGGGAATGTTTTATGTGATTTGATAGCTCATAGAATATAGTGGGTGGTGGGAGTAGTTACTGAAAAATACAGGTTTTACAACTTATTTAAAATAGAAAACTTTTTTGATTATAAAAGTAATGCATACTTGTTATAAGAATGTAAGAATGTAAGTAATACAGTTAGTAAAAGAATCTGAACATCATTGTCCAACTTTACTTCTTAGAAATAACCACAGCCAGTGAAGTTTTAAGTCAAGTGACTGGGAGACTTAATGGCAAGAGAGCGGATTTATAGGGGCCAGAAAGGGTCTTATGAAATTGAGGAAGTCTGAGGACATCTGGGAAGGATGACTAAGCTGAGAGGCAGGACAGTGGGGAGAGGATAAGGTAGGCGAAGGCAGGGAGACTAGAATCTTACTGATTGTGATTGGGGAATAGCAGATAACAGTGGGTTAAATAATTATAAGGGAGTATTATAAGAAATTTTAAGTCTAGCAGTCAGTTGGTGCAACATTTGTAGTTACGAACAGGAGAGAGTGACTGAGAATATTAGAATATGAAAATAAACCTAATACTTGGATTTGCCTGAATGTTCTCATGCTTCTTCCTCCCCTTTGCCCACAGCACAGATATTAAACTCTGTGGGGGAATGGGGGGGTATAAGGCAACTAAATAGTAATGGGAAAAAAATACAATAAAGATTAAATTTTAAAAAAGATACTAAACTGGTTAGAATTGGAATCTAACTACTATCCATTAAGTTTGCTTCCTATTTTCTGCTACCATCAAGAATCCAGCAATAAATAGATTTGTGTACACATGATATGATGGTTTTGATAATTGTCAAATTGCTTTCCGAAAGAGTTGAAACATAGGCTATCAGCAGTGTATGAGTGTTACTTTACACTATTTATTTGCCCATATTGGGTATGATAATTAAAATTCTTTTTTGTTAGCTTATTAAGTGAAAAATAGTATATCATGGTTTTACTTTGCAAGGGCTTTGGAGTTCAAGTCATGGTTCTAACATGTTAACTCTTTTGACTTATTTTCCTTATTCGTAAAATGAAAATTCTAGATATCTCATAAGGTATTAGGAGAACTAAATGAATGAATGTATATGAAAACATGTTATTAATTCAGATATAATATAAATAACAATCGTTATGGTGTCCTAACTGAAAAAATGGGAAAAGGCAACGAATAAAATAATTTGTACCTACAAAGGGAAGTCTGCTGCAAAACAAACTACCGGGAAAATGACCAACCTTACTAATGATGTGCCTATTATTTTCACTGTATAGATGAGAAAATTAACCTGGATAGGTCAGTCTGACAAAGCTATTTTTTAAAAGATTTTATTTACTTATTTTTAGAGAGGGGAAGGCAGGGGAAAGGGAGGGAAACATCGATGTGTGGTTGCCTTTTGCGAGTCCCCCACTGGGGACCCGCCCACAACCCAGGCATGTGCCTTAAACTGGGAATTGAACTGGTGACCCTTTAGTTCATAGGTCAGTACTCATTCCACGGAGCCACACCAGCCAGGGCTGACAAAACTAGTTTTAAGTTCCTTCTTTTTCCTGTGTATCACGTAGTTTTTAATCTTTGTATTCTCTAGTGCCTTGCATATATTTGCTATAAAGAACCGTTTGAATGGACCTGAATTAAAACTCAGTAGGTTTTTCTGCGTTTTCTCGGTAATTAATAATGTATTTGTTTAGTTTGAAGGAAGAGTTTCCTGCCTGGTATGAGAAACTTGTTCTAGAAATGGTTCACCATAACACAGCCTCCTTAGAGAAGTTAGTAGATACTGCTTGGTTGGAGATCATGACCAAATACGCTGTGGGAGAAGAGTGTGACTTTGAGGTAAGTGTCTTTTTTTTTTTTTTTTTTTTTTAATGTGATTTGACTCACTTACCATATGTCAAGATTGGAGCTTCTGATGTAGATTACAGAATGCATTTCTGTGTGTATAAGCTTGTATTATATGAAGTCTTCTCTACTTAACATCAGCATAAGGTCCAAGTTTAGAATACTGGGCTAGTCATTTTATATATAATATCTTGAAGAGTCTGCATAGACATGTTGGGGTTGTAAACAGGCTCAGATATTTAAATAGATTGTTTACATTGTTATATAAATTATGGGTGATTTTAGCTGAATGTAATGAAATATCTGACAGTGGCCAGTACTTTTCAAACTTCAGCCTAAATAAAACCAATTATCCTTAAACTGTTTCACAAAACTGAAGAGGAAGCCATCATTTTATGAAGCCATCGTTACCCTGATACCAAAACCAGATAAAGACATTACACAAAAAAGAAAATTACAGGCAAATATCTTTGATGAATATATATGCAAAAATTTTCAGCAAAATATTAGCAAAGTGGACTCAAGAGCATATTAAAAGGATTATATATCATGACCAATTGGGATTCTTCCCAGGGATACAAAGATGGTTCAACATTAACCAATCAGTCATTGTAATACATCACAACAAAATAAAGATTAAAAACCATAATGATCTCAGTAGGAAAAAGCATTTGACAGAATTCAACATACTTTCATGGAAAAACTCTCAACAAAGTGGTTATAGAAGGAACATCTCAACATAAAAAAGGCTGTATGTGGCAAATCCATAACTATCATACTCAATGGTAAAAAGCCAAAAGTTTTCCCTCTAAAATCAGGAACAAGGCAAGGATGCCCAGTTTTACCACTTACAGTCAATGTAGAAGTAGAAATCCTATCTATAGCAGTCAAACAAGACAAAGAAGTAAAATTCATCTAGATTAGAAAGGAAAAAGTAAAACTCTCATTACTTTCAGATGACATGGTACTATGTATAGAAAACCCTAAAGATTCCCTCAGAGAACTATTAGAATTAATGATTTCAGTAAAGTTTCAGGGTACAGAATCAGTCTATAGAAAACTGTTACATTTCTACACAGCAATAATGAATGATCAGAGGAAAAAATTTTTTTAGATTTTATTTATTTTTAAAGAGGGGAAGAGAGGGAGAAAGGGAGAGAAACATGGATGGGCGAGAGAGAAACATCCATCTGTTGCCTTTTGCACGCCCCCGACCAGGGACCTGACCCACACTCCAGGCACGTGCCCTGACTGGGAATCGAACTGGTGACCTTTCGGTTCACAGGCCAACTACTGAGCCACACCAACCAGGGCAAGAGGAAAATAAGAAAAATCTCACTTACAATTATATCAGAAAGTATAAAATCCTAGGAAGAAATTGAACCAAAACGATGAAAGGCTTATGTCCTGAAAACTATGACATTGACAAAAGAAGTTAAGAAGATACAAATAAATGGAAGGATATACCTTGCTCATGGATTGGAAGGATTAATATTGTTAAAATTATCTAAAGTAATATACAGATTCAATGTAATCCTTATTAAAATACCAATGTCATTCTTCTCGGAATCAGAACAACTAATCCTAAAATTTATGTGGAACCATAAGAGACTCCAGATAGTCAAAGAAATGTTAGAATAAAACAAAGTAGGAGGTATCGTGCACCCTGATGATATCAAACTTTATATAAAGCTATAGTTTTGTAGTATAATCAAAATAGTATGGTACTGGCATAAAAACATATGTAAATCAATGAGATGGAATAGAGAGCCCAGAAATAAATCCTCATTTACACAGTCAATGAATCTACGACAGAGGAGGCCAGGATACACAGTGGGATAAAGACAGTTTCTCCAATAAGTGGTACTGGCAAAACTTGACAGATACATGCAAAAAGATGAAATTGTACCACTTTCTTATACCATATACAAAAATAAACTAAAAATGGATTAGAGACTTGAATGTTAGACCTGAACCCATAAAACTCCTAGATGAAAACATAGGCAGTAAAGTCTTAGGCATGAGTCTTTGCAGTATCTTTTTAGATGTGTTTTCTCAAGTGAGGGAAATAAAAGAAAAAATAAACAAGCAGGACTACATCAGACTAAAAAGGCAGCATTACCAGTAATAGCCATGATATGGAAACAACCTAGAGTGATGGATGGGTAAAGATGATGTGGTAAATATATACAATAGAATATTATTCAGCAATAAATGAAATATTGCTATTTGCAACTACATAGATGAACCTAGAGGCTGTTATGCTAAATGAAATATGTCAGAGAAAGACAAATTCTGTGCTATCTCACATGTGGAATCTTAGAAAAAGACAAAATAAATGAACCAACAACCTAGAAACAGAACCATTGATATAGAGATCAAGCTGACAATTGCCAAAGCGGGGAGGGTGGGGGAAATGGAAATTTTAAAAAAGGAGAGTGCAAAGCAAATGAGTTTAAAAAAGAAATAGGGTGGGTACTGTATTCCTAGTTTGGATAAGAGTTTTATTCACAAGTTTGATGTTACTACGATAGGTTGACAAAGAATCTCACATAAATAGACACTCATGTGGGCATAGATACAGTCAAATAATGAGCCCACCAAATGAAAACAAGAGAAAAAGAGAACAGACACACACACATGAGGATAGAGAAAAACAAATCAAGAGAGAGATACGTAAGTATAAGGATACTTTTCTTAAAAACCCATCAACCTGGCCATTCTGCCTTTCTTGGGAAATGATAGCTGGTTCAGCTCAATAGGGAGCAGCTGACTAACTGACCTTGAATGATTCCTCGTCCAAAAGGTTCAAATATATGACCTCTACTTCAGGCAAGGAGATGATAAAGTCTCATGTCAGGTGCCATCTTGTGGGTTCAGTTAACCCTCAGCTTTGGAAAAGGGACAGAAATTATTATCAGCCTGATCTATCAATCCTCTATGATTCCCCCTTAAAACAAACAAACAAAAAAAACATTTGGAGAACTTTTGAATATACATTCTTGGATCCTGTCCCCTGAGAGTTTGGTTCAGAAGATTTAGGGTAGGTTCTAAAGATTGGCAGTTCTACCAACTCCAAGGAGTGGTGATGCTAATGTTCTGGAGACACTTTGAGTAGCATCAGTTCAACCAATGAGGACACTTGATAATCTCACATACAAAGCCTTAGAGGAATGCAATTCCAAATTTGATATACAGGCTGAATGATTTTGTGAAGGACCTAGACGTTTAGTGTCTCTCTGCTTTTCCTCTCTGTTCTTAAGAGTGTTGGATTTTGTCTTTAGCATTGTTGCCTCTTGGTTGTGAAACTGTAGCTGTATTCAGGAAATTATTATCAAAGCATTATGGGAAAATTTTTACCAGAAGCATATACCTCCCCACCCCTGTTTATCTTTACATGTTATTGGCTACACCATGGTTCGTTCACATTGACACCCTTGACTTCAAGGGGGCTAAGCAAGTTGATACTGCCCCTTTTTAAAGCCTCAAATGAGTCTGGCTTGCAAGAGAGGGAATGGCTTAGGTAGCCCAACAAACAATAGCCAGTAAGTGGTGGGACAAGGATTCAGACTTTTTTTCTTTGTGTGATTGAACTGAGTTTGTTTATTTTTTTTTAGATTTTATTTATTTATTTTTAGAGGGGAAGGGATGGAGAGAGGGAGAGAAACATCAATGTGTGGTTGCCTCTTGAGCGCCCCCCACCAGGGACCTGGCCCGCAACCTAGCCATGTGCCCTGACTGGGAAAGGAACCAGCAACCCTTTGGTTTGTAGGCTGGCATTCATTCCACTGAGCCACTCCAGCCAGGGCGGGAATTAAGTTTAATAAAGGGACTATAGACAATACTCTTCTTTAGGTCAAGGAAGACTGTAAGGAAAGGTTATGTACTCCATGGCTATCATCAGTGGAGGAACTTTACTACTACGAAACCCTAAGGAAACAAGGGGAGGGAAAGGATACTAGAACTGGAAGAGAGTAATGTAATTGAAGAGTTTTTTGGTATTAAGACAGTCAAAGGAATAAATCCCATTGTCACTTTTCTTCTACCATCTGACTTTTTGCTGACTCTTAAAGGCTGAACTCACTGAAATCTATAGGGCAAGGGAGCCCTTTGATACATAGTCCATAAAGGTTAGTCTGTTTAAGCACAGAGTAAGGCAGAGGAGAGTAGAGGCAGATTTGGAGTGCAAATGGAAAGTATTCTGCTCACATGCAAGGTGGAAGAAGAAAAGTTTGAGGAAGGGGGGAGAAAGAGATTAGGGAGGTCATAAACATGAAAAGATGTTTAGATTCATTAATAATTTAGAAAACTAAAACTAGTGAGATCAATTTATATACATCAGATTTGTAAATAAGAAATAGTAAAAATAATGCCAAGTTTTTACAGCAGTGTGGGGCTGCTCATTCACTATGATTCTAATAAACACTTAGGCATTACTGAGTACGATTGAATGTGTATGTACCCTTGAATAAAGATTTTTTTCTCGAGTGTTTATCCTTTTAATAACCAATAATGTTGAGCATCTTATGTGCTTTTTGTTGTACTTCTGTTGATAGTTTCTTTGGTGAAGTTTCCAAATCTCTGTCCATCTTTAAATTGGATTATTTTCTTGTGTTTGTCTTTGCAGAGTTCTTTATATATTCTGGACATAAATTCTTATAGATAGATACATGCTTTTACTTTTTCTCCCAGTCTAGTGATTGTATTGGCATTCTTTTAACAGTGTCTAGAAAAGCCTAAGTTTTAAGGTTTGATGATGCTGATAGAAAGCAAATACACTTAATCATATGTATAACTACATTTAAACATTTTCGTTAAAAGGTAGGGATTGTCAGATCAGATAAAAAAGATCTATGAGAAAGGTACAAATAGAATAATAGTAAATGGATGGTGGAAGAGATACTTTCCTAAAATTTGTCAAAAGATATCTTGAGTTGCTATATAAGTATCAGATAAAAAGTAGATTTCAGGGCAAAGAATATTACCGTGGATACAGAAGCATTTCATAATGACAAAGGGGTCAGTTTATTAAGAGGATAGAGTAGTCCTTAATGGTTAATGCATTTACTAATAAGAGCTTCAAAATATGTGAAAGAAAAATGGATAGAAATATAAGAAATAGACAAATCACAATTATAGTTAGAGATTTCAGCACTTTTCCTTCCCAATAACTGATAGAAAAAGTAGGCAGGACGTCAGCCAGAATATAGAAAACTTGAATAATGTTATCAACCAACTTGACCTAATTGTCATTTATAAAACATTCCATTTAATAACTGCAGAATACATGTTTCCTTCTAAGTGCATTATTTATCAAGGTACACCATATTTTGAGTCATTAAAAATGTCAATAAATTGCCCTGGCTGGTGTGGCTCAGTGGATTGAGCACCGGCTTGTGAACCAAAAGGTCACTGTTTTGATCCTGGTCAGGGCACATTGCCTGGGTTGCAGGCCAGGTCCCCAGTTGGGGCAGGTGTGAGATGCAACCGATTGCACATTGATCTTTCTGTCCCTCTCTTTCTCCCTCCCTTGCCCTCTCTCTAAAAATAAATAAAATCTTTTAAAGAATATTTTTTAAAATGTCAATGAATTTAAAAGAGCTTAAGTCATACTAAGTATATACTCTGACCAAAATAGAATTAAATTAGACATCAATAACAGGTATCCTGGGAACGGCAAATAATTGGAAACTAAGGAACACATTTTTAACTTACTCATAGATTAAAGAAGAAAGCAAAGGGAAAATTAGAAAATGTTTTGAACAGAAACGACACCCAACCAACTGAGCCACACTGTTAGGGCTGAAAATGAAAACATACTAGAATTTGCAAGATCTTGCTTACAGTAGTGCTTAAGAGAAATCTATAGCATGAAACACTTGGTTGGAAAATAAATTAAGGCCCCAAATCATTGACTTTGACTTCTATCTTAAGAACTAAGAAAAAAGTGACAACATGGATGGATTTAGAGGATATGAATAAGTCATATACTAATGAAAGACAAATACTGTGTAGTTTTACTTATATGTGGTATCTAAAAGCAAGACAAAATGAACAAATGAACACAACAAAAACAGACTCGTAGAAACAGAGACCAAAGTGATGGTTGTTAGAGGAGGGAGTGGGGAGAGTGAGTGAAGGGGGCAAGGGAAAATACAGTTGATAATATTGTGATGATTTTGCATGGTGACAGATGATTGCTGGAACTGGTGGGATGATCACTGTATTATACGTTTGAAACTAATATAACCAATATAGGATTGGAAACTAACTGTACTTAAAAGAATAAATTTAGAAATTAAAAGGAAAAAAAATCTAAGAAAAAGAACAAATTAAATCCCCAAGGAAACAGAAGAAATGAATTAATAAATATCAAGTAGAAATCAATAAAAAGGAAAACTAAAGAGAAAAATCAGTGAAACTAAAAGGTGGCAATTTGAAAATTAAGAAAATTGATAAACCTCTGGCCAAACTCAGAGAAAAAAGAGAAGACACAAGTGAACCAATATGAAGAATTAGGTGATATCACTACATAGTCTACACATATTTGTAGGATAATAAGTGAATAGTATGAATAGTTTTATGACAGTAAATCTAATGACAACAACTTAAATGAAATGGACAAATTCCTTGAAAGATAAGAATAACCAAAACCTTCTCAAGAAGAAATAGAAACCCTAATATCCCTTTTTCTATTACATTGAATTTGTAGTTAAAATTGTCCTACAAAGATAACTGCAAGCCCAGATGTCTTCACTGGTGAATTCTTCCAAACATTTAAGAAAGAAATAATACCAATTCTACACAAACTTTTCTAGGAAACAGAAGATGAGGGAATTCTTACTTATTCATTTTATGAGATTAGATCAGCATGAACCACATAAACGTTACAAGGAAAAACTACAATCTAAGGAAAACAAAATTTATGTTCACAGAAAAATCCCTCATGAACATAGATATAGAAAGTCTAATAAAAATTTTAGGAAATGAAATCTAACAATGTATTAAAAGGACAATACATTAGGACTAAATAGGGTTTATTCTAGGAATGCACACTTGTTTTAAATTTGTAATTCTTTTTGCTAAACAAGAAAACCATATGATTGTCTTAATTTTACAAACAAGCATTTGACAAAATCTGACATCAATTTTTTTTAAGATTTTATTTACTTATTTTTAGAGAGAGGGGAATGGAGGGAGAGGGGGAGAGAGAGAGAGAGAGAAATATCAATGTGTGGTTGCCTCTCACGTGTCCCCCACGGGGAACTTGGCCTGCAACCCAGGCATGTGCCCTGACTGGGAATCCAACCGGCAACCTTTTGGTTTACAGGCTGGTGCTCAATCCACTGAGCCACACCAGGTGGGGCTGACATCAGTTTCTATTAAAACTACAAAAATAGAAAGTAACTTCTTCAACCAGACAGGATATTTACAGAATTACCTAGAATTAGCATCATACCTAAACTAATCAGTGAGTTAAGCAAGGTGGCAGGATACAAGATAGCATTCAAAGACTAATTTGTATTTATTTGTATGTGTTAGCAACAAACAACTTGATATTGAATTTTAAAAATCAAAACCATTTAACATCAAAAAATATGAAACACATGCCTTGGCTGGTGTGGCTTAGTGGATTGAGTGCTGGCCTGTGAACCAAAGGGTCACTGGTTTGATTCCCAGTGTAGGGCCTGTGCCTGGGTTGTGGGCCAGGTCTCCAGTAAGGGGGCACATGAGAGGCAACCAAACGTTGATGTTTCTTTCTCTTTCTCCCACCCTTCCCCTCTGTCTAAAAATAAATAAAATCTTTAAAAAATGTAATATACCCTGGCTAGTGTGACTGAGTTGATTGGAGTGTCATCCTGTAACTAGAAGGTTGTGGGTTTAATTCCCGGTCAGGACACATGCCCAGGTTGTAGATTTGATCCCCTGTCCAGGCACATATGGGAGGCCACCAATTGATGCTTCTCTCTTGCATTGATCTTTCTCTTTCTCCCTTCTTGCTATGAAAGTAATGAAAAAATGTCCTCTGGCAAGGATTAAAAAAAGAAGTACTTTAGGAGTAAACCTGACAAAAGATATTCATGACCTGTACATAAAAATTATTAAGCATCACCAAGAGAAATTAAAGAACTTAAATGATGGAGAAGTAGGTCTTGTTTATGTGTCAGAAAACTTAGTATTTATTTTTACAGATTTTATTTATCTTTAGAAAGAGGGGAAGAAAGGGGAAAAAGAGGGCGATAAACATCAACATATGGTTGCCTTTTGAGCACCCCCTACTGGGGACCTGACCTGCAACCCAGGCATGTGCCTTTACTGGGAATCAAACTGGCAACTCTTTGGTTTGCAAGCAGGCACTCAGTCCACTGAGCTATACCAACCAGGGCAGAAAACTTAATATTGTTAACATGTCAATTTTTCTAAAATTGGTGTATAGATTCAACATAATTGCAATAAAATCCCAGTAGCTTTTTTTTTTGTAGGAATTGCCAAGTTGATTCTAAGATTCATTTGAAAAAGCAAAAAATGTAGCCAAAACAACTTTGCAGAAGAACAACAAAGTTAGAGGGCTAATAACTGTCTGATTTTGAGTCTGTAAATTTTAATGTATTAAGACAGTGTGGGCTCTGGCCAGGTAGCTCAGTTGTGTAGAATATTGGTCTGATACTTCAGGCTTGTGGGTTCAATCCCCAGTCAGAGCACATATAAGAATCAACCAATGAATGCGTAAATTAGAAGAATAACAGGTCGTTTCTTTTCTTTTTCTGTCTTCCTTCCTCCCTCTCTCTAAAGTTTAAAAAAAAAGTGTGAAATTGTTTTGAATTTTGATAGAGGTGGAAAGATAATTAAGTGAAGAAAAGATAGTCTTTTCAGTAGGTGGTTCTGGAATAGTTGTATATCCATATGTATAGTTGATTTTTTATAAAATGGAAATTCTTGAACAGTAATTACACATATTTGTGGTTTGTGCAGTGATTGCCCTTGGGCTTAGTACATTGATAACATGAATTACAAACTAGATTGTATGCATTTTATTTTTTAAGATGTCATATTTTACTAGGTGGAAAAGGTAAAGGGATTAAGAAATACCAATTGGCAGTTACACAGAATAATCAGGGTTATAAAGTAAAGTGTAGGGAATATAGGGAATGATATTGTCATACCTATTATGATGTCAGGTGGGTACTGAACTTACCAGGGGATCTCTTTGTAATGTCTAATCACTATGCCATAGACCTGGGACTAATACAATATTGAATGTTAACTGTAATTGAAAAATAATAAAAGAAGTACCTAGCTATTATAGAAAAAGAATAAAGAAATGAATGCATGGGGGGAAAAAGATGTCATTTTAAACCTAGAAGTCTGAGAAATAAAATTTGAAAAATCACTGTACTTGGTACTTTAGAGTTTCATTGAATTTCTAAGTGGGATGGAATACCTAGGATAATATATTCTAAACATTATCTTTAGGTTTCTAGTTCTTACTTATTATCTCTGAATCTCACTGCTGTATTGATAGGTTGGAAAGGAAAAAATGCTCAAGGTGAGGATTGTGAAGATTCATCCTTTGGAGAAAGTGGATGAAGAGGCCGCTGAGAAGAAATCTGATGGTGCTTGTGATTCTCCCTCAAGTGACAAAGAGAATTCTAGCCAAATCGCTCAGGAGCATCAGAAGAAGGAGACAATTGTAAAAGAGGATGAAGGAAGGAGAGAAAATATTAGTATGTATGACGCTAGCTTTCCTGTGTGACTATTTTATTATACACAAATCTTTTAGGTTCTCCAGCAGTTAAATTTGTAATTGAGTTTTGTGGCTAGGTAGACAGAGTTTTGTGGCTAGCTAGGCCCTCAATCCATTGAGCCATACTAGCCAGGGCTCCTAATTTGATTTTTTTTTTACTGTACTCTAGATTATATTCACCCATACCTCATTACTTGCAGTCTCTGAACAAGTCATATTTTTATTTTCATCCTCACCTGAGGATATGCTTATTGATTTGAGAGAGTGGGGAAGAGAGAGTGGGGGAGAGAAACACTGACATGAGAGAGAAACAATTATTGGTTGTCCCATACACACCCCTACTAGGGACTGAACCCCCATGCAGGCATGTGCCCTGACCGGGAATTGAACCTGTAACCTTTCAGTCTATAGGATGACAATCCAACCAACTGGGCCATGCTGGCCAGGCCAAGTCATATTTTTTGTAGGCCTTTTCTGCATATCTCCCTAAGTTAGACATTGCTGCTCTTCCATATTATTTTTCTGTATGCACACCTATAATAGAATTTCCACATTTTGTTATACTTATGATTAACTCTACCCATGGACTTCAGTTAGTTGGGGTAAGAATTTCATGATACATCTTGGCACCCCATCAGTCAGTGCCTGGTGCAGAGTAGGTGTTCAGTAAAATTAATTGTTAATAAATGAATGGATGGAATTAAAAGAATTATGTCTTTCACTAATTTTCTGTTGATTTGACTAGATGACAGAGCACGTAGATCTCCACGAAAACTACCTACTTCATTAAAAAAAGGCGAAAGGAAATGGGCTCCTCCAAAATTTCTGCCGCACAAATATGATGTGAAACTACAAAATGAAGATAAGGTTAGTTGGCACTTTATATTAATCCTCTTTCATGTAGTAGAGGCTGTTTAAGAAAATATTGTAGGGTTAGTTTTGTCAGAGAAAAATGTAAGTGAATGTGTTTTTACAGTACAAAAATTCTGAGTGTTTTCTAGTCTTAGTAATTATGACTTTAGATTGTATTTTATTTACTAGGAGATTACACACTTTTTCCTTTTAGTAGGAATTATTAGGGTTAAGAGTAATTTGCTTTTGAACTTCAAACTTAGTTTTAAAAATAAGAACCTATTTCCAGCAGTTACAGACTTTCCAAGGTAGTAGCTCTTCCTAGTTAAAAGAACAATTTGTAATGTAATTAAATTCAGAAACTGAGTCAACAATAATCAATGTTTTTACAAGGAATCTGTGGAATAACCTAAAGTAGTAAATACCCTTAATAGAGTGCTGTGTTTTATTGATTCTAAGGTGTTCATGTTTCATATTATTTTATTTATTTATTTTTAGAGGGTAAAGGAGGGAGAGAGAGAAGGAAAGAAACGTCAATGTGTGGTTGTCTCTCCTGTGACTCCACTGGGGACATGGTCTGCAATCCAGGCATGTACCTTGACTAGGACTTGACCCAGCGAGCCTTTGGTTCACATGCTGGCACTCAGTCCACTGAGCCACATCAGCCAGGGCTGTTTAACTGTTTCATGGAAGAAAGAGCTAAGGCCTGAGAAATTTAATAATTCTATTGAAATTTCTAATTTAGTAAATGAGATTGGGAAGGATTATAACCCAGGTCTTTTGCCTCTTTAAGGTATTGTCTTTCTACCTTAGGATCTTGACACATTTTATTGCATTTTGATTCTGTTTTATAGTTAGTGATCTGAATACATGCTTGGGTTATTAGGATTTTTTTATATTTAAAAATTAGATCATAAGTACAATTATTTACTAAGTTTCTTCCCTCCCATTTGGCAAGGTAGCTAGTTGAAACATTGCTAGGGAGTCTGAACCACTTTACTAATTATTATTTCTTTTGATGAGTGTAAATTGAGTGTAAAATGTAATAAATACTGTTCATAGGAAGATAGAAAGTACAAATAAGAAAAAAGATATCTCTGATCCCATACTCAGAGATGATAATTGATGAATATGGTGGTTAATGGTGGTTAGCTTTTCACTGACTTTTAAAAGTAGGAAGAGTCTATATATACTATTTTGTAGCTTGCCTTTTTCATTTTCTGTCTGATAGGTATCTGTAATATAATTTTACATGTTCTTCCAAAATAATATTCTTGGGGTGTGGTATATAAGATAGTTATCATGGGAGTTTATGAAAAATGGAATTCTTCCCAGAAGCAGCCAGGCGTTACCTTTGAAATGGTTTGCTATTCACTTGACCCAGAAAACCCCCCCAAAATCATGGAAATCAAGAGGTTCAGATCTTCATGTTCACTTTAAGAATGCTCATGAAACTGCCTAGGCCATTAACAGTATGCATATCTGAAAAGCCACTAAGTATCTGAAGGATGTCACTTTAAAGAAGCAAGGTGTGCCATTCCATCCTTACTACAGTGGAGTTGATAGATTGGCCCAGGCCCAACAGTGAGGCTGCTCGTGGGGTCAGTGGCCCAAAAAGTCCTAAATTTTGCTCCACATGCTTAAACATGCAGAGAGTAATGCTGAACTTAGGATTTAGATGTAGGTTCTCTGGTTATTGAGCACATCCATGTGAACAGATTTCCCCAGAATGTGACACAGCTTACAGAGCTCATAGGTAGTTTAACCTCCATGTGAGTTCTTCCTACCACATTGAGATGATCCTTGCTGAAAAGGAGCAGACAATTTGTAAACCAAAAGAGGAGGTTGCGCAGAAGAAAAGATATCCCAGGAGTAACTGAAGAAACAAAAACTTATGGCCTGGGAGTATATTTAGCATAAAGTCAATAATAAAAGTGAAAACAGAAGAAAATGAAAATGTGGAATCCCAGGTTCTGCTGCCAGAGATTTCTCTGATTCAGTAAGTTTGTAGTGAGGTCCAGGTATATGCATTTTAATTGCACCCCAGATAATTCTGATGTTTGTCCTGATTGAAAAATTTGTTTTTTCCCCATGACTGCATGGTATCCATTATATGGATGTATTTTAATTTAAAAAGTGAATTCCTCATTAATGTACCTTTTTAGTCTCCCCCCTTTTTTGTTTTTAATAAGCAGTTAATGATGACCATTTATTTCTAAATTTTTAATAAGAGAAATTGTTGGTTCAGTGACTGTACACATTTTTAGGCCTTTGATACATATTGAAAACTTGCCTAGGGATTAACACTCTGTATGTGAACATTATTCCTTCTCTTTTTACCTATTTTATACCTGTGTTTTATAGGTGGAATTAGGATTTTTCTGAAGAGAGTACAAATTTTTGTTCTCATTGATCAATTGCTTTTTTACCCCTGTGATGAGTTATTTATATTTGTTTACCTAGATCATCAGTAATGTGCCAGCAGACAGCTTGATCCGTACAGAACGCCCACCAAATAAGGAGATACTTCGATATTTTATACGGCATAATGCCTTACGGGCTGGAACTGGTGAAAATGCACCTTGGGTGGTAGAAGATGAGCTGGTGAAGAAATATTCCCTACCGAGCAAGTTCAGTGACTTTTTACTTGATCCATACAAGGTAAGGTCACTATTAATTTTTGGACAGCAGGATAGAACATTTAGATGAATTAATTTTTTCATATGGGTCAACAGTATTAGATTTATAGCAAATTTTGAACTTGAACACCAGATAAGGAATTAAAAAAAATTTGGATTTAATCTATTTCATGTAGGTTGTGTGTTGTGCGAGGTTGATAGGGAAAAGGATACATTGAGTATCACCCCTAGTTCAATTTATTTTTTACTATGATTATGTAATTAAAAAAACAAACTACATACGTGTGCTTTTTTGCCTCAGATCCTTCTTGGAATGAGGTATGGTATAAACACAAAATATATTTTGCAAATTGAATCCTAAAGATGAAAACTGATTTTGTACATCAGAAAAGATGATCAAATAGACTGCCTGCCTTGAAAAGGACTTGGAATGAGTATTGCTTTGTATAACAGGTTAGTAGAAAATCTAGCATTTCCCTTTTGAAACGTCGTTTTTTCTTTAATTATCTTATTTGATCTTCAGAACATTTTTTTATGAAGTTCTGTGGTATGTATAAATACATTAGTCTTACTTTCCAGATGGGGAAACGTAGGCTGGTCTTATTAGAAGCAATAGTAAGTGAATGACAAAAGACAGGACATTGGGTTCCAGTTTCTGATTGTCTTTCCATCTTAGTTTTTTTCCAGTAAGATTTTAATGTAGGTTATGACAGTATTTATGCTTCTTGTGTTGGTAAATTTCCTTATTTGCATACTGATGTTTTCATCTGGGTTTCTGGGCCAGAATGCAAAGGAGAGAGCTGCTGGTCCATTAAAACTAAGGAGTTGCAGGATTTCTCCCCCCTCTTTTATTTTTAATTGTGAAAAATAAAAGATATCTTGAGTCATAACTAAATTATTTCAATTATCTTAGTTTGATTTTGCTGACAAAAGTGTGTTGAGAAATAAGTTTATTTCTCCAAACATTGATAGAGTCCTCTAACCATGGTTTAACGTTTAGCATGTTTTTGTATTCTAGAACAGCATGGTCAAGCATTAGCTTTTATTGTACTCTTTAAAGTTTTATTATTTACTTAGAAGAATTTAGGAATTAATTGGCTTTTTCTAGATCAGACTAAATTTTCCATGGAACTATAGTAAACCTAATTTTTTTCCCTCAGTATTTAAAAAAACTTTTTTTTATTCATTGATTTTAGAAAGAGAAGGGGAGTAGAGAGAGAAAAAAAAATTTGTTCCACTTATTTATGCGCTCATTGGTTGATTCTTATTATGTGCCCTAATCAATAGACCAGGGTCCTGGGATCAAACCCGCAACCCTGGCATATCAGGACGGTGTGCTAATCAACTGAGCTACCAGGCCAGGGCATTAATATTTTCCTTAATATTTTTATTTATGGAGAGGGAATTTTAACTCATTGTAATTTCACTACTGTAATATTTGTAACTGGATACAGCTTTTGGTGGTTATAGCATGAGATTACTATTTTTACTATATGAGAGTCTTACATAAAATCATCTGTGAATGAATGGGTTTTAGACTCTTAGGCCATTTGAGTCCTTTAGTATTTTCCTATTTTTTATTTTATAGTTGTCTTTTATGTAATTTTAGTAGTAATTCAAGTATGTGAAAGACTGAGTATTTATGGGTAAAAAATCTGTGGTTTATTAGAATGAAAAAACTGATTCATACTTTTTGCAGGAGTCAGACTAGAATTACAGAAACTTATATCTTGAAAAGAATTTCTAAAGAAATTAGCTACTCTCAAATTTTCTAATGAGGGCTTAAAATATTAACTTCATGAAATTTGGCTATAATTCAGATTGAGACTATGAAGTACAAGCTTGTGTAGACTAAATTGTTATAAGAAGATAGTAATTCTATTTATTAAAGAAAGAGAAATTGAGACTCATGTAAAATACCCAGTCTACAAAATTAAGGGCACATACACATTATCTTTTTATGTATTTTTCCTGTCTTCAACAATACTTTATTATTCCTCAATATCAACTGTTGGATATTTCATTGACTTTTGTCTCCTGAGCTTTGCATAGAAGTTTTTTCTTCTTTTTTTGTAAAATAAATTTTTTAAAGGCCTTTTGCCATCTCAGCCAAGACAGAATACAGTAAAGGCATAGAAAAATAGACCATAAAACAGTGCTTTGGGATACTTTGCTCATTTAATGCATTAAAAATGAGAGTGATCACACATGTTCCACCTATCTTAAAGGCAGTAGGTTAAAAAAACGTTTTCTGTCTTTGTTGCCTTTGGTTTTTGTAGAATTTAATGTTCTATTAGGCTGCTGAACTACAACTATTATTAAGAGATGAGGCTTGGAGGGAGGAGGTGAGTTCTGAGTAATTTTTTTAGGAAAGGAGTGATGGGGGGAGCTTAAGTGGCAGAGGAAAATTAATTTAGATGTATGGAATTTTGAAGTGTCATTTTAGTAGGGTTGAGTGGGATGATGAGGGTGTTGTCTTGCAAACTTGAGAATATAAATGACTTCAGAACAAGCTCTTACTCATTTTATATTGTTGAGTCTAAAATATAGTAAGTGGCTAGTGAATTCATTTCTTTAAGAAATTCTGCTTGTTAAGGAGAAAAATGCTACTGACAGTAGAGTTTAGGGATAACAATTTTTTGTAGGCCTAATGACTTGGAGGAATGATTAATAAGATAGTTGGGTAATAACTCATTTAAGATGAAATCAGCTATCTTAGCTCATTTCCCTCTTGTAATACATGCAGCTTTAGTGTTTTATTATCCTATCCATAATCCTATCCTATCTACTTAAAACTAGAACTCTTAGTTTTAACTGTTATATCCTGGTGGGAAAGCTTTTGAATAGAGACATAACAAGAAAATAACACTTTTAAAGACATTTGGAATCCTGAAATAATGTGGGCTAATTTATTATGGTTCTCACATTTTATTTATTCATTTTTTAAAATTTAATCTTGATTGTATTTTTTTCCATTACCATTTAGTGCCCTTATATTCCCCTCCTGCCATCAATCACCACACTACTGTCCATGTCCATGAATCCTTTTTCCTTTCTGCTCAATCCCTCCACTCCCTAACAGCTCTCCCCCGCCCCCCCCCCGCTGTCATCCTGTTCTCCATCTATGTATGAGTCTGTCTACATTTTCTTTGTTAGTTCGATTTGTTAATTAAATTCCACATATGAGTGAATTCATAAGGTATTTGTTGTTCTCTGACCAGCTTATTTCACTTAGCATAATGTTCTCTAAGTACATTCATTCTACTGGAAAGGGTAAAATTTTCTTCTTTTTTTATGGTTGAGTAGTATTCCTCTTAAAACATTTTATTTTGAAATAATTTCACATAGAAGAGTTGACAAAATACAATAAAGAATTTCCCTTCAAGTGGATTGTACTCTTCACCTTGATTTGTCAAATGTTGTTACCCCATTTGTTTTATTATTTTCTCTCTTTATACACATATGCACATTATTTTTTTCTGAGACATTTGACAGTAGGTTATAAGACAGGATGCTCTTTTATTATAAAATACCTCATTATGTGATTCATAAAGATAGGAATATTTTCTTTTTTTTTTTTAAGATTTTATTTATTTATTTTTAGAGAGGGAAGGGGGGGGAGAGAGAGAGAGAGAGAGACAGAGAGACAGAGAGACAGAGAGACAGAGACAGAGACATCAATGTGCGGTTGCTGGGGGACATGACCTACAACCCAGGCATGTGCCCTGACTGGGAATCAAACCTGCGTTGCCTGGTTCACAGCCCGCGCTCAATCCACTGAGCTACACCAGCCAGGGCGGAATATTTTCTAATACAACTCAAGTACCGTTATCAAAGTCAGTAGACTAATATTGAGTCAGTACTATTATTTGACCTACATTTACTCAGATTTTGCCATTTATCACAGTTAATGTCTTTCTAGCCAAAAAAAAAATTTTTGTTTTGGTGTCAGTGAGGATCCATTTACTTAACCCCTCAGCTTTTCTTTGTCTTTTAAAAACCCTGATGTTTTTGAAGAATACAAACCAATTATACTCTTTAATTTTGGTTTATTTCCTCATGATTAGATTCAGACTATGAATTTTTGGTAGAAATACTACAGAAATGATGTTGTATTCTTCTCAACTGAGTTACATTGGAAGGCATATGATGTAATTTGTGTATATTTTAAAAGATGTTTCTTATCTGCCCTGGCTGGTGTTGCTCAGTGGATTTAGAGCTGGCCTGCAGACCAAAAGGTTGCTAGTTTGATTCCTAGTCAGGGCTCATGCCTGGGTTGCAGGCTGGGTCCCCAGTTCGGGGTATGTGAGAGGCAACCAATTGATGTTCTCTCCTTCTCTTTCTCCCTCCTTTCCCCTCTTTCTAAAAATAAATAAAATATTAAAAGAATATTTTATAGTAGTTTCACAAATTCACTGATAAAGGCATCTAGAGATTGAGACAAGACTGATATGTGAATGTTGCGTTGAAACTTTTCTAACATGATTCCTTGGGTGAATGAGAAGAATGAAATAAGAGTCAGATTATACAGTGCCAAAATTTTCTAATTTATGGTTCTTGCTGCTTCTATTAAGTTAAATTTAGCATCTGAATGAGCTGTTTAAAGATTTTTTTTATTTTTATCTTATTTACTGATTTTCTTATTTGTGGTATTGGTTTCTTCCAGGTGATAGGGAATAAGTATAGTATTATATATACTGTGTTTCTTACAGCCTCTCATGTTGCTAAGATTATAAATATTTTTTCACGTATAGCAATTAGGAAGGGAAAACTATAATACTGCCAATCCAGCTGCCCATTCTTTTCTCCCTTCCTAGTCACTATTCCAGAAGATGACTTACGCTGAATGGGGATTAGGGAAGACCCTTAGCACATAAGTGGTTTTATACTTTTTCAGATCCCCCTGAGTCCAGCCATGCCGGCTCCCATTTGGCTGTGATTGCCCCCAGCATGCCCTATGCTGAGATCCAGTTACTGAAGGACTGATTACTCGGGGAGCTGGCCTGTTGGGAGGGGGTTGGGTGAGTTAAATTTCTTTCATTTTTAAGAGAAAAAAAATTGTACAGTGTGACTTGGCAAAAAACACACCTTATAAATGAAAATGGGTAACTGGACCCTTTCATGGTTAAGCCCTCCCAACTTTTTCTTGCATCATTTCTGAATAACACAATGCTTCTAAGTAGAAGAAATTTAAAGCAACTGATTACTAAATTTGACTTTTTAAATAGAAAGAAATGTAACCAGTAAATTAAGTGGCCCAATTAAAATAGACAATTTTAAAACTAAAAATGAAACAGTCTCACATTAGTCTCCTTTTTAGTGATAAATTTCATTTTAGAATGACTTTAAATGTAACCTGTCACCCTGATCATTAGAAAAAATGGCAGTCTATGTATCTGTACTCTGAAGATTTTCCAACGCTATTGAAGAGGATGGTTAACTCTTGGGAGGCACATATTTGTCTTTAATTTCTGGCAGGATAGTGTTCAGTCTTACTGTATGACAGCAGTTTTCAATCCATGTGCTGTGGCACACTGGTGTGCTAAAGAATTTTTTTTTCTTTCTTTTTTTTCTTTTTTAAATTTTTTAATTCTTTATTTTATTGATTATGCTATTACAGTTGGCCCGTTTTCCCCCTTCACTCCCCACCACCCTGCCCATCCCCTCCCACCCACATTCCCCCCTTTAGTTCATGTCCATGTGTCATAAGTTCTTTAGTGTCTACGTGTCCCATACTATTCTTACCCTCCCCCTGTCTATTTTCTACCTACTGTCTATGCTACTTATTTTCTATATCTTTTCCCCCTCCTCCTCCTACTTCCCTGTTGCTAACCCTCCATTTGATGACTTCTTCTTCTTTTTTTTTACTGTTCATATTTTTAATCTTCTTTTTCTTAGGTAAGTCCCTTTAACATTTCATATAGTAAGGGCTTGGTGATGATGAACTCTTTTAACTTGGCCTTGTCTGAGAAGCATTTTATCTGCCCTTCCATTCTAAATGAAAGCTTTGCTGGATAGAGCAATCTGGGATGTAGGCCATTGCTTTTCATGACTTGGAATACTTCTTGCCAGCCCCTTCTTGCCTGTAAGGTCTCTTTTGAGAAATCAGCTGACAGTCTGATGGGAACTCCTTTGTATGTTACTGTCTCCTTGTCTCTTGCTGCTTCTAGGATCCTCTCCTTCATTTTTACCTTGGCTAATGTAATTATGATGTGTCTTGGTGTGTTCCTCCTTGGGTCCAGCTTCTTTGGGACTCTCTGAGCTTCCTGGACTTCCTGAAAGTATATTTCCCTTGCCAGATTGGGGAAGTTTTCCTTTAATATCTGTTTAAATAAGTTCTCAATTTGTTGCTTTTCCTCTTCCCCTTCTGGTACCCCTATAATTCGGATGTTGGAACGTTTAAAGGTGTTCTGGAGGTCCCTAAGCCTCTCCTCAGTTTTTTTAATTCTTGTTTCTTCATTCTTTTCTGTTTGGTTGCTCCTTTCTTCCTTCTGGTCCGCTCCATTGATTTGAGTCCCAGTTTTCTGTCCCTCACAATTGGTTCCCTGTGAGTTTTCCTTCATTTCTCTTATCGTAGCCTGCATTTGTTCATCTAATTTATGTCCAAAGTCTACCAATTCTGTGAGCTTCTTGATCACCAGTGCTTTGAACTGTGCATCTGGTAATTCTGCTATCTCTTGGTCACTTAAAAAAATTGGTTCTGGGGCTTTCAAATATGTTTGAGCCATCTTTTTAATTTTCCTTTGGTTTGGTTGCAGCTGTTTTGTAAGGGCGGGGGAGCCTTAGGTGTTCACGGGGCGGGGCACCCCAGTCGCTGGGTTGTGACGTTGTATGTGGGGGCGGGGTCTGAGAGGGAACAATGGCGCCTGCTCCGCTCTCTCTAGGACTTCCGTCCCCTCCACGGCCTCCCACAAGCAAATTGGGCCCTTCCGGTGCTGGCTCCCGGGCGGTGGGCTTGTGCACTTTCTCGGACTCTGTGGGCCTCCCTGAGAAATCTCCTGTGAGGCTGAGAGAGTCTCCCGGCCTCAGCTCCCAGACGGGGCTCTTAAGCTTTGAAACGCGGCGGCTCTGCCCGTTTTCGCTGCCCGTTGTCACTTCGTTTGTGCAAATGTGTGGCTGCGGACAGCCAGCTGCCCTGAGCCCCTCACTGGGTCTGCCAGTCGCCTCCGCGCCCAGGGTTCGCCACCGGTCCGTCTGCTGCCGTCTGCGCCCTGCGCGCCTGTGCCTGTCAGCCAGCCTTTCTTCCCGCCGGGACCCCTCGACCCCTCTCCGCAGGCCTCCAACTCCGCCACTCCTTACCGGTCTGGATGTACTGGAGCCCGACTTCTGTTCAATTAATTTCTCTCTGTTCTGGTTGTTTCTTGTTTCTCAATTTTTGTTGTCTTTAGTTTTGGTTGCTCGAGGAAGCACAATGCGACTGCCTATGCCTCCATCTTGGCCGGAACTCTGAAAGAATTTTTAAAACATCCAATACCTGACTTAAGAGGTCAGAGTCACTGACCTCTTTTCCCTTAGATTGTCAAATGAAAAAATGACAGCCAACACAACAATAGCTATCTGATGTGAATGAATCAAAATTATACCTACCTTTTTGTTAGATTGGCAAGAAAAGTATTTTTTGGTGTGCTGCAGAATTTTAAGTAATCAGTTTATGTATGCCATGAGATGAAAAGATTGAGAACAGCTGCTGTATGATTTTTTAAAGATGTTATTTATTTATTTATTTTTAGACAGGGGAAGGGAGGGAGAAAGAGAGGAAGAGAAACATCAATGCGAGGTTGTCTCTTGTACACCCTTATTGGGGACCTGCCCAGCAAGGCAGGCATGTGCCCTGACTGGGAATCGAACCAGTGACCCTTTGGTTCCAAGACTGGCACTCAATCCACTGAGCCGCACCAGCCAGGGCTCTATGTTTTTTAGAATGGTCTTGAAATCTGATTCTCTTTGAGTATTGGTACTGTCATTGTCCACGAGGAAAATAGAATCTTGCATTAGTTATCTTTACTTATTGTTTTTAACCTTTTGAAATTTATTTCTGGGGAACAAGAACTGGGAAATTCTACTTCTGTGAAAAGCATCTCTTGGAGCACTGATAGTGTTTCTGTTTTGTAAACTACAAAATCACTTTGTCCTCCCATACAGAGGATGGTAGTTAAGGAACAAACAATTTTAGACAGGCACCAAAAACAACCAGCTAGAGGAATAGTAACCTGCAATTGCCTATAATTCTTAAAAGGCAGGTTGGCCTTTAAAGTTACAGACCTTGGCCAGAAGAAGGATTTCTTAAGTAAAAGCCCACTTCCTGGAATTGCATACCATATTTATACCTCTTGTGCTGCCTTGGTTCTGTGAGTTTGTTTTTCTGGTTATGTTCTTTTCTTTGTTGAAGAATTTTTTAAAATCCTCACCAGAAGATACATGTTTTTATTGATTTTAGAGAGGGGTAAGGGAAAGAGAGAAACATTGATTGCTTCCTATATATGCCCCAACCAGGGATCAGACCTGCAGCCTAGGTATGTGCCCTAATCCAGGATTGAACCCACAACTTTTTGGTTTATGGGATGATGAGCCACCTGGCCAGAGTTTTGATTATATTCTTAATGTTTGTAAAATTGGCATTGTAGTGTAGCTTGTTAAGTTTTATTATACCTGTTTCGTTTATTCCTAACAAGTGCATAGGTGTTCTTCTATATCATCTCTGGGATTTATTTCATCATAGCTATTTCCCTGTAGCCTTTTTAAAAGGGCTCATAATTTCATATTTGATAGCCTTTAGGTGTTTCCTTGCCTACAGTCTCATTCCACATTAATTTGTCTTACCCACTGCCTCCAGACTGCTTCTTTACATGTTGCTGTTATCAAGTTAGTTCCTTCCACTCAAAAACCTGAAGGTTTTTAGAATTTAAGTATTTTAGATGTTATCTAGTCTTTCTCTTAATCACTTGAGACAGTACATTTTTTTGAAATTGGCTGTACGTTTTCATTGCTGGCTGTTATTTAATTTACTTTGTGTTTTAGCTGCCAGTTGTTTTCTTTTTAATTGTATTTTTTAAAGCGTAGAAATCAAGTGTTTTTTTTTTGTTTGTTTTTTACATACTCAGAAACAGTGGTATTATGACAAGTTGACTGGTTCTAACATATTAACAAATTCTGTATAATAGGAATAAGGTGCAGGGGTGTCCAGCCTTTTGGCATCTCAGGGCCACACTAGAAGAAGAAGAATTATCTTGGGTCACACGTTAAATACATTGCAACACATAATCACAAAAAAAATCTCATAATGTTTTAAGTAAATTTATGATTTTGTATTGGGCCACATTCATCTGTCCTGGGCCGTGGGTTGGACACTGCTGAAGAGGTTTAAGGAGACAGGAGAAGATGTGTATTTAAGAAAGTGTAAAATGAATGGGCTAAGGAAATATACTTTGATTACTGGGTGGCATTCAGGACCCATTTAAAGTACTTGGTTATGACTTTAAATAACGCCACATGCTGTTTTGTATCTTTTTCCTAGTCATGTTTAAGTTGAATATGTGCAGACCAAGAGTGACTAGATAAAATAGAGAAAGGGAGACCAGGGAAGTGGAGCCTTGTGCAAGATTGATTATAATGACTGACTGTAGAATTTAATCTGGGTAAGAAGGGCAGGAAGATGTGAGCATAATGAAAATGTGATAAAATTAATAGATTTAAGGTCCTTAACAAATTGAAGTATTACAGAGTTAGGATACTAGAGGGAGTGAATTAGAACGATGTGAGAGGATGATCAAAGAGAAAATTATATGAACTTGAAGGTTTAGAGGGCTTATAGTTTCTCATATATTCATGGGTATGAGTTCTTGAATTATGGGGAGAGATCAGAGGGGAGTTGGAGGACCTGTGAGGCCAGGGTCATGAGGGTTCTTTATTTGTGAGCACTATCTTTGTTGTTGTTAGTATACTTACTGATATAAGAAAATATGCTTCTGAATTTAGATAAAAATGCTTAAGTGGTAAATTTGAAACATAAACCATAAGAAGATAGAATACTCCCAGCTGGAACAAAGGCTTAAAGATAAAAACCCAGTCCTGTCTCAAGAGCAATGCTTTTTATTTTTATTTTGTGTATATGTATATACATGTGTGTGTGTATTTAAATCTTTATTATATTTTTTCCATTACCATTTAGTCCCCTTATACCTCCCTGCTCCCAGTAATCACCACACTGTTCCTGTTCATGAGTCCTTTTTCCTTTTAAGAGCAATGCTTTTTTAAAAAAAGTTTTATTTACTTTTAGTGGGGGCAGGAGGGAGAAACAGCAATATGTGAGAGATAACATCAGTCAGTTGCTTCTCTCTCATGCCCCTAACTGGGGACCTGGCCTGCAACCCAGGCATGTGTCTTGACTGGGAATTGAACCAGAGACCTTTCGGTTCTCAGGCTGGCACTCAATCCACTGAGCCACACCAGCCAGGGCTATAGAGCATTGATTTTTAAATTTCTTACATGTTGTCATTATTCTTCATCTGGGATCAATAGAAGGACTCTGAAATTGAATGCGTAATGTTTTTTGGGGGGAAAGAGTTCACAATTCATTAAAGTATTTAAGAACTGCTAATCTGTATATAAACAGAGAGCTAATTGTATAACAAAACTGTCTAGTAGTGAGTATAGACATTTATGGCTAAAACATTAACTAACTTCATTACTTTGACTTTTCAGGGACATAGTGTCTATGAAGAGAAATGAATTTGTAGTTTTACTTAAATTCCAGAAAGAGGGCCTTTAGCATACTTAAATATTGCTTCTTTAATTAGTTTTTAAAACTAACTTTGTTCCTATTCTTAAATTCTAGTATATGACTCTCAATCCTTCTACTAAGAGGAAGAATACTGGATCCCCAGACAGGAAGCCCTCAAAGAAATCCAAGACAGACAACTCTTCTCTGAGTTCACCACTAAATCCTAAGTTATGGTGTCATGTACACTTGAAGAAATCCTTGAATGGCTCACCACTCAAGGTGAAGAACTCAAAGAATTCCAGATCTCCAGAAGAGCATCTGGAAGAAGTGATGAAGATGATGTCCACCAACAAGCTGCATGCTAACTTCCACATTCCTAAGAAAGGCCCACCTGCCAAGAAACCAGGGAAACACAGTGACAAACCTTTGAAAGCGAAGGGCAGAAGCAAAGGCATCCTGAATGGACAGAAATCCACAGGGAATTCCAGATCTCCAAAAAAGGGCCTGAAGACTCCTAAAACCAAAATGAAGCAGATGACTTTGTTAGATATGGCCAAAGGCACTCAGAAGATGACACGAGCCCCACGAAATTCTGGGGGTACACCCAGGTCCTCTAGTAAACCTCATAAACATCTGCCTCCTGCTGCCCTACACCTTATTGCCTACTACAAAGAAAACAAAGACAGGGAGGACAAGAAGAGTGCCCTGTCCTGTGTTATCTCCAAAACAGCTCGTCTTCTCTCTAGTGAAGATAGAGCTCGTCTCCCAGAAGAATTGCGAAGTATTGTTCAAAAACGCTTTGAGCTTCTAGAGCACAAAAAGAGGTGGGCCTCTATGTCTGAAGAACAACGCAAAGAATACCTGAAAAAGAAACGAGAAGAGTTGAGAGAGAGGTTGAAGGAGAAAGCCAAAGAGCGGAGAGAGAAAGAAATGCTTGAGAAACTGGAAAAACAGAAGCGGTATGAGGACCAAGAGTTAAATGGCAAAAACCTCCCAGCGTTTAGATTGGTGGATACTCCGGAAGGACTGCCCAACACACTCTTTGGGGATGTGGCTATGGTGGTGGAGTTCTTGAGCTGTTACTCTGGGCTGCTCTTACCAGATGCTCAGTATCCCATTACTGCTGTGTCCCTTATGGAAGCCTTGAGTGCAGAAAAGGGTGGCTTTTTATACCTGAATAGAGTGTTGGTCATCCTCTTACAGACCTTATTACAGGATGAAATAGCAGAAGACTATGGTGAATTGGGAATGAAGCTGTCGGAAATCCCTCTGACTCTGCATTCTGTTTCAGAGCTGGTGAGGCTCTGCTTGCGCAAATCTGATGTTCAAGAGGAAAGTGAGGGCTCAGACACAGAGGACAATAAAGATACAGCACCATTTGAGGACAACGAGGTACAAGATGAGTTCTTAGAGAAGTTGGAAACCTCTGAATTTTTTGAGCTAACATCAGAAGAGAAGCTACAGATCTTGACAGCACTCTGTCACCGGATTCTCATGACATACTCAGTGCAAGACCATATGGAGACCAGACAGCAGATGTCTGCCGAGTTGTGGAAGGAACGGCTTGCAGTATTAAAGGAAGAAAATGATAAGAAGAGAGCAGAGAAACAGAAACGGAAAGAAATGGAAGCCAGAAATAAAGAAAATGGAAAAGAGGAGAATGGAGTAGGCAAAACTGATAGGAAAAAAGAAGTTGTGAAGTTTGAGCCCCAGGTAGATATGGAAGCTGAAGACATGATTAGTACTGTGAAGAGCAGACGACTGCTTGCCATTCAGGCTAAGAAGGAACGGGAAATCCAGGAGAGAGAAATGAAAGGTAAAATCTTGCGCTAAGAGAGAAAGGCAAGCCCTTTAGAATATAGTAAACGTAAGGAAATTACTGAGGTAATGATAGAATCACTATTTGTCATACCTACTGGTAGGTAGTTCTGTATGGAATAATTCAGACCTTACTATGTATGTAGTATGCTACCAGAAGTAGCTATAAATAGCTTTAATAAATAAATAATATACTATGCAGTTCTTTCATTGATAGCGTCCAATTCAGTGTTTTTAAATACATTCACAGATAATGTGCAACGTTCACCACAATTTTAGAACATTTTCATTATCAGTTCATTTCATTTCAGAAAATGAACTGCATACCTTTTAGCTATGATCACCCCTCCAGATCTAAGCAACCTCTCGTCTACTACTGTCTCTCTAGATTTGCATATTCTGACATGATGTATAAATGAAATCATGTAATAAATAAGTGATCTTTTGTGACTGGCTTTTTTTACTTAGCATAATGTTTTTATTAGGTCATATTGTAGTATATTTCAGTAGTACTTCCTTTTTAATAGCAGAATACTATTCCATTGATAGGGTATACCACATTTTATCAGTTGATGGACATTTGATTTGTTTCCACCTTTTTTTTTTTTTAAAGATTTTATTTATTTTTAGAGAGGAAAGGGAGAGAGAGAGAGAGAAACATCAATGTGCGGTTGCTGGGGGACATGGCCTGCAACCTAGGCATGTGCTCTGACTGGGAATTGAACCTGTGATGCCTGGTTCACAGCCCGCGCTCAATCCACTGAGCTACGCCAGCCAGGGCTGTTTCCACCTTTTTTGTTTTTTTAGGAATAATGCTGCTATAAGCATTGCTGTACAAGTTTTGGGGTGTATGTATCTTTTCATTTCTCTTAGGTATGTACCTGGGAATGTAGTTGTTGGGTCTTATGGTAACTTCCTGTTTTACCATTTGAGGATCTACCAGACTTCTTCAAAGTGGTTGCATAATTTTACTTTCCTACGAGCAGTGTATATGGGTTCTGATTTCTCCACTTGTCGGCAGCCTCACCTACACTTGTTATTCATGAGATTTTCATTGTTGTGGATTGGTATCTTATTATGGTTTTGATAAGCACTTCCTGATGTTGAGCATCTTTTCATGTATGCCTGTTGGTCATTTGTATATCTTCTTGGGAGGAATGCTAATTCAGATCTTTTGCCTATTTTCAAATTAGATTATTTGTCTGTCTTTTATTACTGAGTTGTAAGAGTTCTTTGTGTATTTTAGATGCTAATTCCTTTCCCATCAGATACATGATATGCAAATATTTTCACCTATTTTGTTTATTGTCTTTTTACTTTTTTGATAGTGTTTCTTGAAGCACAGATTTAAAAACTTTGATAAAATCCAATTTATCTATTTTTTTCTTTGGTTGCTTGTGGTTTCCGTGTCATATCTGAGAATCTATTGCCAAATCCAAGGTCATAAAGATTTACCCCTATGTTTTCTTCTAAAAGTTTTAGCGTATACAGTTAGGTCTTTGATTCATTTCATGTTAATTTTTGTCTGTGGTATGAGGAAAAGGTCTAATGTCATTCTTTTGCATGTGGCTATCCAGTAATGTCCTATTACCATTTGTGGGAAAGATTATTCTTTATCCATTGAATGAGCTTGACATTGTCAGAAATCATTTGACTGATGATTTATTTCTGGACTTTTGATTATGTTCCATTGATCTATACATCAGTATTACAGTGGCTTGATTACTGTTTCTTTGTAATAATTTTTGAAGTAGGAGAAGTGAATTCTCTAACCTATTCTTTTTTCAAGATTGTTTTAACTGAGTTCTGGGTTCCTTGCAATTTCATAGTACTTTTAGAATCAGCTTGTTAATTTCTACAAAGAAGTCATTTGGGATTCTGGTTGAGATTGCTCTGCATCTGTAGATGAGTTTGGGGATCTGTACATTAGGATTATAGATTTATTGCCATCTTAGTGATGTTTTGTCTTCTGATCCATGAGTATGAGATGTTTTTCATTTATTTAGACTTTAATTTCTTTCAACATTTTGTAGTTTTCAGAATGTAAAATTTGTACTCCTTTTGTTAAATTTATTACAAAATAATCTTGATATCTAAGGTTTCAGCTTTGCCTTCCTCATTCCTTATTATATCTTCCTTGTATCATGAGACCCACTGGCACCTATCAATCACAGTATTTACTTTATTTGATCAGTCTTTCACAAAATTTATTCAGAATTGCTGTTACCCACAATAAACTAAGTTTAGTAGTTTTTTTGTCTTTAAGACTGAACTATTTTGATCTTTGCTACAGTTTTAAACCTTATGAAAGTTGCCAACTTATGAAATGATGGTAAAAACTATTTGTCAAAGTGGGTGTGAAGGGTTGAGTAGATAGGTACCTAGAAATAGTTTTAAATTATGTATGAGAGATTTTAGGCTGAATCAAATAACTTTCTTGGTTCTTTAATTAGAATACATGTAATATTTATTTTAAAATAGGTTTTAGGTTACACTACTTGAGGTCGTTGAAATATCTATGTATGTATATATGCATATTTTGTGAGAATGTGTATATATGTACTCTTCAATTTGAAAGTCAGTATAATTGCATCCCATATAAAACAGCCTGTAGATGAACTCTTTTTATTTTACATTTCAGTGTATTTTACCTGAAATAATGTTTCTTGAGTTTCTGAAGTATTACTCTATTTATCTTAACCTAGGATAAAGGCTAGAAGGTGATATTCTCTCACCGCCCCTTTTTTAATTGTTGTTCAAGTGCAGTTGTCTCCATTTTCCCATCACCATTTTCCCCCACTCCACTCACCCCCACCTCCTATACTCAATCCTTTCCCCCTCTGACTTTGTCCATGGGTCCTTTATACATGTTCCTTGACAACCCTTCCCTTTCTTTCCTCCCGTTATCCACCTGTCTTCTCCCTTCTGGTTACTGTCAGTTTATTCTTTATTTCCATGTCTCTGGTTCTATTTTGCTTGATTGTTTGTCTTAATGATTAGGTTCCACATTATAGGTGAGATCTTATGGTATTTGTCTTTTACCGCCTGGCTTATTTCACTTAGCATAATACTTTCCAGTTTCATCCATGGTGTCACGAAGTGTAGGAGTTCCTCCTTTCTTTCTACTATGTAGTATTCCATTGTGTAAATGTACCACAGTATTTTGGTCCACTCATTTACTAGATGGGCACTTAGGCTGTTGCCTCTAGCACCTGGCTATTGTAAATTGTGCTGCTGTGAACATTGGGCTGCATAGGTTCTTTTGAATTGGTGTTTTAGTTTTCTTAAGGTGTAATCCCAGCAGTGGAATCACTGGATCAAAAGGCAGTTCCATTTTTCAGTGTTTTGTTTTGTTTTGAGGAAATTCCATACTGTTTTCCATGGTGGCTGCACCAGTCCCTGCATTCCCATGATATTCTGTTATTGATATAGAGAAACACGGGACAAAGAGTATTAATTAACACTTTGCCAAAGCCAGTTTTTGAATAGTAGAGTTCAGGTCTTTCAATATCTAGTGCAGCATTGTAACCACTGAAACTAAATTTGGTTGTCTTTTGATTACTTACCCTAGATTGTTTTTTGTTTGTAGCTGCAGGAGAAGGAGCTTTTTCTTTGTTATGATTTGGCCATCACTCTTTATCATTTACCTTTGTGTACTGATCTCTACTGTATTGTTGCATACATAGTTCCGTCCAGGCTAGAAAACTTTATTAAAGGTAGCATGCCATGATGGTTTTAAATAGATGAGATTTGTTTTAACTTTTTAAAAGTAATATTATTAGATTGATACATTTTCCAGGTTCTAATATTATTAGATTGATGCATCTTTCCAATATTGAAGATGTTGTTATCAGTAGAGGATCAGGATAAAAATTCTGGCACTGTAAATGGCAGTGCTTTGTATAAAAATTTGTTACAGTTATGGAAAACTTAACAAGGCAAGTAACTGGGCTTTTGTTGTTGAGGGAGATTTCTGTCTGGATAGAATAAACCTGTATAATGAATGATCACACATAAACTGATTAAAACTTTTTGTATGTGTCCTTAACAGTGCTAATTAGAAAAATAGTATTTAGTATGCAATAATTGTTATTTTCCACAAGTGCTATTCTGCCCTTGCTTTCTCAACTCTTTTTTCTGTCACAAGGCTAATGTGCTCTCAGATTCCTCAAGATTGAAATTTACTTGTTTTTAATAGCTATTCTAGTTGTATTCATCCCACATTTTGAGGATCCAATGACTGATCCTGTCATAAAATGTTTGAATTAATTCCACTTAAGGAGTGTTTAATAAAATCAATTAGTTATTAGAATTAATAAGTTAAGTTTCAGAGAGACAAGATTTTGCATGGAGTTGATGGCTAAGATAGCATCCAAATTCAAACTACATAGGAGGACCAGATAGAAATTGCTGCTCTTCTGTGTCATTACTTACAACAGCCTAGAATTAGGGGAAGGAAACTAAGGTTTGATTGAACTGTTCTTTATATGAGGCACTTCTTACTCCCTACGTTATTTAATTTATAAGAGTAGAATTTACTAGAAAAAAAATCTAGTTGATTCTTTTTGTCTTTAACAGTGAAGCTAGAACGAGAAGCTGAAGAGGAACGAATACGAAAACACAAAGCAGCCGCTGAGAAGGCATTCCAGGAGGGAATTGCCAAGGCAAAACTAGTCATGCGTAGGACACCTATTGGTACAGATCGAAACCATAATAGGTAACTTATTTAACTTAATTTTTTGTCATCTTGGGCCTTTATATTGTTGCTAGTTAGGAAAGTGTCTAAAGTACTAAGAATATGTAAGCTTCCCTGTTCATGGATTTTGGAAAACAGAATTGCTTATCACACATTCATTTAATATTTACTGTACACGTGGTAGGCTTACAAAATTAAGTAAGACATGATCCTATTCTTAAAATACCACAAATAAAATTATGATGATAGGTGCAGAGGTCTTTGAAAATGGTATTATAGGCCCTGACTGGTGTGGCTTCAGTGGATTGAGCTCTGGCCTGCGAACTGAAGGGTCACCAGTTTGATTCCCTGTCAGGGTACATGCCTGGGTTGTGGGCTGGGTCCCCCGTTGAGGGCATGTGAGAGGCAACCACACACTGATGTTTCCCTCCCTTCTCTCTAAAAATAAAGAAAACCTCTAAGAAAATAAAAATGGGATTATATTTGTTTCTTCATTCATTCACACTATAAGAGAAAGTTTATTTAGAAAGTCACCGATGTAGAAGAAGTGAGCTGTGGAACTGGCTCAGGAAACAAATTACAGAGGCCTTTGGCCTTAGAGTTTAGGAGAGGGAGGCAAGGAAAATACGCCTGCAGGAGGTGGGTAGGGAAAGGCGTGCTCCATAGGGAGAACTGCCAAAAAAATGGTATTATATTTTAAATACATACATTGTATGGAATCTAAAGTCAGGAAATATTAGAAGTTATAAAAATTACAGCTATTAGACAAGTCTTAAATCCTGAAAAGTTTGGTTTTCTTTGTTTTATGATTTTTATATTTATGAATGTTTAGTAATATTCTATAATTGTGCTCATGATCTATCATATGTGGTTGTGATTTATAGATACTGGCTTTTCTCAGATGAAGTTCCAGGATTGTTCATTGAAAAAGGCTGGGTACATGACAGCATTGACTACCGATTCAACCATCACCGCAAAGACCATGCTGGCTCTACTGATGAGGATTACTGTCCCCGTAGTATGTGTATCTATTAGTTATTTTGCCTTGCTCAAGTAGGGTAAACATTAAGGACTGTCTGTCCTCTGTCACCTTTTCCATTTGTAACATTTCTTTATTGTCTTTTTAGGTAGATGTATTTGAGTGGGGTAGGAGGATGTGAAATGCACAGCAAGGAGGGAGGAAACTAACGGATGAGTACCAAATTTATTCCAGGCATTGTGTGAAAAGATAAAGAGCTGGAAAGCTATGAGTATAAAATCTATGTGACTATAATAGCTGTTTGGGTGTTAGGTTTTGCACACATAGGTTTCAAACTTTGTTCCTTGGAAACCTCTTTGTAGGTACCTCAAGGGTTAGAATTGAGATAAGGGGGCCAAAAAGGCTGTGTCTTCTCTCTCCACTTCAAAAATTCATTTATTTAATATTTATGGATCATCTTTTATGTGCCTACCAATTTTTTCATGTGTTGCAACACACGATAGCAAACAAAATGCATAAAGTTTTGAACTAAAGTTCTATGATTTAACTAAAATTTTAGTGAGGAGAAACAAGGACTATCTAACTAAAAATAACTGAGGGAGGGGGTCATGAAGGGGGACCTGTAATGTTCTTTTTCTTGGTCTGGGTTCTGGTTACATGGGTATGTTCAGTTGGTGAAGTAAATACAGAAGTATACTTTTCTAAATATATAAATTTATATATTTGTTGAGATAGAAAAAATAATACAGTTGACCTTTGAACTACACAGGTTTGAACTGCACAGGTCCCCTTAAAAATGTAGGGTTCCCCCCCCCCCCAGTAAATACCCACACGGTTTTTCCTCTGCGGTTTTGAGCTCATGGATGTGGAGAACCAACTTTATGCATTGATCTACCCCATCTTATATAGGGAACTTGAGCATCTGCAGATTTTGGTATCAGCTGGGGGTGGGGTTGGAATCAATCCCTCATGGATACTGAAGGGAGTCAAGTTTTGGGGAAGTCAGAGTTACATGGATTTTTTCGGGGCAGGGGAGAGCAATGGGGAAACATGTGGGACCACTATAATTGAACAACAATTTTAAAAAAAGTTATACATGGATTTTCAATTGCCCAGGGGACTGTGCCCCTCACTTTTGTGTTGTTCAAGTGTCAACTATATAGTATTTCAAGGAAGGAATTAAAAATTTTTACTAATTAAAAAAATTCAGATGGTTAGATTAGGTCAAGCTTTCTCAACCTCAGCTTTATTGACATTTTAAGTCAGATAATTCTTTGTAGTGGCAGGGGGTCAGGGTCTTATTTTATGCATTGTAGGATATTTAGCAGCATCCCTGGTATCTGCCCTATAGATGGCAATAGTGACAACTAAATAATGCGTCTGGACATTTCCAAATGTCCCCCAGTAGGTAGCATGACTTCCTGTTGAACCATTGGGTTAGGTGATCAACAAGCTTCCTTCCAGCTCTGTTTTCTATAATCTAATAAAATTTGCTTCTCAAATAATAGATTATGTTTTGGGGGGAAGAAATCTTCAGTTTTTTAAAAATGTACTTATAAAAAAGTAGTTTTTCTTCATTTTAGATAAACTCATAACCTAAACTTTAAACTCACAAATTTGATAATAAGGAAATAATACATAGTCCCAAATTTCAAATGTAAGACATTTTTCTGTTAAATTATATTAAGTATTAGACTGTAATACATAGTGGAAAAATCTAGTTCTGATAGACTGTAAATACCCAGGTTAGAGCAGTCATGTTTGAGAGTAATAAACGTGAAATCAGGATCTTCAGGCATGAGAGATTTCAGTGAGCTGAGAGACCATGACTGTTTCCAGAGCTTAGTGGTGGTCCTTGGAAATTGGGCCTACACAGTTAGAGCTTCCTGAGGGAATGTTGGCATCTGAGTCCCTTCACTTCTGTTACATCCTTTTGGATGTTGCTTTCTTCATGTTTTCTAGTCCCAGCATGTCAGGGTCTCTCCAAAATTAACTGACTGAAAACACTAAAAAAAAGATTGTGTTAGTATTGCAGGGAAAGAATGGGAGCAGGGGAACAAACCAATTGTAGTATGAGGTGAGCCTTCAAATATTGGCTTAAACTCTATCTGTATTAACATATATTAGTATATAGGAGTTGGTTTACAAAAAAGTTAATCATATCTGACATTTGAAGCTTCCAGGGGTAAGTTTTTAGTAGTTGGTATATGTCAACTGACTCTCCCTCATCACAGATGTCTTTGTGTTAACATTGGAGTAAATTATTTGCTTTTATATAAAGAGTTATGTAGGTATTTCTCTGCATGTTAAGTTGCTAAACTCTTAAACTTTGAACTGTGCAACTGTTCACCTGTATAGAGAGATATCTCAGATAATGTGCTAAATGTCAGATATTTAGAAGTTAGCGTCTTCTGTGCATGTGGATGGATTTAACAGGCAGTACCTGTGTTATTAGTTGTTCTGGCACTGTGTACTGCTTAGTTTTGAAACTAGGAATTGGATATTTACTACATTCAACCTAATATATTAATTTTTCTTAGGTAAGAAAGCAAACCTAGGCAAAAATATAAGCATGAATGCACAACACGGACCAGCAACAGAAACTGCCGTAGAGACCACCATACCCAAACAAGGGCAAAATCTATGGTAATATGAGCATTCATCTGGCTGCTCTTTCTTTTTCTTTTTAATGTTAAAAGATTATTTAATATATTAACACCAGTGAGTTACTGATTATCTACTAAGATTATTGTGTGTGACTTTGATTTCTTAGATAGGTAAACTCATTGCTTTAAAAGCAGACTTAACATTTTGATAAATATTTGTTTGTTCTAAGGGTTGGAATTATAATTTTCCCCCTGTAATATAACCTTGTATGTAATAGATACCACATACCATTGGAAGTGCTTTTCAGTCTGTTTGCAAATAGAAGTATTTAGGATTTTCATCTTCATTAATTAAAAAATAAAAAATTGTATACATAGCCATTAATCTTTTGTGTTGATTCTGCTTTTAGACAGGGAGCTAGGTTTTAAAAGGGCTGTTACTTTGTGATTACATTAACGGCTTTAGCTGTGATCACCTTTGGTTTAATGACCATTTATCTTTTATTTTTAGATAAGTTCACTCTTTGAAGATATATGGACAAATGTACCAAATGTGCCTATTAACTTCATGAAATTTGCCTCATTATATTTTAGTAGGAAACATTAGCTCTAAAGTTCAAGAATATAGTTAACATTAGACATGGAAATAATAAATTAGTTCTCCCTGTGAGCAAGTTTGAAATTTTGCTCTCCCAACCCCCACTATCAGCCCTAGATCCCTTTCTTAGTGTTTGGCTTTTTTTTCTCCCTTCAATTATTCAGTTCTCTTTTGTCCTTACAGGTTTCTATGTGATAGTCAGAAGGAACTGGATGAGTTGCTAAGTTGCCTTCACCCTCAGGGAATAAGAGAAAGTCAGCTTAAAGAGAGACTAGAGAAGAGGTAAGGATTTTCATCTTGTTCCTCACATCTTATTTCTCTTCAGCATTAGATATTATAAAGGTCTTAGATGTTTTTGCTTATCCATAAAAATGATTAACATTTTAAAAATGTCTAATTTTTATATTCCTTTTGTGTGACATTTTCTTGGCACATCATCCTTATTTGGAAAAATATTCTTTTAAACCATGTATATGCAGAGTATCAGAATTAGTCATTGAATAATGTATGCCATGCACCGCACTGAGAGCCCCTTGTAGTTAGGTACCCTTGCACATGCAGTTCCACATCAGTTGGTAATCAAAAGTATTCTGTCAGTATTCAAAATAGTCACAAATGAAAACAACCTATATGTCCATCAACTAATGGATAGATGCAGTTCATGTATACATAAGTTCAGCCATAGAACGGAACGAAGTACTATATATCCAACAACGTGGGTGAACCTAGAAAATGTGCTAAATCAGAGAAGCCAGGTATAAAAGACTATATATTGTATGACTCCATTTATATAAGACATCTAGAATAGGCAAATCCATAGATAGAAAGTAGATTAGTGGTTCCCAGGGATTGGGAGATGGGGAGAATTGGGGGTGACTGCTAATAGGTATAGGTGATGAAAATGTGTTGGAATTAGGTAGTTTTGATGATTCCACAACACAAAACCACTGAAAATGAATGCTTTAAAATGGTGAGTTTAATGTTATGTGACTTATATCTCCAAAAGAGAAAAAAATACCAAAACCCCAAACAAAAACCATTTGTCTACAAAATTAGCATCAACTCTAGAGGTTTGTTAGTATCCTTCCTGTTCTTAGACATTGTTTCTGTCAAAGCCAGGGCAAGGTTTTGGCTTAAAGCACTTTTAATTTCTGACTGCGTGCTTTCATGGTTGAATTTAAATTTGATTGAAGAGAGAAGAAAAATACTACTTAGTACATGCTCTGTAATTTTGCCAGACTTTTATGGGTACATCATAATTGGTTTTAGCCCACTCCTTAATGTGAAAAATTAATTAAAATATCAGAATCATGCTGTATTAATACCAATGTGACTAGGAAAATTAAGAACAAATAAGGGAAATTGTCATACATAGAACCACAAAAAAGTGTTTTCTATGCTGTTTCTTCTGTTTAAAATATTTTCACCCAGGCTAGTGTGGTTCAATGGATTGAGCACCAGCCTGAGAACCAGAGGGTCACAGGTTTGATTCCAGGGTTGGCACACATGGTTGGGTTGTGGGCCAGTCCCCAGTTGAGGGTAGGTGAGAGGCAACAAGTTTATGTTTCTCTCCCTCTTTCTCTGAAAAATAAATAAAATTTAAAAAGTGTGTGGTACCAACTACCACCGTATCATACTATATACTTGAATGAATGAATGAATGAAATATTTGGTAGGCATATGCATAGGATTGAAAGGACTTCCACTTCCATTCACTACATATGAAAATATGAATAGATGAAATCGTCCAGTAAAAGGTTAGAGATTGTAAGGGTTAAAAACAAAACTACACACACACAAACACCATACTTGGTATTGTTGAACATTAGAAAAATATCCACCTTGTTTTGTTTTACTTGGTTTTGAACTTTTTAATAGCTCTCAACTAGTATAGATTAGTCTTCAGGACTTACTGCTTTTTACTTGGCAGTAAAGAGTCATCCATTTTTTTAAATAAATGAACTGTATTTTCCTTTCTATTATTTCATGACTGCAGTTTTTGTGAATCTGCCCCAATTTATCTATTTGTTCTCTTGTTGGTGGTTGAGTTGCTTCTTCTGGGGATGGCCAAGGGGATAGGACAATAAGTTACAAACCATTTTAGGTTCAAATTTATTTTCAAAAAATGCTTTTTAGCCCTGGCTGGTGTGGCTCAGTGGATTGAGCACCAGCCTGCAAACCAAATGGTCGCCAGTTTGATTCCCAGTCAGGGCACACCCCTGGGTTGCGGGCCAGGTCCCCAGTAGGGGGCACGCGAGAGGCAACCACGCACTGCTGTTTCTCTCCCTCCCTCTCTCTCTCTCTTTCTTTTTTTAAAAGATTTTATTTATTTATTTTTAGAGAAAGGGGAAGGGAAGGAGAAATCCACCAGCCAGGGCTCTCCCTCTCTTTATCTGCCTTTCCCTGTCTCTAAAAGTAAATAAATAAAATCTTTAAAAAAATGCTTTATATAAGAAAATATGTAAAGCAATGAAGGATCTAAATTAAAGGGTTTGCAGTCAGTTGTTAAAGCTCAATTAAAAAATTTGAGCTTTTATTCTGTATAAAAGAATACTAGGCCAGTTGGAAACACAAAGAACTAATTTTTTTGGTCATATCCATTGAACTTTTTAAAAAATTGGTCATACACATAGCCGAAGAAACAGTCTCAACAAATTCAAAAAGCTTCAGGTTACATTCTCTGATCAGATTGCAATAAAAAATTATAAATAAATTCTTTAAAGGTGATTAAAAAGATCTTAACTGGTAGTAAGTTAAATATATTCCTAGATAACACTTAAAGAAGAAAATAAAAGGGAAATTATGTTGTATCTAGAAAGAATGATTTATAAGAAAAAGTGGGATACAGTGAAGTTGTATTTAAGGAAAATAATATCAAAAACCCACCCTGACTCTCTGGCTCAGTGAATTGAGTGTCAGCCTGTGAACCAAAGGGTCTCTGGTTCGATTCCCAGTCAGAGCACATCTGGGTTGCAGGCCAGGTCCCCAGAAGGGGGCGTGTGAGAGGCAACCACACATCAATGTTTCTCTCCCTCTCTTCCTCCCACCCTTCCCCTCTGTCTAAAAAAATAAATAAAATATTAAAAAAATAAGATAACATTAAAAACTCTTATTATTAAGAAAGAATAGGGAACTTAGTAAAGAACAAATGTGAAAATATGTAGATTTTCAGTTGAAATCATTTGTCTTTTGTGTTATGAAGAATTTCAGGCAGATAATTTAAAATTGTCTTGGGTTGGTAGCAGTTCCTGGCAACTGACATAAGCAAATGCACATTCTCTCTGGGGCAGCACAACATCAAACCAGGCCTCAAGGAATTGCTATAGGTAAAATTCCAAGAAACCCATAGTAAAAAAAAAAAAAGTTTAAAAATATACAAACTAGGTACCATGGATAAGAGCTAGGAAACACAACCTGCTTCATATATTGGAATTATCAAATACAGGATAAAATAAGTTTGTTTTTAAAATGAAGCCAGAATAGTTGTGCTCGCTTCGGCAGCACATATACTAAAATGAAGCCAGAATAGGTCACTAGGTTGAGCATTGTTCTGCAAAGTGAAAGGTCACCAGTTCAATTCCCAGTCAGGCACATGCTTGGTTTGCGCTGGGTCCTTGGTTGGTGTATGTGTGAGAGGCAACCAATCGATGTTCCTCTCTTTCTCCCTCTTTTCTCTCTCTCAAAAAATAAAATCTTTAAAAAAATAAGAGAAATTTGAAAATTCCTGCAAGAAACTTCAGACTATTAAAAATTTCCAGAGAGAGATTAAAAAATCTAAATATATCTTACAGAGATAAGACATTATTCAAGTGGTTGAAATTTATGGACCATCTTCAAAAGTTTCTGTATTTTCCCTCCCACTCACCCCAACTTTCTAGGTACCAGGATATTATTCATTCTATTCATCTGGCCCGGAAGCCAAATTTGGGCCTAAAATCCTGTGATGGCAACCAGGAGCTTTTAAACTTTCTTCGAAGTGATCTAATTGAAGTTGCAACAAGGTTACAAAAGGGAGGGCTTGGTTATGTGGAAGAAACATCAGAATTTGAAGCTCGGGTAAGAACCTAGGAAAACTGGGTGGGCTGGGATGGGATGGGAGTAAAAGACAGAAAACTGTACTTGAACAACAATTAAAAACAAAAAAAAGAACCTAGGAAAACACCCTTTGAAATCTGTTACTCATGAAAACCCGATTTGGAATTGTTCCCCGATACTATTCTTGACTCCCCCTGATGGTCCTGGAGCTCATATTTTGGTTTATCTTGAAAGATGTGTGTAACTTAAACTTCTCTATATGGTATTTTTACTTTGTCGTCTTTTGCTGGTATCCAGAAAAATCTAATAGTTGGCTCAGAGCCTTTGTTCAAAAAGAGTTTTTTTATTAAGTTGAATGAAAACAGTTCCTGGAGCCGTAGTCCTATGACATTATTTAACATGTTCATTCACATGTGGTGCCTGTTTTTTAAGGTCTGAAATATATCTGTGTACTCTACTTTTATTCATTCAGTCTTCACACCAGGTTAGCTTAGAAGCATTATGCTTATATTGGGGCAATAGTCATACTGTTAAATGGGTACATTTCAAAGCTTCTTTATAGTCCTCTCATTTTACTGGTCAGTAGGACCTATAAGTGGTATAGGCAGAGCAGTTCAGGAGACCCAACATTCCACTTTAGGTTTAGGTGTCAAAGTTGAAGAGATTGGAGAATACTCTCCATCAATTACTATTGTAAAATGCTTTTTACTGATTTTAAATAATAAAGTCCACATTAACTCCAAACAGTATTTGTGGGTCTTTTCAAATTATTTATATGCATTATTGCATGTGTATTATTGTTATATCATTAAAAAATTTTTTCAACTATAGTTGACATACAATATTATGTTAGTTTCAGATATAATTGTGTGATTTTTATGAGCAGTTACATCTTTTCCCTCATTTTTCCTAATTTATAAACACTTTGCATTTCTTTATATCACTTCTCAGTACAAAATAACCCATGAAATTGATACGATTTTAAATCTTCCACTATCAAGAGTCTGTATTTCATTTTCTTTGCTATTAGAATTAGGAAATTATATGTGCAGCTTTTTTCTTTTTAATTAGTCTGGTTATGAATTCTTGGTACATTTCCTATGGAAAAGAATTTAAACATCATTATGTCTTTTAATGATTTTTTTTTGAATTATTCAACCCAAATGACTGTCATTTTCAAATATTACATTTACTCTTATTTATTTAGCAAATATTTATCAGTTGCCTACTTTGTGCCAAACTATACCTTACTAACATTGGGTTTTCATTGTTCTTTCTCTTTGTGATTATAAAATAGTGTCTTTTAATTGACATATCTTGTATGACTGAGAAGGTAGTGTTTGGTATTTAAGAGCATGATTTGGGTCAAAGTGATTTAGCTTCTGTTTCCTCATCCATAAAATAAATGTGAGGCTTAGATGAGGTCAAGTATGTAAAGCATATTATCTGACTGATAGTTTGTAAGCCAGTAGGTCAAAAATTTTTATTTTTTCTCAGTTTTTCTTTGCCTTGAGACTGTAGTTTTGCACATAGTTTACTTAGAGCCAAAGAATGATTTGCGTAACTTAAGTAGACCAAGTTTCAGCATTTCGTGGATCCCTTCATTGACGGAAAGGAACTGGTCAGCTACTTTTAAATGCGTAAGCCATCCATTGAACTGAGGAAGCCCATTAAATTAATGTTATGAGTGACCCATTGGTTGATTTAAATTTAGTCAAGGATAGTTTCATTTTTCTCTTGACCTTTCTCTCAATTTGATTTTTAAATCAATTCCTGTAGGTGGTCTCTTTAGAGAAACTGAAGGATTTTGGTGAGTGTGTGATTGCCCTTCAAGCCAGTGTCATAAAGAAATTTCTCCAAGGCTTCATGGCTCCCAAGCAAAAGAGAAGAAAACTCCAAAGTGAAGATTCAGCAAAGACTGAAGAGGTGGATGAAGAAAAAAAAATGGCAGAGGAAGCAAAGGTATCTAGTTAATGCAGATGTAGTTTTATGGCTGTAGAAGAGTGTGATTTGGTTTTAAATTAGTCTAACCCTGTGCTTTTTAGCTAAAGTATTATAGGAGAAACTTGGTTCTTCTTGCTGACACAGTAAAGAGCTATAGATCAGCAAGCCTATTAGCATGCAGGCAAAATTTATTAGTGCTAAGTTCTAATGGGAGAAAAAAAGCAAGGGTAGCCAGAGAGAGGGTAGCCACAGGGCCCGTGGCCAGAGGCCAGGTGATCAGGGGTCCCCTGAGTGGCAAGAGAGCAAGTCTTTGGTTATAAGGACTTGCATAGTTGATGGGATGTGAAGAAGTTTATATATTGATTGACAGGCAAAGGTGGTGCCAGCTTTCCCCCAGGGAGACATGACTACCCAAGCATAAGTATTTGTGGGGGTGTTAACCCAAATCCTTATTTAAAAAAATTTTTTTTAAAAGATTTTACTTATTTTTAGAGAGAGGGGAAAGGAAGGAGAGAGAGAGGGAGAGAAACATGAACGTGTAGTTGCCTCTTGCGTGCCTCCTATTGGGGATCTTCCCTGCAACCCAGGCATGTATCCTAACTGGGAATTACACCAGTGACCCTTTGGTTGGCAAACCGGCACTCAATCCACTGAGCCACACCAGCCAGGGCCTGAATCCTTCCTTATCTTGCTCTAGACTTCATTTGTTCATTTTGCATATGTGATAGGAGACAGGCAGTTAACTGAAGTTGTTTTCTGGGCTTTTTCTTCAAGCACTGTGGACCCCCTCCTTGCCCTACTTCTAGGCCTTTGGGTGAATAAAAGTCTAGAGGTTTTCCTTTTCCCAGCAAGTGGAGATGATACACAGACTTTCAAGGGCTCCCCACCTCCTGCGCTATCACAGTTTTGCTTGTGTTGTTGGAAATGCTGAGCAATATTACTGGACCAGACTAAGGACTGCTAGGACTGCTGAATTAGCTGGGAGACGTGTCTTCTTTTGCTTCCAGCCTCTTGTATTAAGTTCTTTGTTAGACTATAATGGTGAGGGCCCTGCTTTTGTCCCCCATCCCCCCACTCCCGCTGTTAATTTTTAGCCGCTTTTTACCAAAAGCACTATGAACCAGTGTTCCATTTTTGTTACTTTCACTGAAGTTTGTGGTTTTCAAACTGTTCTGTGTAGCACAGCCCTCCATCTAGGACTGGGTAATGGGTCAGAATGCCTCCCTTCCCCTTTCTCAGAGCTGATTCCTTTTTTTAAAAAGGTGGTAGTGGTTTTTAAGTTTTTAAAAATTGTGGTAAAAAATACATAACAGACAATTAGACATTGTAACCATTTTTTTGTGGTGTAGTTCTGTCATTAGGTATATTCACATTGTTCTGCAACTGTGTCACCATCGTCCATCTCCAGAACTTTTTCATCTTCCCAACTAAAACTGAGTTCATTACAAAGACTAAACTACCCATTTTTGTACCCCCCCCCCCCCCCGCACTCCTGGCAACCACCATTTTCTTTCTGTGTCTATATATTTGGATGCTATAGGTACCTCACATAAGTGGAATCATAGAATATTTATTCTTTTGTGACTGACTTGCTTAGCTTAATTTCTTCAATCCACATTGTAGCGTGTGCCAGAATTGTCTTCTTTTTTTTAACACTGAATAATGTGTTTTTGTACGTATATAATACCTTATTTTACTTGTTTGTCTTGTGGATGGACACTTGAGACATTTTCACATTTGGCTATTGTGAACAATGCTGCTGTGAACATGGTTGTACAAATATCTGTTTCAGTCCCTACTTTTAGGTCTTTCAGGTATAGACCTAGAAGTAGAATTGCCAGATCATGTAGGAATACTAATTTCTTGAGGAATGGTCATAACGTCTTCCACAGCGGTTGCACCATTTCACACTCCTGCCAGTGATACATGAGGGTTCAGATTTCCCACATCTTTGCCAGCACTGGCTATGCTCTGTTTCTTTGATAGTAGCCTAGGGTATGAAGTGGTATCTTGTGAATTTGATTTGCATTTCCCTAATGATTGGTGATGTGGAGCATCTTTTCATGTGCTTATTGGCCATTTTTCTGTGTTCTTTAGGCAAATATCCATGTAGTCATTTGTTTATTTTTCAAATGGATTGTTTGGAGTTTTTTTGTTACTGAGTTGCATGGGGTTCTTTATATGTTCTGGATATTAGTTCTTTATCAGACACACAATTTGCAAATATTCTCTTTTTTCTGTTGATAATGTCTTCTGATGTACAAAAGTTTTACATTTTAATTTTCAACTTACCTATTTTTTCTGTTGTTGCCTCTGCTTTTGCTGTCATATCCAAGAAATCATTGTCAAATTCAGTTTCATGAAGCTTCCCCCATTTTCTTCCACAAATTTTATAGTTTTAGCTTTTATGTTTAGATCTTTGATCCATTTCGAGTTAATTTTTGTAGATAGTAAAGAGTCCAACTTCCTGTTTTTGCATGTGGATATCCAATTCTCTTGTATTTTAATTTTAAAAGTAGTATGCTCATTGTAAGTAAATTGAATGTGAGAAATAAGTAAAATATAAAACAACTCCCATCCTAATTTCACTCCCCAGTAATATTACTCTTCAATAGTTTGATGTGTTTTCTATATACATACAAGTACGGGTTTGTGGGCTTTCACAGAATGGAACCCTTAACATAATGTTACGCGGTTTTTCACTTATCATCATGTCCTGAGCATCTGTCCTCTCTCCCTCTGAGTTTATGTAGATGTTCATTTTTCTAGCATCTTAATTTCATACTGATGAACATTATGTTGTCTCTGGTCTCTCTCTCTCTCTCTCTCTTTCTTTCTTTTTATTTATTTATTTTTAGAGAAGGGAAGGGAGGGAGAAAGAGAGGGAAACATCAGTGTGTGGTTGCCTCTCACACGCCTCCTACTGCAGACCTGGCATGTGCCCTATCTAGGAATTGAACTGGCAGCCCTGTGGTTCTCAGGCCTGGCGCTCAATCCACTGAGTCACACCAGCCAGGGCTAATTTTAAATTTTTTAAATTGAATTTATTAGGGTCACATTGGTTAATGAAATTCTATGGATTTCAGGTGGACAGTTCTATAATACATCATCTCTATATTGTGTATTCACCACTAAAAGTCAAGCCTCCTTCCATCACCATTTATCCCCCTATAACCTCTTCTACTCCCTCCTACCCTCCTTTCCCTCTGGTAATTGTCATACTGTTGTCTGTGCCTGATGAGTGTTGTGTTGTTTTTGCTTAATTTCTTCACCCTTTTCATCCTGCCTGGTTTTTCTTTATTAGAATAATTAGCAGCTCTATTTTTATATCTTTTCTCTATTCGATTTCTGTTTAAGATTATTTAAGAATTTGAAAACAATGCCTTATGGGAGAGGTCCCAGCTGTTATCCAGTGGCATGTTTTCCCCTATTTTTGATTTCTCCTTTTCTCCCTTCTTTTTTTTTTCCATAAACAACTGGTAAAAGCTTACTTGTGCCAGTCACTGTGGTTAGTCTGGAGATTACAATGATGAGTTGAAGCTAGAAGTCTGGGCCCTCAAGGAACTCAGTTTAAGTGTGAGAGACAGTTAAAGTAGTGTAACAAGTAGCAATGATAAAGAGCAGTAGTGGCTCACCAGGGATACCTAGCAGCAAATTAAAGAAAACTTCCCAGGGGAGGGAGCACATTAGCTGGGTTTTGAGGAAGAAGTTGGAGTTAATCAGGTCGTGGAAGGGTGCATAGGTTGAACATGTCCTTCTTGTCATTGACAGTTGCCCTCTCATTTACACAGAATAAGTCTACTCTCTCAAGCTCCTCAGATATTTGAACACAGTTGTCATGTACCCCCTAAGTTTCTTCCTGAGGTCAAGGGTGATAATGTGGTACAAGGAAGATCATTTTGGGGAAGAGGTAAGCACAGCAGAGAACTTAAGACTCAGTTAGATAAAGGTGTAACTATTAATTTATGACATAGGCTCGGAGACTTCACAAACATGCCATTATTGTACTAGCATTTAGTTCTCACCTTCTTATGTTCTTTTAATGATTATGTGGCATACAGGTAACCTGCCAGATGAAGTCTAAGACATTAGATAGTTATAGTCTCCTTTGCTAAATCACTTCTCATTAGGCATAATTTCTAGCTTACTGCATACTATATGGGTTTTGTTTTTAATTCAGTTTTATATAGAAAAGTCTATAGGTGTGATCTTTCTTTGCCATTTCTTTATCTGTAATGTTTTCTTATTGAGAACTAGATACAGATTTCTCACTAAGTTTTGTTTTTTTACTCAGCCCTATAGTGAAGTAACCTCTTCTTAGCTTGTCATGTGATGAGACTTGATGCTTAGCTTGATTAGGGAAGAAAATAGGAGCACTTTGCAGGTTTAACCTTGGGGCCCAGACATGTAGTACACAAATGGAAAGCATGGGAGAGTTTCATGGAAAATCAATTAGGTTGCCTACTGAGCAGTTCAACAATGTTCTCAGTTAAAATGGCATTATGCCCTTCAGTTCCCCACCAAAGGTCAACTTTGCCACAGCTCTGAAATTTTCCACTGTGCTTTGAAGGTTTCCACTCAGCATGGGCGAGGGTTGTTTTTTCATTTGGCATTAGGATGTTGCATGAGCTAATATCAGTCTCTAATCTGAGTTTTAGTTTCCTGATTTATAAAAGTAGATTATCTCTCAAATCTTTTTGTAATAGCCAATGATTTCAAATATTTAATGTTTATTTCATTTTCTTGTATTAAATGGGAAAGACATTGTATAATTTGGCAAAATCCTGGATTCTTTTAAGCCTTCTGCTTACTCTGGATCCATTTGTCCTGACAACCTGATTATCTGTTTTTGCATTTTATACATTTTTTGTGGAAGAATAAGGTCTGAAGCCTCATTAAATTTTTGCCAAGATCTACTGCCTTTTTACTGTTAGGCAGAAGGACTTGAATGTAAGCTGGCTTCCCCTTGGTTCTGTTGTACTCACTTCTAACTAGGGACCGACCTCATTTAAATTTCTTTAAAAATCCTGACCTGAGGATGTTTGTTGATTTCAGAGAGAGAGGAGAGGGAGAGAGCAAGACATCCGTTTGAGGAACAGTGATCTCTTAGTGATTGCCTCCCATATACACCCCAACCCAGTGTATTGAACCCACACACCTTGGTGTGCCCTGACCGCGAATCCAGCTTACACCCTTTTGGTGTATGGGACGATGCTCCAACCAACTGTGCTCCTTGGCCAGAGTGGGGCCAACTTGATTTAAATGGTGCCATAGAATTTGAATTTTTCACCAGGATAGTGTGTCTAGCCTTGCACAGAGTATTTACTAGGTTTCACCAGTGTTTAATGCCAAAACTTTTTCTTGCTGCTGTTGATGTGTTTTTAAAAACAGTCTTGACTATGATAGGGGTTTTTGTTTTTCTTTAATGTGCTGGACTGTTTTGAATTTTGTGTAGTTGGAGAATACCAGAATGTTGTTTTCAAATCTCGAGTGCCTCATGTTTTTGTCCTCAAAATTCAAGGCTGGTCTCGATGTATAATTTAGTCAGTATATAATAGGACACTAATGATTAGTATGTAAAATGGCAAGAGCATTGGATTGGGATAAATTTCTCCTAAATTGCTGTGAGCCCTTGAGTAAGCTTTCTTTCTACGAGAAATAATAAACGAACGTAACCCAGATGTACATAGTTCATACCAGCGTTATTCAGAATAGCCAAAAAATGGAAAAGACCCACATTTTCATTAACTGATTAATGGATAAACAAAATGTAATATATCCATACAATGGATATTATTCAATAATTAAAGTGGAATGTAGTATTGTTACATGTGGTGATACAGATAAACCTGTAAAACATGTTCTATTTAAAAAAAGCCAGTCACAGAAGGCCGCATGTTATACAGTTGCCTAGGGCTGGGGAAGTGTGGTGGGGGGTTAGTGTAGGGAATGGGGAATAACTGTTAATGGATAGTGTTTGTTTTTGGGGTGATGAAAACATTCTGAAGTTAAGATTTTTGATAGTTGTACGATCCTGTAAATATGAAAAACCATTGACTGTATGCTTTACAAGGTGAACTTGTTAATGTAAATTTTATTTCAATGTGTTTTTTAAATGAGGTTAAATAAGCCTGTTTCTAAGATCTCTTTAAGTTTTTTATTTTAATGAGCCCAGTTACTGAGTGCTCAAATTTATAGGCAGTAACTTCAGGAAGTAAAAAGCAGTACTGTATTCTGAAAGACGTTTTCTTAAATACTTTTTTGCATCTGACTATCCACTAGAGGACAGCAAAGCCCATTGTAGCCATTTCCTCCTTGCTCTCAATAACACTCTTCAAGGACTGAATCTCAAAATCTTAAATTTATATTCCATTTGAAGAATTTGGGTTGTTGTTACAGTAAGAGAATCTGTGGTACTGTACAGCAAGGGAGAAAACCAGCAGTTGTCATAATGGATCTCATGTTTTACTGGGCAGCTCTGAAGAGGGAAGGGAGGAAATTGTCCTGTGTTTCGAAGGCAGATACTGAAATATCTATAGGCAGAGGTTGGAGTAAGGAATGAGTCAATGTCCACTAGCACTTTAGCAGCCTCTTAAATAGATTTTTCTGATGTGTTTAAATTATCCTTGCTATTCATAAATGTATACCTGCAAGGCTCTCTATGGTTCTCTATTTCTGTAGGAAAGAGAAAGGACAGCATTTGTTTCTCTCCCTCACATGACAGCTTCAGAAGTGGCTCGATTATCTTTGTCCCTCAGCAGCTCTATTTTAAAGCCTGTGGCCTTCCAGAATAACTGGCCTTTCCTATAGGAGGAAGACTATATTACTTAAATAGACCTCTTTGCCTAGGGCAGGGCAGTGAAATCCAGCAGTGTTGTTGTCAGTTAGCTACAACTACCTGGAGTTGTAAAAGTAGCACGGATTGCTAACCTACTTTAGTTTAGTCATGACTGAGTCAAGCAGTGTGACTTCCACAAGGCTGATGATACTAAGGTAACCTACCTAGTCTCTTAGCTTCTGGTGAACTGTCTTAGCTTTACCTTGTCCATCTCAGGTGTGTTTTCGGAGTATAATACCCCCAAGGTAGCCTTTGTTTATGTAGATGGCTCACCTAATCATTTAGGCAAGAAGTGGTAATACAAGTAAATGAATTATTGTAAAATGGCATTTCTGTTCCTTCTTAGAGTGTATATTTTATAGGAGAGAGGGTTGTGTTTATCATCAAAACTCCAGATTATGTTTTTCACCACCCCAACTAGGTTTTGCTTCACTGAATCTAAATTAATTTGCATTTTATGATCATGGGAGGAGGCAGCACAGGTTATGCTGAGGTTACCTGCCCAGAATGAAATCAGGCTAACTCCTGGGACTTTGTGAAATTTTCATTTAATTTGATGATAAATTTACAAGGAATATTTTGTGTCAGTACTTCATACTTATTAAGTGTATAGAGTACTTCATGTCAGGTTGGTTAAAAAGTTCATTCGTTTTTTCCCCCCCGTAAGATGACTCTAGTAGTGTTTAGTTGTCTTCAACTTCACTCAAAACAATTTTGTTAGATTGTATTTGTGACAGCTGTCATATCAGTATGCATTTACAGATAACATCAAAATTGGTGAATTTTTGTGTAGCCATTATAATACTGAAAATGGAAAAATAAGCAACATTTTCAGCATATTACGCTTTATTATTTTCAGAAGGGTAAAAAATGCAACTGAAATGCAAAAAAATGATTTGTGCAGTGTATGGAGAGAGTGCTGTGACTGATTGAACATGTCAAAAGTGGTTTGCAAAGTTTCGTGCTGGAGATCTCTCACTGGATGATTCTCCACGGTCTGGTAGACCAGTTGAAGTTAACTTGAGATACTGAGAACAATCAGTGTGATGTCGTGGAAGATAGTTGACATACTCAAAGTATCCAAAATAAAGTTATTGGTGAAAATTTCACTTTACAGAAAAAACTAAATGAACTTTTTGGCCAACCCAGTAGGATTTTTAAAATATTTATTTAATATTATTTAGATTGTGGCACATAACTAATGCAGAAACTAATAATCTTGTTAACCACAGTTTTATTAGCTATGTGACTGTTGCATATCAGCGTTTGCACAATACAGGGGTTCCTGCCTTTGAATGATACTGAATCTTGAAATAGTTTTCACTAGAAGAGATGTGTCTTTAGTTATTTCCCTCCTTTAATTCCTTGTGTGACCTTTGGCACAATTTCTTCACCCCCTTAGAGCTTTGATTTCTTCTATAAGGTAAATGAGTTAGATAGGAGGAGCTCTGTGAGGTAAATGTACTCAGAATTCTCTTGTATCGTTACCTATACCTAGTCTTCTTTCAGTGTATACTCTGCCAGTATTATGTGAAAAATCCTTGTCTTTGAGGTCACTGTGGTAATGCTGGCCTGATTTGGTTTCTGTTTAGGTTGCATCTGCTCTAGAGAAATGGAAGACAGCAATCCGTGAAGCTCAGACCTTTTCCAGAATGCATGTTTTGCTTGGGATGCTGGATGCCTGTATCAAGTGGGATATGTCAGCAGAAAATGCCAGATGCAAAGTTTGTCGAAAGAAAGGTATATTTAGGTCAATATTGCTTATCTGAGTGTGTATTAGGACCTAGGACTTCCGTTCCCCAGATCTTTTCTCCCCTAAAGAATTGTACATACACAGGTTTTTAATGTAGTGGGAGAGATTTTACCTTCTGGAGATCTACAAAATGCTGTACTAAAGTCACATGTCCTCAAGTCATATCAGGCCCTTTGTCCCTCACTTTTGAGTATAAAGTAAGAGCAGTTGATGTTTCCAATCTTTAAATGTTAGTTATACAGGAAACAAAATTAGTTAACCTGAACATTTTAATCCCTTTTATTATCTGTGAAGTAAGACGGGTGCTACCACCAGAGGGCAGTACTTGTACATTGTACATTGTGAAGAATATTCAGGTTTGGTTGTTTCAGCACTGAGTTCTGTAGACAGGCATTTGGGAACTGTTTAGTGCTGAGACTTTCAGAGTCCATATATGTAAAAGGAACTTCATGGCTAAAGCCTTCCCTGGTGATTAACTTTTCAGTGGTTAAAACTGTTTTGTGAATTTGGCAAGAATTTAATTTCCAATTATGAAAAGACCTATGTAAAGTCATTTGGTTGCTGTAAAAACTGATTTAGAGTAAAAGTTGGGGAGGGGAAATGACCATGTTAAGTTGGTTCAGTGTATTTTCAAATGTAGGGAAACCTGAATGTTGAAGAGAAATGTACCAGGTGTGAGTTGGGAAGTGTTTAGGGGGGTCCAGAAGAAGGAAGGACATAAAATGTAATACTTCATGGGGAGTCATTTCTGAGTGGGAAAGGAACAGCAGAATTTCCTGCTGTCGTTTAGTTTTTGCTGCCTCTTAGTAAGTGTTAACCGTCTTGTCTTAGCCCTTGGTAGATTGGGGGATATAAGGCAGAAGACCTAAGCCCTAAATTAAATTACCTACAGACTAATTTGTGATACATTTCTTTTCCGAAAATTACTGCATTTTTTAAAAAATACAGGGTAGCACTATACTAGAATGTTTGTTCTTCCATGCTGTTAATTGAGGGTGAGCGGCTCTTTCTTATAGCTTGTTGACTGTTGCCATGTTCCTGACAGTGTTATACAAGTTTATCTCTTTGCAGGTGAGGATGACAAACTGATCTTGTGTGATGAGTGTAATAAAGCCTTCCACCTGTTTTGTCTGAGGCCGGCCCTCTATGAAGTACCAGATGGTGAGTGGCAGTGCCCAGCTTGCCAGCCTGCTACTGCCAGGCGCAACTCCCGTGGCAGGTGAGAATTCTTTTAAAAACAAATAAATGAATAAATAGCTATTATAATTGTGCTTCAGTTATTCAAACTGAATGATTCTAAGGAACTTTAAGTTCATCTATTGAGAATAGAGCATGTGACCATTTAAGGTATTAAAATAGGAGCTCTGATTTAATTGTAACTTAATGCTGACATTTGTGGTTTCCACTACTTTGTTCTCTGTCTTCTTGACCATACGTCTGCACCCTGCTTCCAGTTTGCAACCACGGATCCTGAAACTCCTTACCTTCCTTATGCAGACCTGTTACTTTCCTTCCTTATAATGATTAGAATTTGGGTGTCACTTGGACATCTTCCTCTCCCTTCCCTTCCACGGTTGTTTATTTGCCAGCTGTTACCAGTCAGTGTCCAGATATCCTAGGAATCAATCTGCTTTCCATTCTCCATAGTCCCTATTGTCATTGGTCCTCCTACATCTCTCACCTTGTCTCCTTCAGTGGCTTCTCAGCTCCTTACCTCATGTCTTTACCTTTTTTAGCTTTCCAGCTTTTGTGGTTGATACCAGAGTGGTTTACAAAAGGCTCTTAAATGTACAATACTGGCATGTTTTTATGAACCCTTCCCATATTTGTGTGCTTGTGACAGACTATTCAGTGTGCATCCTTCTCGTGCTTTCGTCCCAGCAGGGAATATTCTGTCTTCCCAGAAGTCCCTCATTTTGAGGGACTGGGTAAAATACCAAAAATTTCATGCTCTTTTGAATTGTCCTTGCATCCTTAGAATGAATTGTTCCTCTCTGTGTTCCAGTTGGGTGTTAAATCTCTAAAACAGTATTTTGCTGCACTTTACCTTTATGATTCGTTTTATACCTGTCTTCCTATGAGATTGTTAGTGCCCTGTGAGTAGAGGTCGTGCTTTGCTATTCAGTCTAATCCCAGTAAGACCAAACACAGGGCTTTATAAAAAGGAGGTGCCTAATATTTGCCGAGTTAATACTGTTGTTTTCCATGTTGAAATTTGAGGTTGTAAAAGGGCAGCTTATAGGCATTCTGGCTTGGTCTGTCTTTGAAAGGGCAGAGCTGTTTGATCCTGACCCCACCTAACAGTATTACTCGGTTATTTCTCACTCCATTCCAGCTACACTTAGAGAGATGAGGCATGCTATTCTGAAATGGTGGGGCTTTGGACCAGCTGTTCTGAGCTGGGATTACCATTGCTTTGATGTTATGGTCATCTGCAAGCTGTTTCAGCTCCTGGAAGGGGGCCATCAAGGTGGAGTAACACCTGTCTGGGCTTTTATTCTTTCAGTCTACCCCAGGGTTGGGGACACATTTTAATACCTTAAATGTTACATTATCTGGCTGCCTTTGCGAGGTAAAAGGAATAGAGTTTTGTATTGTTTTGTGTGGGGGGAGGGATAGGGGTTGCATTTTGCTCTTGATTTCTGTTGCCATTGGTATCTCGTCCAAAGCATTTGGGGCCTGGTGGAGGAGGCATGCAGTTGAAGTTTAGGTTTTTATTCTCTTTCCTGTGCCCGGCCTAGATTCAGTTTCCCTCCCCTCATCATCAGATCTTTGTAGTGTGTGAAGAGAAAAAGGTTGCTGAGATCCCCATGGGACTTTATGCCCCTGGGCACAATGTGGCCTTAGAACCACGTTCTCTACGTGCTCTTCCCACCTCACAGGAATTATACTGAAGAGTCTGCCTCTGAGGACAGTGAAGATGATGAGAGTGAAGAAGAGGAAGAGGAGGAGGAAGAGGAGGAAGAGGAAGAAGATTATGAGGTGGCTGGTTTGAGATGTAAGTAGTTAGTTTGCCTTCATAGTTAACTTCATAGTCTTTCAGGATGACTTGGAAAGACTGGGTTGGCTGGCAGTGGACGGACATTGTCGCTGCAGTGCCTTCTTCCTTGTCTCCCGTATTGTGGCTGCTGGGGTGACTTCACTGCCATGGCTTTATTTTATGTATTGTGTGTATGTGTTAATAAAAATTCCCAGAATATCCTGTCTTTTTTGGGAACATGTAGATATTCCTTTATGTCTTTTCTTTTTTTAACTTTTATTTTTTTTTAGAGAGAGGGGAAAGGAAGAGAAAGGGAGAGAAACATCAATGTGCCAGAGAAACATTGATCAGTTACCTCTCACATGCCCCCAACCAGGGGCCTGGCCCATACCCAGGCTTGACTGGGAATCAAACCGGCAACCTTTTGGTTCATAGGCCAGCACTCAACCCACTGATCCACAATAGTCAGGGCCACTGCCACAGTTTTAGAAGGGTTTTCAAGGTGCCATTTAACTGCCTTCCTATTAGGAGATTGGGTAGCTTGATCTCAAGAACATCAATTTATGGCAGATTTACTTGATCCAAGATTTAATGGAATTCAAGGTCCCAGGTATGTTTGTGACAGGTCTTCTAGTTCCAAACCTCTCAGTGCCTGGGGACAGTGGGTAAAAACGGTCTAGGCCCATTTCCACCCCCGAATGGTTCTTTTGCCCTCTGGTGTAGTTATGCTTTCAGAGAAGTTATTTTTTTCTGGTTATAGTGTTTTTTCTCTCTCATGTAGTATGTAGGACCATAGCTTTGCTAACTTGGAGAGGGAAGACTGGTTTTTCGTGGCTCAGGTGTAACGTTGTTAGGAAGGGTTAGATCTGTTTCACACTAGGTGCCAGGAGGCGGGGCAGGGAGACATCTTTTATGCTCGCCTTGTTGACTCTTATTCTGTTATGTTCATTTTGTGAGTCTTAGGTGCCTTGTTATTGTCATGGTTAAACCTAAAGTTCTGCAGTTTACCCTTTAAATGGCCTCCCTCTTTCTAATACATACCTTTCTTTGTAGGTTAGTAGAAAAAAAGACCACAGATCAAAATTTTGATGAGCTCTTGAAAAAGATGGTCTGATTCCCAACCTCATAGCCCTCTGCATGATTGGGCTTTGTATGAGGAGAGGGCGAATGTTGGCATGACCAGTCCCTTTCTGCAGTGGTGCTGCCAAATGTGAGGGCTTTGGACGTGCACACCTGCTCCCATCTCGCCAGTCCTTCAGGCTTTTAAGTTGGGACACCTCAATTTCACCCATTTCTATTGGGTTTCTTTTGTTTATTCGCTAGGCATGATCTTCCAGATGCATGGAGTGAGGAGACAAACAGTCCATTAAACTTGCATTACAAAAAGACCAGCATCTACCAGCCAAGAATTGTGATTCAGATGCACGTTTATCTGGGAACAGATTCTGAATAGAGCAATGTATTGCATTTGTTTATTTTCAAACTAGAGATTGCTTTCCACTTCTGAGTTGTTCTCTTTCCAGGGAATTGTTTTCTTTCCAGGTTTCAAGGGCTTTGTCTGCCAAAAGGATATAGTGGGTATTTGGTACTTTAGATTTTTTTTTTGTCTACTCTACCTTTTAGGCTACTAAAGATGTGATTCCCTAGTTCAGTGCAAGTCCTTGGGTTGGTGACTGTCCCTAGCATCCCAAGTTTTATCCTTGACATCAGCTTCTTACTCCCTATTCCTAGCTTAATCTTGAGCTTGAGATCCTGAAATAGCTGACGAAGGGCTATATCATGGTCTAGAAGTAGAGTATAAAACACTGTTTATTCTTGATATCACTGCCTCTGTATGCCTGTCTTTGTCCAGATGTCACCTCCTTGCTTTCCAGGGAAATTTGCTTAATGGAGAAACCTTGAGCTAATCCTCGTGGAGCATTGCTCCCCCAGGAGATACTGAGGAATGCTGGTTTGTGTGACTTGAGCACCTGTCGTAAACCTGCAACACAATTAGTCTTGGGTGCCTTTGTAATTTTTCTCTCTTTGGGGATCCTAGGCAGGGTTCTTATGGAAGTGGCCTAGCTGATTGTCTGTGGTTTTCATAAATGCAGGAAAGCAGGACTAGGACTATCCCTAAATTGTATTCAGTGAGGAAGACATGGCATAAGTACTTCACATAAATATCAGCTTTTCTCTGAGAAGATTGTGAGGTGAATTTAGGATAAACTGGGAATTATAAAACGGGATCTCTTCTATAGTCAGATTTCATCTCAAATGTAAAATACATTACACGCTTTCAGCTTGAATGTGGGCTGTAGGAATTCCAGGCAGACCTGTAGCCATTGTCCTCTCGGTGAGTCAGTTTACAACTGACTCCTTCAAGGGCCTCGATCCCAGGAGTAACTGAACAGGGTGGGGCCAGGGGATAGAAGAACTGAAGGAACTGACCTTCTGAAGAAGCTCTTAAATGGTGTTTGGTGGCTTATGAAAGGTGTCCATTCTTCATCTTCTGCCACCTTTAAGAGGTCCTGTTAGGTAGGGCAAGAGATATGTTAGCAAACCGCACCCTGTAACCCAAGGAAGCCATTGCTTTGGTTGTCCAGACTATTTGCCCATTCCATAACATGCTCCCATTATCCTCAGTTGTTCTCCTCTCAGTCTGTATTTTTTATTTCAGTGAGACCTCGAAAGACTCTCCGAGGCAGGCAGGGTGTGATCCCCCCTGTGGTAAGGCCAGGCCGACGACCAGCCAAGAAGCCACATCCTTCTACCAGGAGGTCTCGGCCAAAGGCACCACCTGTGGATGATGCTGAGGTTGATGAGCTAGTAAGAATTATTTATCATTCTGCCTTTAATGTTTGTTTCTTATCCCCCACTCCAGCATTAGGAATTCATTTGGCAACAGGTGGGAGCCTCCCCCTCTCCTCCTTCCTCCCTAACTTTGGAGGCTGATGGGTGGGCCTATAGCAGACAGAGGCATCAGGCCCTCCAGGAACAGCTATGTCCGGCATTCCCCTGCTATAGCCTGCAAACATTGTCTCCTTTAGTTAACAGGCAGCCTGTGACTTGTTAAGGATTTTAAAATAGTATCCATGTGTCTCCAGTGGCTCAAAGGGGCTGGGTCTCCATTGTGGGAATGTCAGCAATGTTGGAGCCTCACTTACTGGTCTTTTGCTGGCAGTTGTTATGGGAGGGACATTACTCTCCCCTCTGCTCCTCAGCCAATGTGATTTTAGTGGTTTTGTTTTAGATTTCACTTGAGCTTTAAAGAACAAAAAAAGACCTTTGAAAACTTTGTTTCAACAGGTCAAATTGGGGTTAGGGTGGACTGGGGGCATAAAGCAAGCTATTACAGTAGCTCGGAGGGCACTGAAGATTCTCCTACTTGCTCAGCCCTAACCCCTTCAACTCTGAAGCTCCTTCTGCTTCAAGTCACATCGTGTTATTGGCTACCTGGGAGGGAGGCTCCACCTCTTTTTTCCTTAGTCACTCAGCTCCCACGTACCTGCAGCAGGAGAGCATAGGAAAAGCAACGTACCTCTTTTTTCCTTCCCTGAGACTACCTACCCCCGCAAAATTGCCTGCCAGTGGTCCCCATAACCCCTCTGGCTTTCTGCAATTGCTTGCTTATACCCAACTACAGTGTTACCACAGTCCCAGGTCCATCCACTCTCACTGGGCTAGTGTCCTGTTGACAGTGGCCTTCTCTGGCTGCCCTTCGTCAGGACTGCTATCACACCGCAACTGCTGTCTGCCCTCTGCTTCTTTGATCACTGTCTGCCAGGCAAGATGCCCATTCCCTGGCCCAGAGGGCTTTCTGACTTGAACGTCATACCATTTTGACTGTGTCTGCTTCAAGAAAATTGTTGAACTCTTTTTTTCTCTCTGTTTAAAGCAGATAATACATTTTCTGCTTCATCCACTCTTCCCCTCTTGGACCCATAATAACATATCTTCTTCCTTTGGCACCAGGTGCTCCAGACCAAGCGGACCTCTCGGAGGCAAAGCCTGGAGTTGCAGAAGTGCGAAGAGATCCTCAACAAGATTGTGAAGTACCGTTTCAGCTGGCCCTTCAGGTGAGCTTTGTGCTCCCAAGCCCAGGGGAGTTGGACTGACCTAGCAGCTGAGGGAGTGCTTGTTTGAACCCCAAGGAACTAACATGATCCCATCTTTTCAAGACATCTCAGTGGCAAGGGATTAGCGTTCCAAACCTGTAGAGATGACTCTTAGTACGAGGTGAACACGCCTTCTCTGTGCCCGCCAGTTGGCTGAACTCAGCAGGGGTGGGCCTTCTGTGGCTGATGGTTTAACATAACAGCAAAGTTTATTGTATTCAAGACTGTGCTGATAACTCCATTTGGTTCTTCTCCACAGGGAGCCTGTGACCAGAGATGAGGCTGAGGACTACTATGATGTGATCACTCACCCCATGGACTTCCAGACAATGCAGAACAAATGTTCCTGTGGGAGCTACCGCTCTGTGCAGGAGTTTCTTACCGACATGAAGCAAGTGTTTACCAATGCTGAGCTGTACAACTGCCGAGGCAGCCATGTGCTGAACTGTATGGTGAAGACAGAACAGTGTCTGGTGGCTCTGTTGCATAAACACCTTCCTGGCCACCCATATGTCCGTAGGAAACGCAAGAAGTTTCCTGATCGGTTTGCTGAAGACGAAGGGGACAGTGAGCCAGAGAACATTGGACAGTCGAGGGGACGAAGACAGAAGAAATAGAAAGGTGGGGCCCTGGTAAGGGAGAGGGAACTGATGTTGGGGGAATACAGGGGAGAGCAAGGGAAGAGTGGAAGGGAGGCGAGAGAGGAAGATGGAGAAGAACGCGGAAGGGAGGAGGACATCACAGGGAGTCCAGAAATGCCTGTCACCCCAAGTTCGTGGTTTTTCTAAAACTCTCCATAGGGCCTTAATCAAGCAGAGCTCTTTGGAGAGTGTAATACTGTGTTGGTGGTCTCTGCCTAGAAATATGGGTGGTAGATGGCCTTAAACTCCCCCTCCCCCTTCCTGAGAGTTTCCAGGAAGAGCCCAAGGGCTCAAACCCAGTTTCTTTCCTTCTTTCCTAAGGTCCCTTCCACTTTGGCCACCACAATAGTGCCAAGCCCTCTGGTCTCCAGGGGCAGGATTACTGTATTTCATAGGAGGAGCAAGTGTAATCAGGCCAGTTAGGGAGGTGGTGTTGATTTTTTAAAATCTATATTTATATACAGCCTTGTTTCTTTAAGCCCATGCTGTCTCTTCCTCCCTCTCCCTCTCAGGTGACGATATCAGTGAGTGCCATACAGAATTCTGTATTCACCAGCATCATGAAACAATTGTGCTCTTTTGAGTTGATCTTGGCAGAGTAAAGGGACATTTCCCCGAGCCATTCCTGAGTACCCTTCCCCTTCTTTGTGACAACTCTCTTTCTAATCCCACCCCACCTCACCCTCTCAAACAAACAAACAAACAAAAACTAAGGCACTTCACTTAGAGACTGGAGTCCTGCTTATAATCATGCATATAATCTTTACTTTGATGGATCTGGCTAGAGGGGTGTTGGAGCCCAGCCCACCCACATACCAGACAAGCTCTTAGGGGAGCAGAAGAAAAGCAGGAAGAATTGAAATGTTTAATTTTTTTAAAATTGACTTTTCTAGTTATTAAAAGTTGCTTGTTTCAGCAGTGATATTGTATAAAGAACATCTTGTAAAATATTTCTGTCATCTTGCTTTGGCACATGTACAGTACAATTTATATGATAATGTGTTTGCTTTCCTTTGCCCCATCTCCTCCCTCAGCCTAGGTTCTCTCCTTTCGAGAAGTGGGTTGGAGGTTCATCATAGCAATCAATGTGACCTGGTGGGGCACCCCCCTGCCTGCCCGCCCCTGTGGCTGTTTCCCCCTCCTCCATTTCCATCTGCACCGTCCTCTTCCCATGCCTCTCTGGCCTCAGACTCTACTCCCTGAGAACCTGGATCTTTCAGTGGTGTCAGTGGGAGGAGGGATGGGAAGAGAAGTTAGACAGCTCCTCCCCCCAGTGACTAGCGCTAGTAGTTACATTTAGGCAAAACTTTGTAGTCTTCTCTCCCTTTTATGAAAGATTTTGATAAAAATGCAAAACAGGGTTTAATTTTCTTTTTTATCAACTTTGAATTTGGAAATTTTGAGAACTTAGGTTCTTCTGTACCTATTTAAATTAAGGGAAAAGAATTTCACCAAGGGGATTGCAACTTCTAGGACTTGAGAATAAAGCCTCTTAGTATTAAACTTTTAAGGTGTGGTCCCTGTCTTTCCCGTCCTCCTCGTTCAGGGACTTTGGGGATTTGCTCCAGTGGCTGGTGGATAGGTTTACCGTCCCCTCTCCCACAGGCTTGGAATTAGCACTGACATGACAATTTCATAATCCCACCCACCGACACCTTTTCCTGCCTCTTACCCTAGAGCCAGTCTGTTCTTGTTAACAGTAAGAATCCTGTGTTCCCACTTTAGTGACACCTGAATTGTTTTTAATTGTCTTTAAGGAGGAAGGGCCCCATTGAGGGGTGAACTTGTAATAAATTGGAATTTCAAATAAACATTATGTACTTGTGTTTATAAAGAAACAATTCTGGTGAATCTTTCTTTCTGCAGGTGGTAGTGGGTAGTATATGTCCTGAGCATTGTTTTCTTGTCGACTCTTGGAACCAGTTTTTCCTCAGCATCGAGAGGACCGCTGACTTTTTAGCCGCAGGTTAGACCCAGCTTCTGGGTCTCTGAGGCTTCCTTGCCTCGAGAGACATTTCTGATGCCCCGGGTACCAGCACATGACCTTCAAGTTTCTCCTAGCCTTGTCTCTGTCTGAAACCCCCCAGAGTTTCATTTGAAATTTCTAAGAGTTAGGGGAAGTTTTTTTTAAGACTTCACTGTGGAAATTTATGTGCTCCTTCCGTTAATTTTGGGGAAACTCCTGACATTTTAAAACACTTTCAAGGAAAATTTCAAACTACACAAAAAGAGTGAAAGTATAGTGAATTGTCATGTATATAGCTGTAACAATTCTACCACATAGCCAATCTTGTTTTCTTTAGACCTTCATTTATTTTTTATGCTGAGACGTTTTATGAACTCTTGAGTGGTTGATTCTGAGTAGGAAACTGCTGGGTGGCAGCCTGTCTGTGGAATTCAAAAATTTGTAGAGCCACGGCATGACACCCTGTTTACTGAGAAGGGAAACTGCCAGTGTTTGACCAGCGGAACCAGGGGCAATATACGGTAAAGTGGAAAGACGTTTGAGGAGGCACGTAAACCCAGGGTGCAGCTTCTGCCGCTGACACGCTGTGTGGCCCTGCTGAATGTGGGCTGGGACCAGGCCTGCACTGAGCACTTGGGGATTTTCAGTCTCGAAGGGGAGGAAGCAGTTTGCCCCAAGATCAAATTGGATTTGATCGGCCCTAAGTTTCTGGATAAAGGAGGGTGCTACCTCTGAGCATTTTCTACATGCAGTTGGACTCTACGCTCACATGTTTACAGTCCTGTTGCTTGGGTAGGTTCCTTAGGCCACACTAGGACAGTGCCTGTGGGCCCATGTGACTTCACCCAGGGTCTGTATCCTGGTCCTGTCCAACTTCTCAGCCCCACTCCTCCCTACCCCTCCAGTGGTGTGGCCGTGGGGGGAGCCACCTGATTTTGGTTAACTACTGCAAAGAGATGAGAACTTACGAAGACAGATCTGAATCACTACTTCTGGGAACCAGCGAAGACCTCTCCCTCATCCTGCTTTTTCCTCAGGAGATACACTGCAGGGGTGGCAGTGAGGTGGTGTCTGGATTCCAAAGCCGCCACTTGGGCAGTGAGTTGTCTACAACTTGCCAGGGAACCAGGGTCTCCTTAGCAGGGGTTGAGAAAACTCAAGGTAGAGAAGGTTGCTCTTGTTATTGCTTCCATTACTACCCCTGCCCAGGGCCTTCAGGCCTTTCTACACCCAGGATTGCCCCAGAATCCTGGAGTTTTCTCTTTCAGGGTGGGACTGATAGCAGCTACTGACACCCCTGGGGCCTCACCTCAATCTGACCTCAGTCAAGACTCCTGCGAACTTTGAATTGTTTCCGGGGAACTAACACCAATGGAGAAGTTCCCTTAACTCAGGGAACTTCCCTTAAGTCAGAAGTTCCCTTAACATGTGAGTTCTGACTGTGGACATGTGCATACCCACAACCTGTGTGGTCCTAAGGCCCACCTGCTGAGCCACCAGGACCACTGAGGGTAGGGGCTGGAGGCACATAATGCACAGGCCAGCAGGGGTATTTGGGGGAACTCTGGAATTACTTCCCTAGGGGTGGGGGGAGATTCTGCTTTGGGAGGGGCTTCTCTGGACAAAACCACCCCAGGTTACAATGTCTGCAGTTGCCCCTGGGAGGTGGTGGTGGCGGAAATCACAAAAGCTCTGGAGGCTACAGACAACCTGGCTCTCTGCCCTGGAACCCGCCAAGTCCTCCACTTGCCACTGTCTGTGAAGTGGGGAGAGGAGGACCAAATTGAGGATTTTGGTAAAAGGTCTTCAATGAATGTTTCCTTCCTTTTCCTCTAGGGCCTGGGACATTTCCTTAGTGGCTTCCAGTGCTGAGAAGCCTTGGTTGGCAGGGTCCACACTCCCTCCCCAGTGAACCATCTCAGCCTTAAAGCAGACCAGGTCCCATCGCACTTCCCCCACAACCCCCACCCCCTCCCAGTCTGGAAGCCGGTCTGGTTTCTGCTGAGTGGGACATAGCCAAGGACCACCTCTCCCTCGTCCAACGATGGGCAAGGAATAGGGTGAACCGGTGCCACAATAATGCTAACCCTCCGCCAGGACACACTTGCCTTTTTCTTCACACCTCCTAAATCCTCTCCTTTTGCCCTAGCTGGCCCTGCCCTATACAGGCCCCTCACGCTTCAGCTCTACTTCCCGCAGACCTGGCCTATCAGCCCAGCTGGGTGCAGCCACTGCCCCTCCCACTCTGAACTTGGGGCCCCTGTCACCTTTAATAAGCTCATCTTGTCTCACTCAAGGACACCTACCTCATAGGGAGAGTTACAAGGTGTTACGGTCACTTGGCTGCGTTGGTCAAAGGGATGGGGACCTGCTGTGTACTCCATGAGAAAGGAGAGATTGCACAGGGAGGGGGCCACATGTAGGACATGCAGAAGCAAAGGCACAAGGATTGCAAAATTCCCCCAGCAGCCAGTACTGTGTCTTGTGATGAGGGACAGCCCCAGACCCCTCTCAACTGATGGAGCTAGCTGTCTCTGAGACATTGACACTGTTTTTGTTTTGTTTCTTGTCCTTTGAGATGTGTGGTTGGAGCTGGGCGAGAGCTCTGGCCTGAGAGGCCCTGGGTTTGGGGGCTGAGCCCTAGCAGTAAAATGAAGCAGTGGACCTTGGGCCTCTACTTGGCTCTAAAGTGAGGCTGGCCACGGGGCTGGGTCTTTGGGGTCCCCTGGCAGTGACCACGGTGTGTCTTACACACCCAAGAACAGTATCAAGACCTTCACCTTGCTGGAGTCACAGTGGCTAAAACTGAGGCCAAGATAGGGCCCTGGATTCTGACCCCAAGCTGATGGGGGTCTCTGGGACCTGGCACACAGAAACACGGACCTTTTCCTATCCTTCAGCACAGGAATCTGCAAGATGCCCCAGGGATCCATACATACTCCCCTGTCACATTTCTCATTGCTGCTCCCAGCACCTCAAATCTTTCCACAGCCCCTTAGGAGCTGGGGACCCAATACCCACTGTACTCAGGGGATCCCATCTCTAAGCCTATGTCTGCTACCAAGATGCCCAGATACCAGTCCAGGCACATCTCTACTCCACTGAGAGAGATGGGGTGGGATGCACTGACGGGTCCCAGTGAGTGACGCGGGTGCACTCACAATCTTTGAAGGCAATGAGGATGGTCAGAGTCTAGCCTCAGGCCCCAGAGAGGAGACAGCAGGCTGGGCTACAAGAGGCAGTAGGAGCAGGTCCTGAGCCTATGAGAGAAACTTTGGGAGGCTGATGCCCTCATTTTCTACACAAATGAGGAAAGCAAGAGTCTGAGAAAAGAGAGACTTACCCACAGCCCCAAACAGGCTAGACTCTTCAGGGCCAGAGGTGGGAGTGGCATCCCAGGGGGTTCCCTGAACATCCCGGCAGGCATCCCAGTCTCACTTTGGGAAGCAGGAGCCCAGGCCTCAGAGGCAGGCAAGTGGGTTGCCAAAAGGAGCAAAGACAGGCAAAGCAGAAACACACACACACACAAAATCTGGGACTCCAGCAAAACACAGCTGTTCCGTGGGGCACGTTCTCCTGAGTAATGGGGAGCCAGAGCTCAGGGGCAGGGGGATGAGCCCTGCACCCACCCCAGCTCTGCTCACCAGTGAGATTCCTGCAGAGCACCCACCCTCCTACTTTCCCCCTTCCCAGGCCAGAAAGGACTCAGGGTGCCACAAGGGGGTTTATTCCAGTCACAGCTTCCAGAGAAACTCAACAATAAATTACATCATTAAATAAACTCCCGCCTGGACCATGCTCCCTTCTGCCCCCTCTCCACATGCTCCCCCAGCAGGCCGTGGAGACTTGGCTAGGCCCACCCCCTGCACTAGGCCATAGGGGAGTGAGCCTCACCAGGACTTCACATTCGAGGGCTGAAGGAGAGTCTCCCCTCCCTGGTTCTTGGCCCCCTTGCACTCACTTGCCTGACCTTGACAGCTGGGCAGCTGCTAGTCAGCTGTCTCCTCCGGAGGGTGTGTGTAGGAGGGGGCAACAGCCGCCCTGCGCAGGCCTGTGTACCTAGAGGTGTGTGGGGTTCTCCAAAGAGGGGTCCGTCTTAGTCATGTGCAAGACCACGGTGGGGGCCTTATAGTGGCAGTGAGTGCCACGGCCATAGCCCCCCGGGGCCCGGCAGGCCTTTGCGCGGGCCCGGCCAGCTGCCATCTTGCGGTGGCATAGGCTCTGCCAGGTCTGGAAAGTCTTGGAGCTCCATACCCAGACACCGCTGGTGATGCCCACCACCAGAGACATGAAGATTTTGAGCATAAAGACAGCCACAGTGGGCACTGAGCCCTCTTGCAGCGAGCAGTCCCTCCGGCCGCCAGGCATGCTGGCTGGGGAACATGGCTGCTCTGTGGCCCGAAGGCGCCAGAAGTCCATGTTGAGGCGTTCATAGACGTAGCACACAATGACGCATGTGGCTGGCACTGTGTAGAGGATGGAGAAAACCCCGATCTTCACCATGAGCTTCTCCAGCTTCTCTGTGTTGGTTCCACCTGTCTTCATGATCTTGCGGATGTGGAAGAGGGCCACGAAGCCAGTCAGGAGGAAGCTGGTGCCGAGCACCAAGTAGCAGGAGAGGGGCACCAGCACGAAGCCTGTGAGGGCAGCCGCGTCCATGCTGGCCACGTAGCAGAGCCCGGTCAGCTCGTCCCCCGCCACCTTGCGCAGAGTCAGGATAATGATGGTCTTGAGGGCTGGCAGGCCCCAGGCTGCCATGTGGAAGTAGCTGCCGTGGGCCTCAATGGCCTCGTGACCCCATTTCTTGCCGGCTGCCAGGAACCAGGTGAGTGTCAGCACAACCCACCACAGGGAGCTGGCCATGCCGAAGTAGTAGAGCAGCAAAAAGACGAGGGTGCAGCCTGTGTTCTCTAAGCCCTCCTGGATCACGTAGAGCGCGCCCGCCTCCTGGTCACAGGCGACGCTCTGGGCCCCGGCCACCGCACGGATGAGGAAGGCCAGCGAGTAGACGTTGTAGCACATGGAGAGAAAAATGATGGGTCGCTCCGGGTACTGGAAACGGTGAGGCTCCAGCAGGAAGGTAAGGACGGTGAAGGCCGTGGAGAAGAAACACAGCGCTGACCACACGGCCATCCAGACGAGCGCGAAGTCTTTGTCACGCCGCGACCAGAACACCTCGACACCCGGCCCGCAGCGCGGCGCGCAGGAGCGGCTCTTCTCTACGTACTGGAACTTCTCCGGGTTCTCGCAGGTGCCGCCGCCGCCCAGGCCCGGGGCTGCGTCTCCGGGGGGCCGCGCGGGCCGCGGCGCCACAGGCAGCATGCCCAGGCCCTTGTGGGGTTCGGCGGGGCCGGCCGTGGCGTTCTCGGGTGCCTCCATGCAAAGCGCGTGGGGGTCGTTGCGCGTGGGCAGCCTGGCACAGTCCAGCGAGTCCGGCCAGCCAAAGTTGAACTGCTCCATGATGGGCGCGCAGCGCAGCCGCGCCTGCTCGCACATGGGCCGGCAAGCGGGTATGGGCGTCGAGACCTGGTCGGTGCACATGGGCGCGTAGAGGGAGCACAGGAAGAAGCGCAGGTGGCTGTGGCACCCGTACTGCACGAGCGGCGCAAATTCGGTCAGCTCGGCGGCTGCCTCGCCTTGCGACGTGTGGCCCAGTAGGTTGGGCATACGGGTCAGGTTGTAGCCGATGCCGCGGCACATGGGGATCTCCACTGCCTGGCACGGCGGTGGCCCGCGCCCGCGCTCCGGGTCGAAGCGGCCGATCTCCAGCGCCGCGCCGCCCGCCACCAGCAGCTGCCACAGCAGCAGCTGCCACAGCAGCAGCGCCCGGCGGAGCGGCGGCACGGCCATCCCGGGCTGCCCGGCCGAAGGCGGGAGGTCGGCCCCGGCTCACTCGGGCCGCGCCGTCCGGCGCCCCCGTGCCGGCCCGCCACGTCGCGGGGCGCGGGCCATCGCCGAGCCACACGCGTGTGTCTGGGCGCAGCTGGCCACTCTGAGGACCGCGCAGGAAAGCCGCCAGAGAGAGAAGAGGCGCCGAGCCGCCACCGCCGCTGCCACTCCAGCAGCCGCGGAGCTAGAGCCGGCGCCGCCTCGGGAGGCCACCGCTACAAGCCTCGGGGTGGGGCGCCGGGTGGACAAGCCCAGGGGCGGGTCCTCCGCGTGCAGGGCCCGCCCCCGCCCAGGCTTTAAAGGCGCCGCATCCGGCAGCCACCTCGGGGCACCCCGGTGGTGTGGTCCTGTGGGGCGCGTTTTAAGTACCACATCCTCTGCTCGCTCAACTCGGTATTCCCCTTCCCTTGCTGCCCAATCTTTCCTCGAGACAGGACACTCAGCAGGGAGATTCCCCCTTCTCCATACTGTGTTGTCTCTTCTTGTCCCGCGTGGAGAGACCCTTTCTAATGCTTCCAAGCGTGGGAAACTGCGGCCTTGCACTCAGTGACACTTCAAGTGCTGCCTCTGCCTTTTCATAGTTATATGTGACTTTGAGTACTCTCTAAGCTGCAGTTTTCCTTTCTGTGAGTCCGCCAGTAATCCTGTAAAAATTAACACACTTTTTGCGCATGTGCTGCTTGTGGGTCACAATGCACACTTGATCTCATAGTCTCTTCTGGGCTCTCCCTTTCCCAGATGGGGGAAACAAAAGCTCAGAGAGGAGTGACATGTCCAAGGGCATAGAGCTGTTAAGTGCTACATTTGCGATTGTCTGGCTCCAACTTCAATACATTCCCAGTGCCCCTGAGCTCTCCTCCCAGAGGTGTCCTTACCCCATCATCCAAGAGGCCCTGCTCTCTAGGATAACCCCTCAGCATCTCCGGGACCCGCTTAGAAACTGCTTCCCACAGGGCTCTTTAACACCCCAGTTTCCCCTTCCCCCTCCCCTCTGCCCTCTGAGCTCCCTCAGTGCAGGGCTTGCTCTGAGTTCTTCTCTGCCCAGGGAGCCAGCAGCTCTTTGGTGCTGTCTGCCCCACTGGCCCACAGGCCCCAGAGAGACACATTCTCCCTCCTGTGCCTGCAGAGCCAAGGGTGGTATACAGTGACACCCCGGGGGACATGCTCTTCTCACCCCACCACTGTCAGGGTGATACCAGATTATTCCTCCTGCTACTTCCTTGGGCTGCACCTAATCTGTGGGCAGTGGAAGAACTGTCCTTCCCATGGCACAGATGGAACCACCAAGGCAGGGTACCCTTGGGTATTATTCCTGCTGGAGTAACCATGAGCCCCTGGGGTATGGCCCAGCCTGCCGGGACAGCTAACAGTGAATGAATGAGGTGGGAGGCTGTGACCCCTTACTGCCCGCCCCACCCACCTGTACACACCCAGGTTGGGAAGGTATTTCCGAGGGACTGGGGTTGTGGGGCCTCCTTGGGTTCCCAGAGCACCTCAGGTCGATATCTTTCATGGTTCCTGGAGAGCTCTGCGGGTGAAACCCAAGCGCACTCTGCAGGCCACCCAAGGGGCTGTGCTGTGGTCCAGGACTTGCTTTGAGACTGCTGTCCCTGCTCCCTTGCCTACGTCCCATCTGTCCTCACCCCCTAGGAGTACCTGGAAGACTCAGACTCATTCAACGTGTGTGCTCAGTACAAGTCCAGTCCTCCTGGCAGCTGCCCAGGGACCCTCCGTGGAAGAACGACCGAGGGGGTAACCTGCACTGCAGGGGCCAGGAGACTGACTGAGGACCTGCGGTGAGCCAGGCAGGTGCAGGCCAGGCATTCTACCGTGACCTTTTAACTCTCATAAACAGTCCTACAAGGAATTCTGTGCCCATTTTACAGATGACAAATTGAGGCTCAGAAAACTGAAGACATTTGCCCTAGATGACAGAGCTCACAAGGGCCAGGGTTGGCATTCAGGCTCTTCCACTGCACGAAGTTGCCTGACAGCACCAGAGGAAGGGCACCTGCCCAGCTGGCCCAGCTCGGCCAACACCACCCTGCTTAGAGCCTGGCATGTGGTGGGGGCTCAAGAAGAAGTCGGGGCAGTGGCTGCGGTGAGTGCTCAGCCCCTCTTAGAGCTGTGCTGGAATAAGGAAGGGAAAAGGAAAGAAAGATGCTCTTTGCAGGCATGCACCCAGCCTCTTGCTCTCCACAGGTGCACGAGAGATCGGCATCTGTGGAGATCCGGCCAGCGTTGTGCCCGGCACACGGTACACACTCGGCTCACCTGAGCCATGGGAGGTGCTGCTGCAAGAAACTGAACCTCCCAAGGAAAAAGGACCTGGCTTTGATCACCTCGTCCCCAAAATGCCAGTGGCAGCTTCCCATTACACAGGGTGAAACTCTTGCTCCTGGACATGGCAGCAGAAACCCTTCAAGGCGTAAACTCCCCACCTGACTCCTCTTGCCCTACCAAGCCCACCGCCCCTCCCAGCTCCTCCAGGGAAACAACACTGCCCTCCGTCCTGCTTCCAGTCTCCCCAGCTCAGAAGACCCTTTGCTCCTGCTCTGGCTGGCCCTGCAGCATCATCTCCTGGGGCAGCCTCTCACCTGGAGAGAGCTGGAGGCTGTGCCCTGTGGGTCCAGGGCACTCACGTGTCATCAGCCCTCCATCCATTCCCCACACTAGCAGCCGCTCAAGGAACCGAGGGGGTGCTTTATTTTCTCTGTAACTTGCCCCAAGGAGGTGCCAGTGCGCAGGTGATAGTGGAGCATGGTCCTGCCATCTCAGCCCCTACATTCCAGTGTTGGCAGGAGGTGGGAGCTCTGGAGCTGTCCCTTCTGCTGGCAGCCAGATCGGGAGTCTCACACTACTTCCCATTGCTAGGCCTGGCCTGGGAGCCAGGCTTTTTATGTCCCTTGCCCCCTCATTGCCCCTTTCCCCACCAGAATCAGGGGAGGAGTCAGGGGCCCTTCCTCTGGCAGCCATAAGGGGGAGGCCGCCCCAGAAGCTGTGGGATGCCAGGCCTGTCACCATAGCAACAGTGTCACTGCTCCTGGGAAGCCAGAAGTAGGGAGGGGGTGTAGAACAGCCCCTCCCCCATACAGATGCTGCCTGGGAGAGAAGAGGCCTCTTGGGCCGCCTGCCCACCCATCCGGCTTTGTCACTTGATCCCCCCTTTACAAAGGCTGAACAATGCCCAGGCACTCACTGAAAGGGAGACTATGAGGAGGACCGGGGGTGGGGGGGGACCTCGAGGAGGGAGATTACCATCAATGCCTAGCCCCATTCCTGCTCTGCTGGGCAGAGGGAGCCAGAACGGAGTGGGGGTAGGGGGACGGGGTGGAAGGTGGAATGAAGCCCCTCTCAACTCCTCCTCCTGGGGGAGATGCCTCCTTTCCCAGGGCCCTTGGCTGTGAACCGTTTCCCTGCATATGTGGGAATGGACATCTTCCTGACCTGTGTCCCCCTCCCGTTTCTGTCTCCCCAGACTCCCCACTCCCGAGGCCCTTCCTACCATATCCTCCCTGACGGAAGCCATCACTCACCTCCACTGGACACATGCTGTACCTTCCTTCCCCACCTCAGTCCGACATTGCCATTTACAGGACAACCCCTACCTGATAGCCCTGGTGCCCGCCTGTGTGCCTTGCATCCACCACACCTGTGCCTGTCTCCTCACAAGCCTCGGAGCACCTAGGTGGCTTGTCACCTGGCCTGGAAAAGGCTCTCATAAATGTTTGTTGAATGAAAAGACTGTTGTAACGAGGAGGAAGCCATAGATCCTTCCGGAAGAAGCTGAGTGCAAGTGGGGCCTGAGGTTGGGAACAAGATATTGATTGGACTCTGGGGGACAACAGTGTCTGTGATTAAGCAGGAACTAGAAGGCGGTCATCCTGCATCTCTGCCAGGGACCCTGGACACCCCTCAGGAGGCCCTGTGGCTGGTGACAGAGGACCCAGAAGGTACAGTGACACAGCTGCTCCTGGGCAGGGACCAGGTGTGGAGTGTCACTGCAGCCTGGGCAGACAGAGGCGGGCCCTGGCACTTGTGTGCTGTGTGTGGATCAGGGGTGAGCTGAGTGTGTGTGCACACCCGAGGACACTCAGTGGCCTAGTTATTTCCATGTGTGCACGCCCCTCCCTGCCAGGGTTGGGTGAGGCTCCCGGGTGGGCCTCAGGGAATGGGCCTACCTCCCTAGTTCTGACTCAGTTTCCCTCTATGGGGATGTCAAGGGCTGGACTAGACTATTCTGTTCTTACTAAAGAAGTGTTTTAGAAATTCCTTCCTGGGGCTTTCACAATTTTCACAACTACTTCAAAGTTAGAAATGAGCAGAGGAGTAAAATAATTATTTCTTCTCCCTCTTATGACCCCAGCCCTCAGGGGATCCGTGTGAAGAGTTCAGGCATCTCTTTTGGTTCTTATTCTAGACGTCACTTAACACTCGTGCCATCTTTTATTTCTTTTACTAAAATGAATTAATCCAGTACCATTCACACCTCATTTTTCTAACCTAATAATCTATTATGAATAGATGAATGAATATGTGATAAAAATAAGTAAAGTATTAATGGTAGAATCTAGGTGGGGGCATTCAGGTGTTCCCTGTAAGTTTTGTTCAACTTTTCTATTTAAAATTTTCCATAGTAAGATATATATATTTACAAACTATTGTGAATGTCTTTCCATCTCAGTACATAGGGTCCAGGCATTCTTTTTAATAAGCAATCTGATTTTCACAGTGAGAATTTATTATAAATTATTTAGCTAATCCCCTTTGAATGACAATTAGGTGGCTTCTGTTATGATCTAGATTAGCCATGCAGACGCTTGGGTATATATATCTATATATCTGGGATCTGCAATCTGTGGGCCACAAGCCAAATCTGGCCCACTGCCTGTTTTTGTAAATAAAGTTTTATCGGAACACAGCCATGATCATTGGTGTAGAACCTATGGCTGCTTCTGAGTTACAGTGGCAGAGCTGAGTAACTGTGACAGAGACAAGACGGCCCACAGAGCCGAACATATTTACTGTTTGACCCTTTACGGAAAATGTTTGCCGACCCTAAACGGACTTGCGTTTTTGCTTCTATAGCAAAGAGTCTGTGTCAATGGATATGTGGGTTTTTTATAGCATTATTGAGGTACATTATTGATGTAAAATAAACTTACATGCATTTAAAGCATACGATTTGATAAGTTGCTTTTAAAGATTTTCTTTATTTATTTTTAGAGAGAGGGGAAGGGAGGGAAAAAGAGAGGGAGAAAAACATCAGTGTGTGGTTGCCTCTCGTGCGTCCCCTACTGGGCACCTGGCCCACAACCCAAGCATGTGCCCTGACTGGGAACCAAACCGGCGATCCTTTGCTTCACAGGCCGCCGCTCTATCCACTGAACCACACCATCCAGGGCACATTTGGTCAGTTTTGACATATGGATACACTTGTGAAATCATCACCATAATCAATCCAGATAATGACTATCTTTCAGTTAAAATGCAAATACCTTGCAGGGAAGTAGCACGTTAAAAAGTTAGTAACTGGTGTATATATGATAACTGGTCAGTATGGTGTGAAATGAGCTTAATGATAACTATCACTTTTTAAGTATTAATTTATATCTCATTTAATCCTCAAAACACCCTATGAGGTGATGATTATTTATTCTAATTTTCAGATGAAGACAAAGGCTTAAAGAGAGTTGAAGCAACTTTCCTAAGTACAAGCCATAGTGCCAGGATTTAAAAAAAAATAAAATAAAATAACAATAATACATTCTTTACCCCCAAAAGCTTTCTTGTACCCTTCTTTTCCTTCCCAGGCTACCACTGAACTGCTGTCACTACAGATCAGTTTGCATTCAGTGTGTGTAAATGGGACGTGCACATGACGGGCATGTGATGTGACGGGAATTTGGGTAGCAAACACGAAGTGAGCACCCGCTTGGGGTGAGGCACTGCCTGCTTTGCACTTCGCACAGCACAAGCCACAGACGGGGCTGGGTGCTGGGGACACAAGATGAGCAAGACAGGGAACCTGCCCTCTGGTTGTTCAGGGTCAGCTGGAGTCAGATAGAATAGTGACAACTCTGGGGTCAACTGATGCCCGTGATTAGAGAGGGAACCTAGGGGCGGCTTTCACAGAAGGTGATACAGAAGCAGAGTCTCAAACCCAAGTGGGAGCCAAATCGATGAGAGGGACGAGTGTTCTAGACACAGGGAGCAGCCTTGTGAGAGCGAGGAGAGAAAATGGAAGCAGCCTGCCAGGGCCCACAGTGAGGCTGGAAAGCCAGGGTTCACCCTTGGGGATGGGGAGCCCTGGGAAGGCTTTAAAGGAGGGAGTGTTTTCAATGGTCTGTGCACAGTGGCAGCGGTGGAAGACGTGGGCTCTGCTGGGGGTCAGCGGGGACCAGAAGAAGTGAGGAGTGCTTGCATCCTAGAGAGGGAGGAGGCACTTCACGGGCAGAGAGGGGAGGGCAGGCAGGATGGCAGAGCTAACAACGGCAGGAAGCAGGCGCTTTCATTGCAGGGCCTCGGACTGGCGGAGAGCTGCTGGGAAGAGGCACGGTGCCTGCCTGCGTATGTGGGGGCAAGGGGCACCCCACCTCCAGGGAGCCCCCATCTGTGTCCAGCTCCAGGCCTGCCAGGGCCGCTGCGGCCACCCTGTGGCCGGGCCGCCCAGGGGCGCCTGCTCCTGCTGAAAGCCGCTTTTGTGCGGCAGCTCCAGCTCCTGTTTCGTTGACCTTGGAACCTGCTGCTTATTTATCCAACTCGAAGGGAAATTCGGCAGCGGCCGAGGGGAAAAAAATAACCTCAGTTGTCGAGCGAGGAGGAAAGAGGCCCCGCCACCCTCCCGCCACCACGTCCAGCCCAGAGAGGGGCCTCGCCCTACCCCACCCCCCAGAGGGAGGCCTGGCAGGCCTGCCTCCGCGCGGCACCGGGACCTGTGACCCTCATGAGGTCTGCTCTGAGGCTGCTGGCTCTCTGTGGGCCCCTCTGTGGCCTTTCCCTGGGCCTCTTCCCAGGGAAAGTCACCTGCCTTCCCGGCAAGCTGGTTCCCACTTCGCCCTGACCCCGAGTAGGGGGCTCAAGGTGGACGGCCGGTGTGTTCTAAGCAGTTCTCCCGCCCCACCCCAGCCCGGCCACTGCTGCCAACCAAGGAGCCTGGATCTGACCACACTGGCCTTTCAAGGTGTGAGGGCAGAAGCCCAACAGCCTGTCAGATGCGGAGGTCGTGACCTTGAGTCACTCCAGACCACTGCCTCCATCAGCCAGGGGTGGACACGTGGTGGAAAAGTTGTGAACGTTGCCGCCAGGCCCCACTGCACCCAGGGAGAGACTCCCAGCTCTGCACGGCACAGGCCCCCCCCCCCCCCCACCTCCCCTCCGGGTCAACCCTTTCAGACTACAGTCTGCCCTACATCTGTGTGTCCTTCGAGGCACTTGCACACCCACTACCTGGTTGACCCCATTTTCCATGAGGAAACTGAGGCTGAGGGATAGAGCTGGACCCCAGGCCTCCCCACACTGGGCTTGTGCCCTCCCTGCCTCGCTTCTCTGCACTAGGCTGTCGCACCGGACAGGCCCATCTTCCTCCGCGGCCCGGTCAGCCCATCTGAAACCTCGTCTGCCTCTTTCCCGCAGAGAGCTGCACCAGCAGCTCCCACAGGCGGCGAGCGTGTACATCCATCCCAGCTTACCCTGGTCCTTGCCTGCCCCTGGCCTCTCTTAGGGGTGAGGTAGGGAGGGGGGCGGATTATTCCCAGTGAAGGACAGAAGCACCTCCCACACACAATACGTCTTGTCCTTTGCTGGTCCTGCCATCTCCGCAGGCACCCATTCGCACAGGGAAAACCTCACGTCTTTCTTTGAGGAGTTCAGGCCCTGGAAGGCAATGTCGCCGGACGGCTCAGCACACCGTTTTGGGATTCAGATGCCTGGACTCCGATCATGTGCCGCAGCTGCCATTCTCGATAATCTGCCCAGCGTCTCTGGGCTGCGGTTTTCTCAGTGGGTCAAGGACACTCTGGCGGTGCCCCTGCTCACGGGAAGGCGGATGATCCAAGGATCCGCAGGTGCTGGCTCCACGCAGTGTGGGGCCTGCACACCGGACTCCTGCTCCTGCGCCCCCTCTTGCACACACCTTCTCCCCTCTCTCCGGGGCTGGACATACTGTCCTCTCACACTGTCACTCGGCGCGAGCCCCCGTTGTGGTCAGGGCTGCGTTTTGACTTTGTTGTTCCTCAGGCACCTTTGCTTTCCTGGCCCCTCCCTCCACTAAAACAACATATTAAATATTGTATTCCGTGGCTGACTATTAGAACTATATTTTATGAGTACATTATATTTTATGAATATATTAATATTTTATATAAAAACACTTTTTGACCTAAAAGTTTATTTTTTTCTTCTGTTTTTAAAAGAAGGCATTTTGGTGGGTTCCTGACGGTGTTGTGGGCCCTGGCACGGTAGCCGCCAAGCCGGATGGGTAAGTTGGGCCTGGGTGCTGGACGGCCCAGCTTCCCCTCCTCCTCTGGAACAGTCGTACCCCTCCCCCTTGGGGAAACACACACACTGACGGGAGAGTCTCTCCTTCTCTTCTTGCTGGAATTCCATTTTCCTCCCTTATGCCTGGGCACAGAAGGCTGCCTTCCGTGGGCCCAGGGGGCTGGCCCAGGAGAGCTCAGCGGGCCTTCTTGCATCCTCTGCAGATGGGAGCTCTGTGGGGTCCCACGCTCTCTGCTGTCCGGACGGGCTCGGCTCCAGGCTAACTTGCTGCAGCCCTCTCTCCTGTCTTCTGACCCCAAGTGGCTTCCCTCTAAAGGAGGCGGATCTTCTGGACATGTCGCGTCTACTCTGCTCCAAAGCCTTCACTGGCGCCCAGCTCCTGTAGGGTCAGACCCAAAAGGACCAGTCTGGCCATCAAGACCACTTGCCCTGGGCTCTGTGTCCGGCCTTCCTGACTGAAGCTCCCCTCCCGCTTCTAGAGCCCAGGACCCCAACAGTCATACCACTCACTGGCCCCAAACACCCCACAACCCCTGAGTTTGGGCCACACCTTTGCTCAGGACAGTCCCTCTGCTGACTGTCTTCACCATTGTTTGAGTTACTCTTTTTAAAGAGAAAGAAAATAACATATATAATTCATAATCACATATACTTTAAAATAACAAGCATTATGTGCCATGCCAACTTTAGACTATACATGAGGTTAAATAATAAAAGTGAAAATCCACACTCCAGGCCACCACCTCCCCCCTCAGGGAGGGCCCCTGTTGGCATTCGGCAGTGTGTTCCTCCTGGCCTTTCCAGGCCCTGAAACACGTGTTTACTTACAAGTGAATACAATCGGTATGCGTTTATTCATTTAGAATTAATTTTGGAATCAAAGTAATACATGCATGCAGTTTTTTAAAAAAATGAGATGTGACTTACATTAAAATACACAAGTCTTGAGTGTTCGGCTTGATACATTATTAACCATGTAATCACCACCCCGATCAAGACCCAGAGCACGCTCATCACCTGGAAGGCTTGTCTGGGTCCCCTTGCAGCCAGACGCTGCACTGTCCTCTCCGACCCGCCTCGGCTCTGCCCCACCAGCTCTTAAACGTTATATAAATGGAACCCTACAGTGGGTGCGCCTGGCCTGTTTGGTTCCGCGTGTTATGAACTCATCTGTGCGGCTGGCGTGTATCTGTGTGCTGTTCCTCCTCACTGCTGAGTCGCGCTCCCTGGTGCGGGCGAGGACGCTTCGTGTTTTCATCGTCCCGCAGACGGACGTTTGAGTGGTTTCTGGTGCGGCGCCTCCTTCCGGACCGAGCGTTTGTGTCCTCCTGCTTCAGGTTCCTAGGTTGAAACCTAACCCTCAGTGCGATGGTGTTGGGAGCCAATTTGGTCATGAGGAGATCATGACCTTTGCTGATCTTCATAAATGGGATCAGTGTCCTTATTTTAAAAGGACAAAGTTCCAGAGAGCTTCTGAGCCCCTCCCCCGTGAAAAGACACAGGGAGAAGACCACTGTCCATAAATTGGGAAGTGGGCTCTTGCCAGAGAGCAAATCTGCTGGCACTATGACCTTTTTTACGCCGTTCTGATCTTGTTTCCTTATAAAGAAAATGTAAGTCCATTGAGTGAGGACCTATAGAGCAATGAGAATGCATGAACGGCAGTTATGTGCACCATTGTGATGGGTCTTTAAATCATAAGGTTGAGTAAAAAAAGCCAGGCCTGTTTGTTTATATAAAGTTTGACAACAGGAAAAAAATCCTAGATTGATATTTATGATAAACATTAAGAAATGCAAAGACATGAACATCAAAATTATTAGGTAGGAAAAAAATTGTTAGGCAGGCGGTGGCAGACGGGGCGGGGTGGGGCAGGGGACTGGTTAGGTTAGGGAAGGGATGGGCAGGCAGGTGGCTTCTGGAGCCTGGTTGTGTGTTCTCTTTCTTGACTGTTTTAATGTGAGCACTTACGTTTTGGGCACTTTTCTGTGGGTTACATTTTACCTTTAAGACGGAAGAGGTACATGAAGTATATGAAGTAAAGAGCAAAGTCCCCGTCCCTCTCCTCTCTGCACAGGAACATGGTGGGTCTCCTCTGGTTTCCTTCCAGGCATTTCATGCATTTACATCCCTACATACACACGTGCACAGGATACAAGTTTTCTTGTTTCTCTTCAATGCTGTAAGCATCATTCTGTAACTCGTTTTCACGGGATGAGTCTTGGACCCATTTACAGCTCAGTCTGCCTTCCTCTTTACAGCCGTGTCACAGCACTTCCTGCAGTGTGAATGCGTTGTAGCTGGGCTGAGTTAGTAATAGTACCCCCTGCAGCGGGTGTTGTGAGCTTCAGTGAGATAGGTGTTAGATGCACAGCGCTTAGGACAGGGCTGGAGCCATGCCAGGCGCGCCGTGAGCCAGTCACTTCACTCCTGAGTGCCTCGGTCTGCTTGTCCGGAAGTGATAGTAGCCGTAGAGTGGGACGCACAGGCGGGTCGAGTGTGTCAGGGCAGGAGAAGCCGTTCCCGTCCCGACAGCGGCTGATGCTTGCGAGCCTCAGCCGCGGAGGCGGGCAGTCACGTGCTGTGCCCCTCGTTTCACTGTTGGGAATGCGTGGTTTGCCTTCGCACCTGGGAGGCCGGGCTCCCTGTCTTTGTTCTTCATTTTAGTCATTGTTTTGGCTCTTCTCCCTCGTTTTCTCTTCTCGATGAACGTTGAGGTCTAGTTTTATAAATAATCCTATTGCATTTAGAGATTACTTTATTGAGGTTACAGACTAATTTGGGGAGAACCGACATCTTTACGATAGCGAGCCTACCCATTGGGCAGCAAATCACCTCTCCCTTTATGCCAGTCTTTCCCTTCCTTCCTCCCTCCCTTCCGTTCCTACTTCCTTCACCCCACACACACTTACTGAGCACCTACTACGCAGTGAGGGAGGCGGACCTGCTGCCTGCTGGTGGAGCTGATGATCTGGTTGGGAGAGGAGCACCAGCTGAACGCCTACACAGTGTGCTGTCCCGCTGTGAGGAGGGGGAGGGGGCGGGGGGGGGCAGGCAGCGATGCCCAGAGGGGAGTGGGAGGTAGTCATTCAGTTGGAGGGGCTGTCCTGGAGGGGCTGTCCTGGAGGGACGCAGAGGCTCCAGACAGGTGATGACAGTTGTGCACATGTCTTGTCCCAGGGTCCTTTGGACTCTCTTCCAGCTGGAAGGGCATGTCCAAACCAAAGGCCCCTGAGTTCGGTGTGGGAGAAATCCATCTCACCTCTGACCCCGCCTTGAGCCTCCTACAACCTGTCACTGGTGTTCCAGGGCCCAAGGGGCAGATGGGGCTGAGATCACAGGGTCTGTGAGTATCTTAACCTGGAAAGTAGTAGGAGGTCCCTGAGACCTTTAGAGACAGGAGCGACAAAATCAGATCGCGTTTCTCCAATAACAAACACCCTGGGAACTGGAGAGGGGGGTTTGGAGGAGGCTGTTGCCTTCAGTCCAAGTGGTAGGAATAGAGGGGAAGGGAGTGTGCATCCTACAGACAGGGAGCCACATGAGCGAGTGAGTGAACGAGTGGAAAAGCAGCCTGTGTGGACACCAGCATGCTGGCGAGGAAGGCCCAGGGTTGGAGAGTGGCCAGCCTTCCCCAGGTACCACTGTGATGACGTCATAGCCCACGCCAGCCAGGGCAGAGTTCTGACCGCAGGACTCACCAGCCTCCACCCCTCCCTGGGTGAGGAGGCTGGAGGTCAGGTGAGCTGCCTGGCAGCAGTGGAACCCGGGAGGGGAGGTTGAGAGCAGGATGTTCCACCACTGACGGGTGGCATCTGCCCACGACAAGCTGGGGGTGCCAGGTCTGGCAGCTCCCGGGTCTCTTCCCTCTAGCCTAGGCTGGCAGGATGGTGCCAGGTGGGCTCTAGGCTGCGATGAGGGGCCATCCCCTGCCGCGTCCCTGCCTCATCCACTCCCACTGCCCCCGCACAGAAGCCCTTTCATAGGCAGGCTGGCTGGGAGCGCTGGCTGCCCCTCAGCCCCACGCCTCCTTCCTGCCTGGGCCCCCACGCAGATCCCCCTCTTCGGGCGCTGCAGCAGGCCCGGGCTGGGGAGCGGCCGGCGGGGAGCACAATGTGGCTCCTTGTTCCCCAGCCCGGCCCAGCCTCCTGGAATTGGCCCGTTTCCTGCCTAGGCCATGGGGCCTTTTCCAAGGTAAATAAACAAATACAGAGAAGTTGGGGCCTGGGGTGGAAAGTGGGGTGTTGGGGTTTTCTTTCCCCTCCCTCCAGCCCCTGGCCATAGCTGCCGTGTGACCACAGGGGCAGGATGGGGAGGCTGAGCCCCCTGTGTGCAGTCCTGTTGGTCCTGGGAGGTCAGAACCCACTGAGGGTTCGGGCAGCTCTGGTCGTCCTGTCCCACCCTAATCCCAGGCCTGCCCCCAGAGAGGAAGCCAGGAGCCAGGGAACCCTGGCAGGGACCCCCAGCAAGGGAGACAGTGGCCGACAGTGGGTGGAAAGTGCTTTGGGGTTCCCTGGATTCCCTTCCCAGCTGTGCCACTTGGAGGGCTGTGCCCTTAGGGAAGGAAACTCCCCTCCAGCTGCAGGAAGGGCTCAGGAGGGGCTGCCTGCCTGGAGGGCCACGTGCCCCAGCCGCCTGATCTGGACAAGTCCCTTAAGCTCTCTGGGCCTTAGTTTCCGCAGCTTTAGGATGAGGATATCACCTTCTCCCAGACGCGCGGCAGGCGCCCTGCATTTGCGAGCAGGAGACTGAGCTTGCCCCCGCAGCCTTCGTTCTCTCTTCCGTGGAACGAGAGGCATGAGCAAGAGCCGACCCTCAGCTTCCTCCAGAGCTGAGATATCAGACTGAGTCCCCAATGCCACCTCTACCCAGGACCCTTCCACCCTCTAGGTCCCCATGAGCCCACCCCTGGCTGTTGGAGTGAGAAAGGCATAGCGCGGAGACCCGGGACAGTCAACCCTTCCTCACACTTGCCCCTCCCTCTCTTCCTGCTGCTCCTGCTCCCCGAACCTGGGCAGACACTTTGCCTTTGTCTCCACCACCTCCGACCTCAAATCCTCCTTTCTTCACTCATTCACTCTGCCAACAACATTTGAAAACAGCTTGCATGATGCTGAACCACAGACACTGGGGGGCTTGCTCTGTGGGGGTGTTTCCTGCGATGCCTCTCAAAACGGAAGTCTGAGGATGTATTTGCAGAGATCAAATTCCTTGAGAATTTACATTTTTAGTTTTCATTTCAATGATAATTTTAAAGATTACTTTATCAGTTACAATGAAAAATCTCTCTTTCAGTAATCCTTTGCAATTACAGAAGTATCCCTGGTATATGCGGTTTTGATTTCTGAGGTTTCAGTTACCCTCAGCCAACTGTGGTCCAAAAATATTAAATGGAAAATTCCAGAAATAAACAATTCAAGAGATATTTTGAGAGAGAGAGCACATTCATATGACTTTTAGTACAGCATATTGTTATAATTGTTCTATTTCAGCATTAGTTATTGTTAACTTGCTACTGTGCCTAGTTTATAAATGAAACTTTGTTGTAGGTGTGTATGGATAGGAAAAAGCAGTATATATGGTCTTTGGTACTATCTGCCATTTCAGGTGCCCACTGCGGGTCTTGGAAATGGATAACAGTGACTACTTTCCGTAAACTAAAGCTTCAAACCCTTAGTCAATGTTCTTCATACTTTAGTGCCATGGAGGTTCAGGGGTATATATTTTATGGTTTCTCACATGTATTTTTTCCCTTTAACAGAAGTATATATAGCCCTGGCTGGTGTGGCTCAGTGGATTGAGTGCTGGCCTGTGAACCGAAAGGTCACTGGTTCAATTCCCTGTCAGGACACATGCCTGGGTTGTGGGGTGTGTAAGAGGCAACCAATTGATGCTTTTCTCCCGCCCTCCCCCTCTCTCTAAAAATAAATAAATAAAATATATTTTTTAAAAAGTATGTAGTACAACAAAACATGCCTGATGCCACTGTCAGCTCCACCTTGGGGTCCAGAAGGCTCCCCAGTAGGGCCAAAGTAGGGGAACAGACAAGGTCCCTGCCAACATGGGGCTTACATTCCAGAGTCCTCTGCAGGCCCTTGGCTCCTTCCCTTGACCTGTGCTGGCGCGCTCTGCAGGTGGCCTCAGTTTCCACATTGCTTTCTGAACCCTTGAAATCGACACCATTTTTCATTTCCATCAGTGACCTCTCTCATCTGCACGCCTGTGGCTACCAAATTCTCCTCTCCCACCAGACCTCCCCTCTGAGTTCTGACACCCAGTGTGTGCCCCACACCCGTCTACACTGGGATGTCCTGCTGGCATCTCGAGTGTAGCATGGCTGGATCAGAACTTTCTCCTTCCCCCCACCACTCCTTCCTGCCCGCCCTCCTCCCTTCTTGCCCTCAGTTCAGTGGATGACGTCACATCTAGCCAGTGGTTTGCATTTGGAGACCTGGCACTACCTTTGGCTTCCTGCACCCGGGGTGTCAGCCCTTCCTGCAGGCTCCACTGCCTCCAGGAAGCATCCTGCATCCATCCTTGCAAACAACCTTGTGGACATGGTCCCTCTACCCAAGTAGTCACTCTGTACAATCAAACAGTAAAAAAGAAATTTTAGGGGCAGATGGGTTTTCTCCCTGGCATGTAAACTTCAAAGGGGTCCCCTGTGTGCACCTTCAGACTATCAGGGCTCAGTCTGAAGTTGGGGCTCTGTCTGCTCACAAGGTGTGTGGCTTTCAGGCCAGACACCAGGCGCCCACGGTGAGTGGCTGGGCTGGCCCCTCGCTTCAGCCAGGCCCAGTCCTCCGAGTGGGGGCAGCTCATCGCTGGGCACAGACCGATGACGAGTCAGGAAAGCAGGGCTTCCCAGGGCACCCAGCACTCTGACAGTGTCACTGCCGGGAAGGACACTGGCTACAACAGGGCTGCCCAGCCAGCCACAGCCCTGGAGAGCTGGAAGCAAAGACGGTGGCTGGAGGCCGTTCCCCGGTTGAAGCAGCGGTGTCTGGACTGCGTGCCGGGACTGGGAAGTACAAGGTGCGGCGGGGTGGGATCCACACTTTCCTGGTGCACCCTCCCCTCCCCTCCACGGCTCCTACACCCAGGCCATCGCACACAGGCCTTGTCTGAGGCCCTCGGTCATCTCTGCCTAGAGCGTTTTCCCAGAGGCCTTCTGCAGACAGAGTGGAGGCCCCCACGTGGGGTTCCCACTGGCCTGGTGGTGCACCCCGCCTGCCCTTGGCCTGGCTCTCCTCTCATCATCTGCCCTCTTTCTTGCCAGCCTGGGATGGGTGCGAGGGTGACAAAAGGACACAAAAAAAGAGGGGCTGGATTGGGACTCAGAATCAACCCACCTGGCCTCTTTCCCACCAGACCCCACAGATGAATCCCAAACTTCATGAAGGACCGGGAGGGTAACAGCGCACTGGGCCCAGGAACATGCTGAAAGGACAGTCCGCTGCACAATGCGGACAAGGGGGAGCCCCAGGGGGCCTCAGCCTGGAGTGGCTCACTGGGAGTTCGGGAAGGCTTCGCAGGGAAGATGATGTCTGCCATGAATTTTTAAGGGTAAGTGGGTGATGGTCAGGTTGTTGGGTGGTGGTGGGGATGGAGGAAAATGCATTCCAGAGAGATGAGCATCTGGGAAGACCTGGAGATGGGGAGGGATGTGGCCAATTCTGGGAACAGTGAGAAGTGGGAGGGGTTAGTTATAGAGACGGGAAATGGCAGTGGCTTTAACAGGACAGAAGCTTCTCCCGCCCCACCCCCAACCCCTTCTGGTGCAGAAGTCCAGATGAGGCAACCAGGCCTGACGCAGTGGCTCAGGCCGCTCGAGCTCCTCCGGGACCCGGGCTTTCAGCTCACCACACACGGCCTCTCGGCCCAAGATGGTAGGTAGTTGGACTCTCGGCCACCACACCCGCGCCCCAGGCACTGGCATGGAGGGAGAGTGAAGAAGAAGGGAGGAAAGGGTGCATGCCGGTGTGTTGAAGGAAGGCTTTCAGACGCTGGCCGGTGACACCCTTTATAATTCGTTGGCCAGAACTTGCACCCTAGCTGCAAGGACAGCCAAGAGATTATTCTGGGCGGCCACACGCCCGGCTGCAGCTCAGGGGTGCAAATGCCATGGAAGGAAGGGAGGAAACACATTGAGAGACCACCAGAGGTCTCTGCCACCCTCGGTGTGGCTGGAGCCAGCGGGAGTAGGAGGAACTAGAGAGCCAGGCAAGATCGAGGAGTGGCCTGCAGCCCGTGGGTGCAGGGTGGGGGGCACAGGTGTTAAGCAAGAGAGTAAGCTGTTTGGGCTTGTTTTAGGAAAGGATGGTGCTAGAAGTAGCAGTGTGTGGGGCTGCATTAGAGGACGGCTAGGGCTGGTGGCCGGGGGAATCCTCTATGTCTGCTTTGATAATGTCTGAAGCCCCTCTTTAAGGGGCTCTTAGCCCGTCACAGATGAAAACAAACCCTGTCTCTCCGAGAACCCCTCCTTCCACACGCCTCTCACAGAGGTGTGGCCTGGACTCAAGGGGAGGGAAGGGTGCAGGGCTCAGCTTCCTGCTAGCCCAGGGCAAGCACTGGAGCCTTTAGGTGTTTGCCAGTTTTCAGGACACAGGCCTGGTGTCTGCCACCTCCCTGCCCTCTGCTGAGGTGGCACCTTGTCCACTGCAGCAGTCCCTGTGGATGACCCACTGGCTGTTAACACAGGCACTCCTCGTGCAGGACCTACCCTGAGGGGCTTCAGAGAGCTCCGCCTCCAGGGCTCCCTGGCCTGGCCACAGTGACCACGGGTCTGCTTCACCTTGGCTGAGCCCAGGGCGGCACAGGAAGCCTGTGAGGGTCTCCTCCCCAGTCTCAACAGGCAGCAGGGAGGAGCACCCCGTCTGTGGTGCCTCTGTCCACTGATCCCTGGAGGACAACTGCCGCCCACCCACCCCAGGCAGAAGCCCAGCTTGGGACACCCAGTCTAGTCACTTTCTCTCCAGCATTTCCAAGTCCAGGAAGTGGAGGGCCCCTCACCACTTCTTCTCACCGGCACCATCTTCCTCATGATAAACTCTGTGTTCCAATGTGGTTCACCAAGCCTGGACCTTGGTAAGTTACAGTGGGAGATATTGGCATTAAGCTGGTTCTTTTTCAAGATGGCAAAATTGTATGCTTGAATGTCAGAGGTCTCCTCGTGGTGTCTCCTCTTTCTCTTTATGTTGAATCCTCCATAACAAATCCTGGTCTTCCCCATGCAGACTGGACAAAGGACGCGGATGGCTCAGAAATGTTAAAGAGTAGAGTACACGGAAAACTAGGCATTTGCCTCCCACTCCGCACCTTCAGGACGAAAGCCTCCTGGCTCTGGATGGAGCTGGTGGGAGGTATGATACCCAGTCCTTTCCTTCTTCTCCAAAGCATGGCCTGGAACCCCCACTGTGGCACAGCGTGGAGACAGAAAACCCGTTGGTTAGCTATCAGGCAGCAATAGTTATGCTCTTACCTCCCACTCCCCTCCATGGAGCATCCCCCACGCGGTACTGCTGGGCTTGGCCGTGGGACCTGTTTTCTCTAATGGGATATTGGCAGAAATGAGGTGAGCGGAGGTTTGAAAAGTGCTGAGCACCTGGGCTTGCCCCTGGGCTCCTGCCTCAGCCTGGTGCCCGAGCCAGCCCATTGGCCCAAGGGGGCCAAGAGGTACAGGGAGCAGTCCTGAGCCCCACTGAGCTTGTGGCCATGTCCAGCTGCCCAACAGAAGCATAAGCAAGAAATAAATGCTTATTGCTTTAAGCTTCAGGTTTTTTAAAAAAATATTTTATTTATTTATTTTTAGAGAGGGAGAAGGGAGGGAGAAAGAGAGGGAGAGAAACATCCACGTGAGAGAGAAACACTGATTGGCTGCCTCTCGTGTATGTCTGGACTGGGACTGAACCTGCAACCCAGGCGTGGGCCCCGACCAGGAATTGAACTGGTGGCCTTTTGCTCTTCAGGATGATGCCCAGCTGAGCCACACCAGTCAGGCCAGCTTCTGGGTTTTTGACCGGTTTGTTATGCAGTGTTACTGAGGTTCCTCGGCACTGTTAGTGTCTGCAAGGGGACCAGTCTCGGCCCTCAATCAGCCAGGTTTGGACATCACTTCTCTGGCTTGGATACTACCTGAACGATCTCCCCTCTTATGAGCAAAGGCACTGAGCACGCCCAGAGCTCAGGGACAACCAGCTCTGTCTCCCCCAGTGGAGAAGGGGTATGGTCCTCTGATTGGTGTTGCCCTGGGCCCCCGCTTCGCAGATGCAGGGCCAGGGCTCTTCAGAAGAGGGTGATGTCAGTTCAGACGGGAGCTGCCTGCCCTGAACAGCTCCCTTGTCAGCCCAGCCTGGCCTGAATTTCACACACGTCAACCCAGAGGCGCCCATGTTCACACCCATTTTCAGAAGAAAAACTTGAGGGTCAGAGAGGTTGAGGGACTCACACCCTATCTTGTAGCTGGTAAGTGAAATAGCTCAGCCTGTGTTCCCGAGACTGGGATCTCTCTGTGGCAAGGCACTGCCTGCCTTTCTGCAGCTCAAGAGTGGGGCAGGACCGGGACCAGTCCTGGGCTCCAGGGGCCCCTTGGCACAGGTGTGTGGGCACCCTCTCCATCTCACCTTCTGCTTTCCAGGACGAGACTCTGGTCTGATGGGCACATCTGGCAGAGAGACAAAGTTTCTCTTAGGCCTACCTCCCTCCTGCCTGTGCCCGTCTCCCCTCCTTATTATTCAGGCCTGTCCCTTGAAGGAAGTGTGAAGCTCAAATTCAAACTCTCTCCTTCTTTTCCCCCTATCAAAGCTAGCTCCCAGACAGCTGTCACTCCTGAAGTCATCTGATAAACTCATTCTCACCGAGGCCCTCGTGAGTGAGAAGAGTGGGCTATCACAGGGGCACAGCCACATAGAGCAAGGACGCCCCAAGAAGGCCACACATTTGTGGACACAGCTGATGGAGTCAGGGAGAGAGGCAGGAGAGAGGCCACGCAGGACAGGCCAGAGCTTCCGCTCCCAGTGAACGGGAGTGTGGGGCCAGGTGTATTTATAACACAGCCCTGAAGGGGACCAGGCCTCACATAAATCACACTATTTCCTTGGCAGGAGTAAAAATAGCCGCATGGCATCCTGCACATGCTTGTGCATGGAATAGAGCTGGCCCAGCCAACCCTCCACCCCCCAGGCCCTGCCCTCTGGTCCTATGTCTTTTGAGCATTGGGACGAAGTTTCCACCTCCTCCTCCCCACCAGGCACCAGGCTTGCTGCCTGACCTTCATCTTCACGGAGGGGGTGTCCCCAAAACAGAGCTGCTGGGTGGGCATCCCCTGCATCTCTGTCCACCAGGCTGAGACTGCTGAGGGGCCAGCCACAGAGAGGACAGCACAAACCCTTGGCCACGTCAAGTTGGGGAAAGAGAGCTGAGCAGGGGGTGAGGAAGAAGGTCAGAACCGGGGGAGCTTGGGGAGAAAACCTGAAATAAGCATCTACTGCCCCAGGAAGCCTCCCACGGTCTGACATGAGGTGAAACTGAGGCAGAATGGGAAGCAGGGTCTTAGGAAGACCTGAACCAGGGTTGGGTCAGGGGGAGACCCCTCAGCCAGCGCGCCTCAAAGGGCAGTCTGAGGTCTATATCCGAGCAATTTGGGGAACTGCTTAAATGGGGATTCCAGGGCTTGGCCCTTCAGGGAGTGGGGTTAGAACTGCATTTTAAGCAAGCCCCCTGCAGCCTCTGAGGCCCATGGTCTGTACCCTAATCCCAGGCCTCCCCGCTCTGACATACCCCCCAACACAAGCCTGGGGCTGTGGGAGGTGGGAGGCAGGACAGGGCCTGGCCTTCCCCTCGCTGTCCTCTATTCCACCTCTCCTCCTCCCGGGCAGCCAGCTTTCCAGCTGTCTCTGGGTCAGCAATAGTGGGAAAAAGTGACTGGCTGGAAAGTGACCTATTTGAGGCATGATCACACCCTGCCAGTGTCCCAGCCTCTCTCTGGGAAATCCACTCCTGGCTGGGGGTGGAGGAGGTGGCCTTCCTGTGGATAAGGCCCCGAGGGCAGCTCTCGGAGGAGCTGCCAGGGGAAGGACCTGCTGGCATCACTCACCATCGCCTTCTCCAGCCTGTGGGATGAACTGTCCCAGCAGGTAGGCACCCTGTTTTTGTACTCAGAGAAGCAGGGCTGGGATGTGGGCCTCGGTCTCTCTGACAGCAGTCCACGGTCTATCTAGGTCATAGTGGAAAACCCCAGATTCTTTCTTGTGTCCAAGCTCAGTATTGTCACAGAGCTGCCTCCCATGCCTGCCTCTCATGATGTCCAGGATGTGGACATTGGCCTCTGTCAGACCAGCGGGCAGCAGGACAGTTGTCCTGTCCCTACCCTCCCTGGGCACTGTCTCTCGGGAGCGTGGCCCTTTCTGGGCAGAACCTTGCCATGCCCTGGGTGCCGAGGGGAAGGCTGTCACTCTGGCAGAGCCTGCAGGCACTTAATTCATCTAATTAGACTAGGGCAGTGGTTCTGGCCACACCACACCCTAGGGGACCTCAGAGGAGTTACTCTCCTCTAAGCCTCCTTTGTGTAACCAACACTTGATGAGTACATATCCAGCAGCAGTCTCTGCTTACTGGCTCCACATCGGGAATTTTTTCACTCATTCTGAAAATGTTCATGGAGTACCTCCTAGGGGTAAGGCATTGTTACAGGGCTGGAGGTACAGCAGGGGGTGAGACATGCCATGTCCCTACCTGCATGGCACTTATATTCCAAGGAATATCATAGTGCCTCAGTGTCAGGGTTAAGAGAAGAGACTCTAGAACCATCTGGGTTCAAATACTGGCTCTGACTTTTAACAAGGTGCGACCTTGAACAAAATACATAACCTCTCTGTGCTTCAGTTCCCCTACCTGCAAAGTGAGGGTAATAACGGCACCTGCTTTGTTGTGGGGGGTGATAAATGAGTTAATGGCACATGACACAGAATATTGGCTATGGTCACAGTCAGTGCTTGCCCCAAGGACTTCCCAGGGAGCCATGGGAAGGTTATGATAGGATAATAGGCATCAATGCCCAGAATACCCTAATTTATCCTATGGCAGCCCCAGTATTTTTTCCCTGTTATGAGTTCAAAGGGCCCGCCCTTGCCTTTTACTCTGGTTGTTTCCTCTGGGGTCACAGCCTCCTGAACAAGTGATCACTTCCTGACTCCTTACGGCGACTGGAAGGACATGAAAGAAGCAGAAGGAAACACGGACACTTCCTCCCTGCTGACTTGGTTTAGTTGTCATTTTTCAAGGAAGAAATGTGCCATTTGCCCTGAGCAGCATGGCTCAGTGGTTGGGGGTCATTTTGAGAAGTGAAAGGTCACCAGTTCAATTCCAGGCCAGGGCACAGGCCTGGTTTGTGGGCCAGGTCCCCCGTTAGGAGCCTGTGGGAGAGGCAACCAATCAATGTTTCTCTGTCAACGTCGATGTTTTTCTCCCTCTCTTTATCCCTCCTTCCCCTCTCTCTAAAAATAAACAAAATCTTAAACAAAAAAAGAAATCTGCCATTTATTTACCACCTTCTCCCTTCTCATTAGCACCCTTTGGGGTCTTGCACTGGGTGCTTACACTTCACCAAAAATGAGAACCTCTGAAGGGAACAGAGGGGAGTGCGGTCACAAAGCCCCAAGTCCTTCGAGCAGGGAGAGCCACAGAGCTGCCTTCAGCTCTGTGGCGGTGAGCATGCTGACGGAGAAGTGGGTAAGATTGTGGTGTCTAGTTAACAACCCTGCCTCTGACTCTCTTTTCTCAGCAATTGGTCTGAGCTATAAGTGGATCAAGAAGTAATAAAAAGAGACAGCTGAAAATGCTGGAAAGTCTAGTCATGTGGGTTATTTCAGTAAAAGGCCAAGTAGTATTAAAATTTAAACACCTGAGGATATTTTTATATTAAGAAAATCTTGGGACATATTAATAATAATACTAAGGCTGTCTGTGTGCCAGACACTATTCTAAATGATTTGCAGATGTTAATGCAATAATCCTTACAACTCTCTAATGAGTTAAAAACTATCGTACTATTATTTATCCTCAACTATCAGAGAGGATGGCTGGAGCTGTGGTTCTCCAAGTACGTTCCTGGATCAGCAGTAGCATCTCTACCTGGGAACTGATTAGCAATGTGCATTCTGTGACACCAACTCAGATCTGCTGAATCAGAAACTCAGGGGTAAGGCCCAGCACTATATTTTAGCAAGCTTTCTGGGTGATTCGAATGCATGCTCAAATTTGAGATCAATAAGCTAGATTTCCTGTGCTACCAAAATGCTCTTGACTCTCAGTGGCTTAAAACAGCAAAGGAGTATTTCTCCCTCACACTGCTTATCCCCTGGGGGTGGGAGGAAGACTTTGCTTATCACAGCCCTCAGTCATCCTTTGGAAATGGTCCTAAAGGCTTGTAACAAAGGAAGAAACATTTATTCAAGAAACTCTGCTAAAACCTGGTAAGAACAGAGAGCCTGTGCTATTTGAACAAGATCTCCCCCCACCCTCACTCAGCAAGATGGAAATTCCACTCCAGACTGTTGCAACCCAGATCACAGAATTTCCTTTCCCTCTAGCTCCCAGTCGGAAGGCTGTCTTCCCAGAAGGGGCAAGACATCCATATTTCTTAGCCTGCTCCAAGCTACCTGTTATTAAGGCATGCTCTGGGCAAGTATGGCTGCGAGGTGGGGTCTCCCTTTTCTGCCCAGCCACCACTCTACCATGGATATGGCACCACCAAGAATATTTGGGCCCCAGTCTTTTTGCCCTTGCTTTTAAGGCAGAGGTTCTGTCCTGAGAGAGGCAACCCAACAAAACCTGAGGCTACTGCCCTCCCCTCTCCATCTACCCCCTCCTACCAACTGATAAAGCAGGGGTGTCATTTAGAGGAGCAGACCATTGTCTGCATCTGCAGCTCCAGAGCTTGGCACAGAGACTCTTCCCAGAGGAAGAGGCAGGTTTCATTTCCAACAGAGTGTGGAGAAGCTTAAGCCTAGAGGTCTCTCAAAAACAGTAGAGGTTGTAGTGAAAGGCGATTAGGAGGAGATTAGTAGATTCACTGGAGAAATAGGCTAAAACACAGACTTGCTAATTTCTCAGATAAAACCAGGGAAAAACATAACTGGCAGAAACCCTTCTGGGGTCAGAACAAATCTCAAACACAACCTTGGGAACAACCTCTTCAAATGAGCCCAAATTTGATTGGATCAATTTGGAACAATTTGGAACACAGGGCATTGTTGAAAACAATAGAGCAATTAGCCAGTAAGTAGTGGAGCTTAACAGATGGTTGTGGTCAGAAAATGAGAAACAGAGAGCCCTGCTAAAACCACTGTCACTCCAGGGTGGCTATAGGGACACCCAGAGCTGCATCTTCTGAGGACCCATATCAAAGGTTACGCATCGAGAAGGGGACAGAGAGGGTGGAATAAAATTCACTTAATACTCCATTCAGTAACTAAACAAATAACCAATCAAATAACAATAACAAGCCCCAGGCAAGGGACAATACTAAGCTGTTACAACATACGATCTAAAATGGTCAATTTCTAACAGAAAAAAAAATGAGATATGCAAAGAAACAGGAAAATATGACTCATACACCCAGAATAAAAGCAAGTAACAGAAACTGCCTATGAGAGTGACCAGATGTTGGGTTTAACAGACAAAACCTTAAAAGTAGCCAGAACTAAAGGAAACTGCCCTGACTGGTATGGCACAGCTGGTTAGGCATTGTGCTGCAAAATGAAAGGTCACCAGTTTGATTCCCCATCAGGGCATATGCCTGGGTTGTGGGTTCTGTCCCTGGTCGAGATGCATACAAGAGGCAGTTGATCAATGTTTCTCTCTGACATCACTGTTTCTCACCCTCTCTTTCCTCTTACCTTCTCTCTCTAAATAAATAGATAAAATATTAAAAAAAACAATGAAAGGAAACCAAAATAAAAGAAGTAAAGGAAGGTATAATGAAAATGTGGCACCAGATAGGGAATATTGATAAAGAGATATTATAAAAAGAATCAAATGGAGATTCTGGAGATGAAAAGTACAGTAACCAAACTGAAAATTACACTAGAAAGGTATAGCAGTAGATTTGAGCTTATAGAAGATAGAATTAGTAAATTTAAAGATAGATTGATAGAGATTATATGGTCTGAAGAATAGTGATAAAAAAGAATGAAGAAAAATAAACAGAGTCTCAGAGAAATATAGGACATTATAAAACTCACCAACATATGTGTAGTGGGAGTACCAGAAGGAGAGAGAAAGGAGCAGAAAATGTATCTGAAGAAATGGGGGCTAAATTTTTCACAAATTTATTAAAAAACATTATTCTACACATTCAGAAAGCCAAACAAATTCCAACTTGGATAAACGCAGAGAAATCTATAAAAAGAGACATAGTATAACTACTGAAAGCCAAGACACGTGAAAAATCTTGAAAGCAACAAGAGAAAAACAGCTCATCACTTGCAAGGAAATCTCAATAAGATTAACAGTTGACTTCCTATCAGAAATTATAGGGGCCAGAAGGTGATGAGATAACATGTTCAAAAGGCTCAAAGGAAAAAAAAAACAACAACTGTCAAGCTAGAAGTTTCTATTGAGCAAATCTATCATTCAAAAATCAAGGCAAATTACTTTCCCAAATAAACAAAAACTGAGGTAATTTGCTGTTAGCAGGCTTGTCTTATAAGAAGTACTAAAAGAAGTTCTTCAGGATGAAAGAAAACACCCTAAGACAAGTGACCATAATTTACATGACAAAACAAAGAATGCCAGTAAAGATAATAATGTAATTATAAAAGATAGTATAAATGCATACTTGTTTCTCATTGCTTTTAACTAATTTAAAAATCAATAGTATATATATAACTGTTAGGTAGACATTTAGGAAAGAGGAGGGGTAGGAAGGGGTTCATAGTACTTGCAGAAAGAGCTCATAAATAGCTTTGATTAACTGCCTCTGGCCACATATCTGGTTTTTAAAAAAATATGTTTTATTAATTATGCCATTACAGTTGTCCCATTTTCCCCCCTTCACTCCCCTCTGCCCTGCACACCTCCTTCCACCCACATTCCCCCCTTTAGTTCATGTCCATGGGTCATATATATAAGTTCTTTAACTTCTACATTTCCTATACTATTCTTAACTTCCCCCTTTCTATTTTCTACCTACCATCTATGCTACGTATTCTGTGTACCTTTTCCCCCTCTCTCCCCACCTCAGTCCCCTGTTGATAACCCTCCTTGTGATCTCCATTTCTGTGGTTCTGTTTCTGTCCTAGTTGTTTGCTTAGTTTGCTTTTGTTTTTGTTTGAGGTATGGTTGTTAATAATTGTGAGTTTGCTGTTATTTTACTGTTCATATTTTTATCTTTTCTTAGATAAACTCCTTTAACATTTCATATAATAAGGGCTTGGTGATGATGAACTCCTTTAACTTGACCTTATTTGAGAAGCACTTTATCTGCCCTTCCATTCTAAATGATAGTTTTGCTGGATAGAGTAATCTTGGATGGAGGTCCTTGCCTTTCATGACTTGGAATACTTCTTTCCAGCCCCTTCTTGCCTGCAAGGTTTCTTTTGTGTAATCAGCTGACAGTCTTATGAGAACTCCTTTGTAGGTAGCTGTCTCCTTTTCTCTTGCTACTTTTAAGGAGATTCTCTCCTTATCTTTAATCTAGGGTTATGTAATTATGATGTGCCTTGGTGTGTTCTTCCTTAGGTCCAACTTTTTTGGGACTCTCTGAGCTTCCTGGACTTCCTGAAAGTCTATTTCCTTTGCCAGATTGGGGAAGTTCTCCTTTATTATTTGTTCAAATAACTTTTCCACTTGTAGCTCTTCCTCTTCTCCTTCTGTTACTCCTATGCTTCGGATGTTGGAATGTTTAAAGATGTCCTGGAGGTTCCTAAGCCTCTCCTCATTTTTTTGAATTCTTGTTTCTTCATTCTTTTCTGGTTGGATATTTCTTTCTTCCTTCTGGCCTACACCATTGATTTGAGTTCCAGTTTCCTTCCCATCACTATTGGTTCCCTGTATATTTTCCTTTATTTCACTTAGTGCAGCCTTCATTTTTTCATCTAATTTGCGACCAAATTCAACCAATTCTGTGAGCATCCTGATTACCAGTGTTTTGAACTGTGCATCTGATAGGTTGGCTATCTCTTCATCACTTAGTTGTATTTGTTCTGGCGTTTGGATCTGTTCTTTTGTTTGGGCCAATTTTTTTTTTTTGTCTTGATGCACCTATTACGTAGTGAGGGGCAGAGCCTTAGGTATTCTCCCAGGCAGGGTAACCCACGTTGCTGGGTTGTGATGCTGTATGTGGGGGAGGAGTCCGAGAGGGAACGATAGTGCTTGCTCTGCTCTCTGCCAGATTTCAGTTACTTCTCCTGCTTCCCACAAGCCAGTTGGGCCCTTCTGGTGCTGATTCCCATGTGGGTGGGCTTGTGTACATCCTGGGATCCTGTGGGTCTCTCTAACGAACTGCCCTATGAGGTTGGGAGTTTCTCCCAATGCCTCCTCAACCCTCACAGGTGTTTTCAACCAGTGGTTTGAGGCTTTATTTCTCTACACTGGGGCCCTGGGTTGCGCAGTTTGTCCGGCTCCCCAGTTGTTCCTCCTGGTTTATGCGTGTGTGAATGTGGGACTGCCCAGTCCACAATCTGCCGCCTCGCTGGGTCTGCCTGTTGCTGCCTTGCCAGCCAGCTGCAGCCTTGCGTACCCTGGTCCACAATCCACTGCCTCACTGGGTCCTTCACCACTCTTTGCCCGCCCCAGTCCTCCAGCCACCACCTTGCCGCGAGTCCTTTCTGCCCGGTTGTCTGTCTCCGCCCCTCCTACTGGTCTGGATGAATGTGTCTACTTTAACTCTTTGGACTTCCATACAGTTTGATTTTCTGTCAGTTCTGGTTATTTTTTGTTTTTAAATTGTTGTTGTCCTTCTTTTGGTTGTGCGAGGAGGCACAGTGTGTCTACCTATGCCTCCATCTTGGCTGTAAGTTGTTTTTAACAGGATGATAAGAAGTGGTCTGGAGCAAGATAAAAATCTGAATTAACAGACCTCCAGCCGTACTCATGCTTAGGAGGTCACACCTTCCCTTGGAAGAGTTATGTTCCACCTTCTCCCACCAAACTGACATGCAATTTCCACACCCCACACCACAAATTATCTAAGTCCTCAGGACAAAGAGACTAAGCATCTATGCTTTTCCCACCTTCTTTGGCAAAGCCCGTTCACTTTTCTGAGAATGTGTTACTAATAAAACCCTGCTTGCACAGTAACCGACTTGCTGATCTTAATTTTTTTACTGTGTCAGCAAGAAGAACCAAGCCTCCCACAACAAAACTATGTATTGTTGGGCTTATAAAATGTAGAGATGCAATATTTTTTCCAATAATAGTAAAAGTAAGATGGGTGGGAGCAAAGTTGGTCCTATAATTATATGGAAATACCAGGAACCCAAAATAGCAAAAACAATCTTCAAAAAGAACAAAGTTGGAAAACTCACACTTCCTGGTTATGACTTACCAAGCTAAGTAATCAAGGATAGACATACAGATCAGTAGAACAGACTTGAGAGTCCAGAACTGAACCCATGTGTCTATTCGCAACTGATTTTTGACAAGGATGCCAAAACCGTGCAATAGAGAAAAAATAATCTCTTCAGCAAATGGTGTTGAGACAACTGGAGAGCCACATGCAAAAGATTGAAGTTGGATCCCCACCTCACACTGGGTACAAAAATTGATTCAATTCAAAATGGATCAAAGATCTGAGACCTAAATATGAGAGCTAAAATCATAAGCCTCTCAGAAGAAGACATAGGGGTAGATCTTCATGACCTTGTTTAGGCAGTGGTTTATTAAGTACAACACTCAAAGCATGAGCAATGAAGGAAAAACATAGAAAATTCTACTTCATCAATATTTAAAAAATTTGTGCTTAAGAAGTCATTATCAAATAAGTGAAAAGAAAACGTACAGAATGGGAGAAGATTTCAGCCAATCATATATGCTGAAAAGGGAGTTGTTTCTGGAATATATAAAGAAGATTTACAACTCAATAATAAAGAGATGAGTAATACAATTTAAAAATGGGCAAAGGGCCCTGGCTGGTGTAGCTCAGTGGATTGAGCATGAACTGTGAACCAAAGGGTCACAGGTTCAATTTCCAGTCAGGGCACATGCCTGGGTTGCAGGTCAGGTCCCCAGTGGGGGCCACTCAAGAGGCAACCACACATTGGTACTTCTCTCCCTCTCTTTCTTCCTCCATTCCCCTCTCTCTAAAAATTAAAAAGAGAAAAATCTTAAAAAAAAAGAATGTGTGGCCTAGCCCCATTAACTCAAAAATTAATTAATTAATTAATTAATAAAAATGGGCAAGGATCTGAACAGTTTCTGAAAGATACACAAATGATCAATAAAAAGATGGTCAACAACACACAAAAAAAGGTGGTCAACATCATTAGCCATCAGGGAAATGCAAACTATAGCCACAACTAAACACTATGGTTATAATAAACAAATCAGATAGTGACAAGTGTTGACTAAGACGTCAAGAAATCAGAGACCTCACACACTGTTGGAGGGAATATAAAATGGTACAGTCACTTTGGAAAACCACCTGGAAGCTTTTTAAACAGTTAAACATTTGCCATATGAACTAGCTATTCCATTGCTAGGTATATATACCCAAGACACATGAAAACATATGTTCACAGAAATACTTCTGTACAAATGTATATGGTGGCATTATCTTTATAAGACAAAAGATGAAAACAAGCCAAACACCCATCAAGTGATGAATGGATAAAAAATATTTGGTAGATCCATACAACAGAATACCATTCAGCCATAAAAAAGGAAAAAAGTACTGGCACATGCTACAACATGGATGAACCTTGAAAGCACTATGCTCAGTGAAAGAAGCCAGTCACAAAAAGCCACATATTGTAGGATTCCATTATATGAAATACCCAGTATAGACGAATCTATACTTTGTGTTTTCTAACACAAAGTAGGTTAATTTTTGCTTAATCTAGCAGAGATGGGGGATAAGGATATGATAGTTAAAGTTATAAGACTGTTGTAATTTTTTTGAGGTTTTAAAATGTTCTAAAGTTGACTGTGGTGATGATTGTATATATCTGTGAACATAATAAAAACTATTGGATTAAATACTTTATTTTTTAAAAGATTTTATTTATTCTATTTTTAGACAGAGGGAAAGGGAGAGGGAAAGAGAGAGAAACATCAGTGTATGGTTGCCTCCCATGTGCTCCCTTCTTGGGACCTGACCCACAACACAAGCATGAGCCCTGACTGGGAGTCGAACCAGCAAGCCTTTGGTTCACAGGTTGGCCCTCATTCCACTGAGGCACACCAGCCAGGGCTGATTTAAATATTTTAAATTTTATGTTTTGTGAATTATATCTCAATGAGATGTCTTTTTTTTTAAGAGTACTTTTCCAGGACTTTTTTTTTTTTAAAGATTTTATTTATTTATTTTTAGAGAGAGGGGAAGAGAAGGAGAAAGAGGAGGAGAGAACTATCAATGTGTGGTTGCTTCTTGCATGCCCCACCCATACTGGGGACCTGGCCCACAACCCAGGCACGTGCCCCAACCGGGAATCAAACTGGCGACCCTCTGGTTCACAGCCCACTCTCAATCCACTGAGCTACACCAGCCAGGGTTCAATGAAATGTTTTATGATGAAGTTTCTAGTAAGATTTGTATAAGGTTTTTTTTTTGTATGAGATTCTCAATACACAGAACAGGTAGAAGTGGTATTTTATTAGTATACTTTTTATAGTGTCAAATGTATTTACTTATAAAAATAGCAATTGTTTATTAAATTAACTTGAGTTATAAGTTTTGCTTTGTGTAAACATTTTGTATAAAATACATTTGAGTATGCATTTGATATTTTGTAAATAGCCAAAAGTGTTATTTTTGAACAAAGGTCTCAAGCATTCAGAAAAGGATTCAGAAAATGAATTATATAACCAACAGCTTACACAATCTGTCTTTGTTAGATCTGCACATTTTGCATTATTTGCTTCAGATTTTTCTTTTAAGAAATAAAATATAACAAAACCAGTTGAAGTTCTTCGCATAAATCTCCCATCCCGTTTCTTCCTCTCTTTCCTGACATTGGTGTTTATCACCCATGTGAATTTTTTTTTTACCACACATGCATACATATGTATCATTGTGCAATATAAAGCAGGATTTTGTGTGCTTTTAGATTATGTAAATACTGTAACTTGTGTTCTTTTCATGCTTGTTTTTCCTCCCAAAATCTGTACAAAAGAACAGAATAATGAGTCCCCATGTATTCACGTCCCAACTTCAACAATGACCAGTTCTGGCTGCACTAAACCCCTTCCCACTTCCTCTCACTTCTTTGAATTATTTTAAAGCAAGACAGACATCATGCAATTTCATCTGTAAAAATTACAATACATACCTCTAAAAGATGAAGACACTTCTTGAAAAAACAGCATGTGTTTTAGATCTATTCAGGTGGCTGTAGAGCTCTGCCATCCTAACCGTAATGTAAAATTGGATTTCTTTAACCATCAGGTTCATTTCACATTTTCATCAAACACAATAATGAGCACTCTCGTACCTGTCTCATGTATGTCAGCAAGAGTTTGGATATTTACCTAGAATTGGAATACCTGGGTCGTAGGTAGGGAAACCATATGATTTCCCTTCATCCTGAAGAGTATCATATTTATTTTGATTATCTTACTGCCGTGGCCAGGAATTTCAGTGCAATCCAGAATTGAGGTGGTGGGAGTGGATGTTTTTGTATCATTCTTGATTGGAATAGATTTTCTGATTTTAAGGTAATGTTTCTAATATTCCACTATCAAGTATAACAATTATCTTAGGCTTTTAGCAGACATCCTCTTCCAGCTTTGTTTATTTGGGATTAATTTCACCTGTAAGTAACAGAAACCCCCAAATAACAGTGATTTAATCAATACAAACACTTACTTCTCTTTGACACCACAGTTTGGTTGTAGGCAACCAGGAGCTGGTATGACTTCTCTTCTATAAGGAGCCCCTCACAGACTCAGGCACCTTCCTGCTCACTGCTCCATGTCTTTCCAGTGTGGCCCCTGTCCTCGTGGTCCAAGGCACACTCTGAGTTCCACACAAGATGAAGGAAGGGATGCACACCAGCTGTATGGTAAGGAAGGCTCTGGAAATTTGCCCTTGTCCTCCACGGCAACAGAGGCTCACGGCAAGCCTGCAAGGGAAGCTGGGAAAGTTAGTGCTTATGCTGGTGGAGCAGGAGCTCAGCTCAAATTCTATTAGCAAAAAAGGGATGAACAGATTTTGGGGAATGATAAAGCAGTCGAAGATTAAGAAAATGCCCTTGTGTTTGTAGTTTACTGGGAGTTTTTTTAAAACATAAATGCTATTTTTATCAATTGCTTTTTCTTTATTTATTGAGGTCATATGGGTTTTCTCCTTTAATATGGTAAGATGATGAATTACATTAATAGATTTTTCTAATATTGAACAATCTTTGTATACCTGGTATAATTCTCAAATTGATCATAATATCCTATTTTTTAATTGCTGGATTTACTATTCTAAATTTACTTAAGATTGTTGCATTTATGACATATTCTATGCTATTAAGAGATATTGATTTACAATTTACTTTTTTTACTACTCTTTTTGTTTAGTATTGGGTTTAATATTAGATCAACCTTATAATAGACATCAGTAAGCATTTCCTCTTTTTCTCTTCTCCAGAATATTATAAATATCACGATTTGTAATTTATGTTCCTTGAATAGCTGAAAGAACTCGCCTAAAAAGCCACTTAAACCTCGTGTTTTATTTTTGAAAACGTGAAACTACCAGTTCAACTTATTGTATTTCATGATTATAGGGCTTTGAGCCTTCCTAGTTTTCCAGGCATCATTTTTGCCTCTAGTTTTTGGCTACCGTAAATGACGTCGCTATGAGTATTCATGTCCACGTTTTCGTGTGAACTCATGTTCTCAGTTCTCCCGGTGACGCACCTGAGAGTGAATCGCTGGGTCCCAGGGCAGCTCTGCGTTTCACTGTTACCACAGGGTCTGCACCACGTTACGGTCCCACCAGCCATGTATGAGGGTCCCAGTTTCCACATCCTTGCAAACATTTGTCATTTTCCTTTCTTTTTAAATTATAGCCGTCCTAATGGGTGTGAAGTGGCATCTCACTGTGGTTCTGATTGCACTCGCTTAATGACTAATGATGTTGAGCATTTTTTATGTGATTATTGTCTATTTGCATATCTTCTTTGGAGAAATGTCTTTTTAGACCCTTTGCCCATTTTTAATTGGGTTGTTGGTCTTTTTGTTGTTGAGTTTTTAGAGTTCTTTATATATTCTGAATACTAGTCCTTTATCAGAGATATGATTTGCGATTATTTTCTGTTATTTTTTATTTTTGTTTTATTTTATATTTTTTAGAGGAGAGGGAGGGAGGGAGGGGGAGAGAGAGACAGAGAGAGTCGCGCAGAGACCTGTTTTCCCACTTGTCTACGGGTTCATTGGTCGCCTCATGCCCGTGCGCTGACTGGACATAGAACCCGTAACCCTGGCATATAGGGACGATGCTTTAACCAGCTGAGCTGCCCAGCCAGGACCTTCACTTATTTTTTCATTTTCTTGGTAGTACCCTTTGAAACACAAAAATTTTTAATTTTGATGGAGTTTAATTTGCATATTTTTTCTTTTGTTGCTCATGCTTTTGATGTCATTTCTAAGATAACAGTGCCAAATCCAAGTCCAGGAAGATTTGTCCCTCTGTTTTCTTGTAAGAGTTTTATCATTTTAGCTCATATTTTCATACATTTTGAGTTAATTTTAACCATTTCATTTGTTGAACCATTCTTGAATTTTTTGGATAAATCCCACTTGGTCATAGTGTATCATCTTTTTAATATGCTAATAACTGTGTTTGCTAATATTTTCTTGAGAATTTTTAAATTTATATTCATAAAGGATATCAGTTGCAGTTTTCTTTTCTTGTCTTTGATATCAGGATAAAGCTGGCCTCGTAGTATGAATTAGGGATGTTCAGACGCATGGATTATTTAGAAGTATGTGGTTTCATTTCCAAGTGTTTAGTATTTTCCCATTATCATTTTGCTACTGATAATCTATTTAAGTCCACTATGGTTGTACTTTGTATGGTTTCTACTTGTTTTGCATTTGTAAGGTTAGTTTCTGACCCTGGACACAGTCTATCCTGGTGACTGTTCCGTGGGCACTCTGTTTGCCATTGTGGTGTGGAGCGTTTAAAGATGGCAGCTAGATCAAACGCCTTTCTGTTTTCTGTCAATAGTGTTATTATTTGCTGAGAGAGAAGAGCTATAGTCTCTAATTATAATTGTGAATTTGTCTATTTCTGCTCTCATTTCTGTCAGCTTTTGCTCCATGTGTTTCGAAGCTCTATTTTTACCTACACATTTAGAATTATGTCTTCTTGGTAAATTCACTTTGTCCTTGGTAATTTTCTTTGCTGTGGAGTACACTTTGCTTATATTAATATATTCTCCCAGCTTTCTTCTGAATGTTTTCTGCATAGCATATCTTTTTCCATTATTCTACTTTTAACCTATTCATACCATCACATTTGGAGTGAGTTTCTTGGAGACAGCACATAGTTAGGCCTTGTTTTGTTTCTGTTTTCATCCTTTCTGACAATCTCTCTTAACTGATGTGTTTATGTGCATTTAATGTCGTTGTTGATCCGTTTGGATTTAGGTCTACTTTTTATTAATTTTCTGTTTTTTTCCTGTTTCTCTATTTCTCCTTTCCTGTCTTCTCTAAGGTTGTTTAAATGCTTTTTAGTATTTTATTTAACTTATCTGTTGTGCTTTGCCTATGTCTTTTTGTATAGTTTTTTTTAGTGGTTGCCCTAGGGAGCACAACATACATACTTAAACTTTTCAAGTCTATTTAGAATCAAAGTTTTACCACTTCAAGTGAAATGGAGAAGCCATAATGCAGATCCCTTCACTCTCTCCCCTTACAGCTGGGGTTGTTATAGATTACGTCGGCATCCCCTGAAAATCCCACCAAACAACATTATAACTTTTTGCTTTCAACCATCAAACGTAGTTTTTGAAACTCAAGTGAACAACAGTCTCTTGCATTTGCCCAGGTGTTTGCTATCTCCGTGCTTCTCTGTCAGTCCTGACATTGTGAGTCCCCTGCATCTGAGAATGTCTCCGTTTCACGTCAATTCCTGAGGAGTGTTCTCACCGGATATAGGGTGGTAGGTTGACTATTCTTTTCTTTCCATGCTTGGAAAATGCCGTTTCACTCCCTACTGATGCCCGTGGTTTCTGATGAGAAATCCATAATTATTTGAGTTGTTGTTCTCCTTTAATAATATGTTTATCCTCTGTCTTCTTTCATATGTTTTTGTCTTTCAACAGTTTAATTAGACTATGTCTGGGTGTGTATTTCTTTGTGTTTATCTTGTTTGTCATTCACTGAGCTTATTGAATTTGTAGGCTTATGTCTTTTGCCAAATTTGGAAAGTTTCCAATCATTATTTCTTCAAATATCTGTTCTCACTTTATAGATTTATTTCATGGGAGAGACAGAATGAAGTATGTGCTCCATCTCATCTATCATCTGATCTGCAAACAGGGCCTTCCATTCTGATTAATGTTAATATGGCTATGCCATCTTGTTTGGATTAGAACTTACCTAATAAAAATTTCCTCACTCCATTACTTACAATATTTCTGTATGTTAATATTTATGAGTCTTTAGTTTTTGCTTAATTATTTAATCTGACACTTTCCTTTAACTTGTGAATTTTGCCTATTTACATTTATTGTGATTATATGCTTGGATTGCGCTGTTTATCTTCCTTTTTCTTTATTTTATTTTTCTCCTTTATTGTTTTTCATTAGATTTATACAGTTTTCTGTTTTTTTCTTCTCCCTAGCACCTGGCTCCTTACCTTGCTGGAAGTTATGCATTCTATTTTGTTCCCTTTGTAGATTACGCTTAAAACTTTATCTTGTACTTGAACTAACATTGTCTATACTCTACAGTGTATGTCTATTCTATTGACCAATGCAAGGAACTTAGTCACCTATTTGCGTTCAATACTTTAATTACCTTTTTTTATATCCCAACTTAGTTATCGTCATTATTATTAAATTTACTCATGCTTATTCATTTTCATTTGTATTTGTATTTTTGTTTATCATCACTTCTTTCTTCTCAACATTTCCTCCTGGGTTAAAATATATATCATATATAGGAGATATATGTCATATATCATATAGCTAGCTAGATAGATATAGATATATAGTCAATCCATAAGAGTCTGTTAGTAGTAAACTGTCTTTATTTAAAAAGACCTTTTTTTACCCTTGCTCTTTAACAATAATTTAGCTAAATAATTTCCATATTACTCTTATTTTCTCTTAGCGCTTTGAAGATACTGTTCAAGATAGTCTCCTGACTTCTAATGTTGCCATTGACAAATGTACTGGAGGCAATCTGTCTTTTCTCTCTGGTTGCCTTGGAGATCTTCTTTATGGTGTTTGGCAGTATACTGTGATGCATGTATGTGCTGATTTATTTATCTCACATAGAATCAGTGCTTTTTGGAAATGAGGATTTATATTTTTTCACAAAAACTAGAATTTTGTGGACATTATCTCTTGAATATGCCCTCTCTACCATCGGCCTATTCTTTTCTCCATGGAACTCCGCTTAGATGTATGTTGGACCTTCTCATTCTACTCACATCTCTTACGCTCCCTGTGTCAGCAAGTTTTGCAGTGCACAACTAATCCTGAAATGTAGTAGCTTTAAATAGCAACCATTTATTTAGCTCCTGATTCTGTGCATCACTGCCTTGGGCGAGGCTCAGTTAGGTGGTTCTTCTGGTCTTGGCAGAGGTTGCTCATGCACATGTGGTCAGCTACGGACTGGCCTTCGCTGGATGGCACTCCCTTGCTCCATATATTCCCTCATCCTCTAGCAGGCTAGTCTGGGCTAATCCACTAAGGGTGTTAAGAGATGAATGGAAGCATGCTAGGTCTCTGAGGCCAAAGCTCAGAACCAGTATAACTTATGCCACATTTTATTGGTCAAAGGAAGTTGCAAAGGCAACCTAGGTAAAAGGGGTGAAGGGGGGCCCTGGCTGGTGTGGCTCAGTTGGTGGGAGAGTCATCCTGCAGCTGAAAGGCTGTGAGTTCAATTCCCAGTCAGGGCACATACCTACGCTACTGGTTCCATCCCTAGTCTGGGCACATATGGAGGTAACCAATCAATGCTTCTCTTTTGCTTTGATGTTTCTCTCTCTCTTCCCCTCTCTCTAAAAGCAATGAAAAAATGTCCTCAGGTGAGGATTTAAAAAAGAGGGAGATATAAGGGGAAGACTCCACTTCTTGATGGCAGGAGCTGCAGCTGTAAAATCTCATGAAGGAAAATTGAATTTATAAAATTAAAAAAGTGATACTTATTATAGTATCTATTCTCTATTTATAGCCTAAGAAAGTGATATTTACTATACTTCTCTATTTATGGCCTGTACATGATAGTGGATTAGAGAATAAACTTGGACCGGAGTGGAATAATTTTGACCATTTTTGCAAGCAATCTACAACATTCCGTGTCATGGTTAATTTTATTAAACTCTGTATTTCTCTGTGGGGATATTCTCTAGTTCGCTAAATTTCTTCTCAGCTATGGGTAATTTGCTGCTTAACCATCCACTAAATTTTTAATTTAAATGACTGTATTATTCATTACTAGAACTTCTGTTTGATTTTTTTCTTTCATCTGCCTATTATTTTCTTATAGTGTCATTTTTTTTCTCTCTCTTTTTTACTTTTTCCTGTTATCATTTTAAACATACTTATTTTACAGTCCCCACCAGATTGCTCTGGGGTGTTGAATCTTGCTGTTTGTGTTGGTCATGGGGGAACTCTCTGCAGCGTGCTATCCACTCACTTTCAGCGGGGCTTTGTCTGTGGGGCCTCAGTGCGAACGTGTTCCTGGGAGGAAGTTCTGAGCTTGTTTCTGTTGAGGACCCCACAGAGATTACTAAGCCTGGAACCAATATTTATGTTAAGCTCTCAGTTTTAGGTTTACAGGGTAGAGATGATTTGAATCTAAAATTTGTGTTACTGGCTGATAACAAATTCCCTTGAGGAATAAAAAAAAAATTCTACCAACACTAATTTCCTTGTTGTCTTTCTGTGGCTAAAGGTCTCCCCCCCCCACCCACCTTTTTTCCTAGCACGTTATTTCACTGAGAGTATAGTGCCAGCTTTCGATGGGGTCTCTGTTTCAGTCCGCACTTTGGGTGGGTCCCAGGCCTCACCTGCCTTGGAGACAGCCTGCGGGGCCCCCCCCCCCCCCCCGCGCGTTCCTGCCTGTGCCTCTGCCTCGAGTCCCCTCCTCCCACTCAGGGCAGCATGGCCCTCTGATTCCCATTTCCCTCTTCACTTCTGGCTCTTGGGAATTTCCTTTTGTTCGACGAAGGGTTTCGTTTATTTGTTGGTATTTTGTTGTTTTAACCTAGAGTTCCTTTTAACCTAGATGTACACGGGCATCAGTACAGAGTATGGTTTTCCCAAGCAGAGCCTGTCCATTTAACCACCCCTAATGACAGTGCTCTCTGCCCAGCTCTGGTCAGGGACCCCTTGAGAAAGCACCCCACCCCCTCCACACAGACTTTGGTTTCCAAACTGCCATTCATCGTGGGGTAGGTGTGAGGCAGCAGGAGATAGGGGAGGCGGCGGGGTGCCGGGCAGTAGGTGGGGGATGAGATGGGGGACACCTCCGTGGAGGTGGTGACCTCGGGGGAGTCCCCTGTATGGGAAGAAGGGATTTCTGTCTCGCTCCGAATCCGCCTCGGGTTTCGCATTTCCCTTCCCCAGGACAATCCCTACCTTCACCGTGAAGTGCCTTTTGCAAACACACACACGCACATGTATTTTTGGAAGAAGGGGAAAAATTCCAAGAGAACCTCTGCTAGGTTAAAAATGAAGTGAAGATTATATTAAGAATGAAAGCCGCGCGGGGCCGCTGGGGCGCAGACAGAAGGCCCTTTCATCGCGCCCGGCCGCGCGCCGCAGGCAGCTGCCAACACAAACGCGGGCGGAACAGAAGCTGCGGAGCCGCGGCGGAGTTGCCAGGCCGCGTCCCCGCCGGGGCTGGCGCCGCGCCCGTTTCCGCTCTGCTGACGGGCCCAAATCGCCGGCGGGCGGCTAGGACCCCGGGGCTGCGCGGGAAGAACGCCCGAGGGGCGCGTGACTTCCAAGCCGAGCTTCACATGCGCGCCCAGAGCTCCTAGGTGGGGCCCGGGCATTGCGGTCTCAGCACCTCTGTCCCCACCATTGCCTGCCATCTCTCGCTGAGTCTGTCCTCTACTCCTGGGATGTTCCTCCTCATCCCAGTCCCCAGAGCATCACGGGTACTCAGTGAGTTCAAGGCATACTCCTGCGTGAAGCTTGCCTGGGCCACCCCTGCGCTGCACTCCCACAGCCCACACCTGGGTCTTCCTAGAGACCCCTGTTAGGCTGGAGACCCCAACATGGTCTGTGTCCTGCCTGCAGCCCCTCCCCCAGTGTGAATCTCTCTCATACCCCAAAAGTGTTGGGTGAAGAAGGGGCCCCCCAATGCCTGCCACCTGCCCTGGACACCCAGTGCTGGCTCCTTAAGGAAACTCCCTTTGGAGAATGGGCAGGCTTAGTGTTGGGAAAGCCATTCAACCATACCTGTAAAATGGGCACACTCAAGTCATCCCTACTTCTCAGGGCTCATGGGAAGCTGAGGAAAGAGGCTGAGGGGAGAGGTGAGGACAGCTTGGGATCTGCAACCTTGTCGGGCCTTTCTCTGCTATAGGGCACTCCGGTCACTGCCCAGATCTGCCCTCCTCATCCCTCTCCCAGGCGTTGCCCCACCATCTCACAGGAGGTTTAATCACTCTGTTCAGCCCAAGACTCCTTTCTCCCAGTGGGAAAAGTTACGCGGGTCCCCAGCCTGACCTCTGACTGTCCTTCGTTGCCAATTCTTCCTTATTACTTTGCTGCCACCTCAATGCAGAGGAGGGCACTAACCTTGTTGGACGATTAGAGGCTACATCCACCTTCCCAAGTGGATCAGGAATGGGCAGTGACCCACCCTAAGCGGATCAAAGCTTTCCACGTGAAAGCCATCAGTAACCTCTGGGTCTTGGTAGCTGGAGGGGTGAGGTTAAAGGGGATTCCTTGGACCCGAGAAAGAAGCAGTGGCTGAAGGTCAAGCAAGAAAGAGGAAAACCGAGAGAGACGGAGACTGGGAAATCATCCTGGGTGCCCAGACCAAGCTGTGGTACAATCGGAGCCACCTTTGGATTGCTCGGGACAACAGCCTATCCAGTCTCTCCCAGTGTGGGCCAGTCCAAGTTGGGTTTCTGTCTGTTGGAATTGAAAGAGTGCAACCTGATATCCTCACCATACCCCAAAAGTAAAGCCTGAGCTTTTGCCCTTGGTGTCCACGGCTTCCACAACGTGCAGCCTGCTTCCCTTTCGGCCTAGGGTTGCCTTAAGCTAATGCAGCACTTTATCACTTACAAAGGACTTTTACAGCCGCCATCACAGGTGATCCCCTTCACAACCCAGGTGTCAGATAAAGAAACTGAGCCTTCCGTGTTAAGTGTTGTATCTGAGGTCATGAAGACATAAGGGATGTGGTGAAATGCAGCCAAGTCATCTGAGATCCCAGCTAGAATTCCGAATGAACCCAGTCATACTCCCACTGCCCTCCTGCACCCTCCCTCCCACCTTGGCTAGGACTGACTGCTCCTGAACCTCACACTCAGGTGTCTCTGTGGCACAGTGAGATTCTGGTCCGCCCTCCTGCTCTCTGCTGACCTCAGCCCTTTGCAGCTCAGTGTGTGCCACTTCCCTCTGCCCCTGCTCCCAGCCTGCCGTCTGCATCCGTCACTTGGCATTTATGCTTTGGACGCTGTAGGCGGGCTTGCTGCACTTGCACCTCACTCCCCTCACAGCGTCAGTGGCTCAAGGCAGGAGCCTGCCCTATGCCAGTTTGGGATCTCTTTGGAATATTTAGGGGGCAAAAGCAAAAGGATGTGACAACTCATGAGATTTGGGAAGTAAAGGCAAGAGAGGACAGTCAAGTAGGATGACCCCTAGGTTTGCTTTTGGCAGGGTGTTGTCACTAACCCACTTCAGGGACATGAGAAGAAGCCCAGGTTACTGAGGAGAGGGGGCCTGGGAAGGGGTGGCCTTCTGCCCCTGGGGTACAGCACTGAAGGTCCAGGGAGGGCGAAGCTGGAGGAGGAGGTTTGGGAAGCTCTGAGGTAAAGGTGGAGGCTGAGGCTTTGGGAGGCAGTGAGTTTACCAGTGATGAACTCATTCACATAGAAGAGAAGATGATCAAGAACAGAAGCTTGACATTTAAGGGACTGAAGGAAGGTGAGGGAGAGGAGGAAGAGGAGGAGGAGAAAAGGAGGAGTAGGGTCCGTGAAGGATACAGACAGAGCAAGGAAAATGGTTTGTGAAAGCAACACAAGAAGGATGTTGAAGAAAGAAGTATTTTAAGTGGCCAGTGATGTCAGAGTCCATGGGAAGATTTCTCTCCAGAAGGAAGGTGCTCACTGGACAGTCAGCTAAGGGATCACTGAGCACCTAGGTTGGAGCAGTGTCCATAGAGTGGGGATGGTAATGGGCCCGGAGGTAACTGATGGAGAAGCTGAGAAAGCTAGTGCAGACAACTCAGCTAAAGCCTGGCAAATGTGAGCTTAACAAAAAGGAGCAAGATATACTGAAAACTACACAGCATCACTGAAAGAAATTAAAGATCTAAATGGAAAGACATTCATGTTCATGACTAAGAATTAATATGGTTCTCCCTTTTTTCGTTGTTGCAGAAATTGACAAGCTGATCTTAAAACTCATATGAAAAAAATGCAAGGAACCTAGAATAGTTAAAACAAAGTGGAAAAGAGCCCTGGCTGGTGTAGCTCAGTGGATTGAGTGTGGGCTGCGAACCAGGCATCGCAGGTTCGATTCCCAGTCAGGGCACATGCCTAGGTTGCAGGCCATGTCTCCCAGCAACCGCACATTGATGTCTCTCTCTCTCTCTCTCTCAAAATAAAATAAATAAAATCTTAAAAAAAAAAGTGGAAAAAAAAAAAGAACAAAGTTGGTTCACTCACAATTCCTGATTACAAAACTTACCACAAGTCTACAGTAATCCAGACTGCATGGTAGTGGCATAAAGTTGACACACAGATTAGTGAAATGGAATTGAGAGTCCAGAAATAAGCCCACACATCTAAGGTCAACTGATTTTTGACAAGGCTGCCAAGACTGTTCGATGGGTCTTGAATGGTCTGTTCTACACATGGTGCTGGGAAGCTAGGTATCCACATGCCAGAAAAAAATAGTTGGACTCTTACTTTATGCCATATACAAAAATTAACTCAAAATGGATTATCAACCTACATGTAAAAGCTAAAGCTGTACAATTCTTTAAAAAAATAGGGGTAAATCTTCATGACCTTGGATTTTGCAATGGTTTCTCACATATGACAGCAATAGTATATATAGGCAATAACAAAAAAGATACAGACTTTGGACTGCATCAAAACTTGTGTGCTTCAGCCCTGGATGGTGTGGCTCAGTGGACTGAGCACTGGCCTGTGAACCAAAGGGTTGCCAGTTCAATTCCCAGTCGGGGCACATGCCTGAGTTGTGGGCCAGGTCCCCAGAAGGGGGCCTGCAAGAGGCAACCACACATTGATGCCTCTCTCCATCTCTTCCTCCCTCCCTTCCCCTCTTTCTAAAAATAAATAAATAAAATCTTTGAAAAAAAACTTTTGTGCTTCAAAGGACAACATCAAGAAAGTGAAAAGGCAATTTACAGAATGGTGGGAAATTTCTGTGAATCACAAATATGATATGGGACTAGTTCCATAATATATAAAGAACACTTATAACTCCACAGTAAAAAGACAATGACCCAATTAAAAAAAAAGGTCAAGGGATCCAACTAAACATTTCTTTAAAGACGATATACAAATGGCCAATAAGCACATGAAAAGATGCTTGACTTCAACTGTCAATAGGAAAATGCAAATGAGAACCACGAGTTACCACTTCACATGCACTAGGATGGTGATAATAAAAGAAAGTGCTAGTGAGGATGCGGAGAAGTGAGAACACTCATACGGGGCTTATGGGAATGTGCGATGTTTGTAAAGTTGCTGTGGAAAATGGTGTGGCAGCTCCTCAAAAAATTACACATGGAATTACCATATGACCCAGCAATTTCATTCCTGGGTATATACTCCAAGGAACTGAAAACAGGTGTTCAAACAAAAATATACATGAATGTTCATGGTCGCATTATCCATAAGAGCCAAAGAGTGGAAACAAACCGAATGTCTGTCAGCTGATAAATGGCTGAACAAAAGGTGATCTCCATACAATGGGATGTTATTCAGTCATAAAAAGGAATGAAGCACCGACACACACTACAGCACGGATGGGCATTAGGCTGAGTGAAAGCAGACACAAAAGGACAAATACTGCATGATTCTATTTATGTGAAATATGTAGAATACTCAAGTCCACAGAGAGAGAAAGTAGGTTAGTGGTTGTCAGAGCCTGAGGGGAGAAAAGACTGGGGAGTGGCTGCTAATGGGTACAGCATTTCTTTTTGGGGTGATCAAAATACAAGGTCTGTTCAGAAGGTATCCAACCATGTAAAATGAAAAATGGAGACATGTGCTGAAGAAGATACAAGATACAAAAAACATTGCACACAGGACAATGACACCTCAGTCCCCTTCAAAGTAGGCACCTTGGGACCTCACACAGTTCTCCTAATTGCCAACAGCTGCCCCAGCGTATTTTCCTGAATCTCACTGATGGTCTGAAATCTCTTCTCTTTCAAAGGTTATTTTAGTTTTTAGAAAAGCCAGAAGACACAGGGTGCTGATTATGGGCTGTAGTGGGGCTGAGTCACCTGAGTGATTAAATATTTCACCAAAATACTCTGCACAAGATGTGATGCATCTACAGGTGTGTTGTCATGATGAAGCTTCCAATCACCAATTGTTTATAGCTATGGCCTTCTAAATCATTTCAGTAGTTTCCAGAGAGGAATGTTCAAGCCTAACACAAAATTTGATGCAGATTCGTTGTTCTACTTGCTCAGTCATTTTGAAGGCAATGACCACACAGTACACATGCTCATTCAATGGCGTCTACCACCCCCACTGACTAGCACAGTGAGGTCATCATTGTTCACACATGCGCATTCCAGTCCACTCTCCTTGGCTGCCAGGTTACATCGATGTTGTACAAACCATTCTCATTATATTAACAATGGCTGGACTTTTTCCAGACAGAACTCGTATTCTCAGATTAGTTAAGGTGATGTTTGTGCAACTTTGTGAATATGCTAAAAAACAAAACTCACTAATTGTACTCCTTAAAAGAGTGAAATTCATGGTATGTGAATTATATCTTAATTTTTTTTAAGAGAAAGAATATATGAAGATACCCTCTTGTAAAAATCGTTAACTCTCCTGGAAGGATAACTAGGAAATTGCTGACAGTGAGGAGGGACAAGGAACAGGGTGAGGGGTAAGGGTTGGTTGAATGGATCACATTTTCAAGAAGTAAGTAGACTAAAATAAAAGGGGTCTGGCCCTAGTGAAAAGGAGGAAGGAGAGACTGGGCCAGTTTGGAGGCAGAAGGGAAGCAGCTGTCACAAACAGAGGACGGCTGGTGGACCTGACGGGCCAGGATCAGATGCACAGAAAGCGATGCAGGCTGGGCATGTCTACCCGCAAGGACCCAGGAAGTGGGGGGTGGTGGGCAGATACAGAAGAGGTAGTGGTGAAAGGCAAGGGAGCCTTACTTTGAGCTTATTGGCCTTTGTTTTCTCTGGCAGAGGAGGCCAGGTCACTGGGCCTGGAGAGAGGAGTGTGTGTGTGTGTGTGTGTGTGTGTGTGTGTGTGTGTGTGTTGGAGTTGCTTAGGAGGGAAGGGGGTGAGGTTAGGAAGGGCCTCCTCGTGGAATCAAAAAAGGAACCCGTGATGCAGGAAAGGGCTGCTGAGTAATTCTGAGGTTGGAAACGCACCTTGGTGATTTTCACATCCATTCCATGGAGCCTGAGTGAGGCTCTTTGTGTGCTGGGGGACACTGTGCCATTGATGGTTGGCAGCTATCGGCTGTGCCCACACAGGGGCCAGCCCACCTCGGTGTCTGCTTCGCCTCCAAATGCCAAGTGTGGTGGGGGAAGCAGGCCTTCCAGTGTGCACAGAAGGGAGGACCCCTGTGGGCTGGGACCCTTGCAGGGGTGTGTGACAAGTGGGGTGGAGATGCACAGCCCTGGCCGAGAAGCACGATAGGAAGGTGCCCAGGGGAGTGGGACCATAAGAGGTGGCCGACACCACAGTGATCTTCAGTCCTCCCAGTCAACTCCAAGTTTTCCGACAACTATTCACAGCTAAGTTCGAAACCCTCGTTGCATTTCTAGCAAACTAGTTGCATCTGCTTTGGCCCCTAGGGCTCTCCTGCCCCCAAGGATCGGATTTGGCTTTCACAACCAGCATGGACAGAGCATCATCGTTAAGGCAGAAAGAGTGAGGCACACGGCACAACTCTCCACACACCCTCGGCCCTGCTCTGGGTCAGCGACCGTCCTCAGGTCTGCAGCCTGCAGGCTGCCTGGGGTCCTGTGACTGGGGTGTGAGCCAGGACAAATCCTGGGCCCCACCTGCCTTGATGGTTGCTGTCTCCCGCCCGCCAGCAGCAGCCCGCCTCCAGCAGCACTCTCTCTGCCCTTTTTAGCAGTCCCTGCATCCCACGGCTCATACTGAGCTCACAGTCACCCTGGGTTTGTCTTTTTTCTTTTTCATCAAGGGTCCTTAAACCAGGTTTCCTTGACACAGCAGCAGATGTGGACCTCATCCTAAGCTGCCAATTCAGTATTATCTTTCTGACTTGTCCATAGGATTTCATGAGATGTGTGGATGTATCATAAATGAGATGCTTTCATTCCTTCAACAAACTGGGGTTACTATCTATCTGACTGAGCTGGAGAATAAAGAACCAAAGTCAGGTGAAGTATCGTCCATACCCTCGCGGACCTCACAGCCTTGGGGAAGTCAGGCCAGGCTATCCAATTGCTGTGGGAACCAGGGCCTGGGCCTCGCAGAGGCAGCTTTGTCGAGGTGGTCAGGGAAGGCTGCCTGCAGAAAGTAGGGCTGAAGGGTTTTTTCCCCTTTCCAGTTTATGCATGCATTTTAAACTACCTTATATTTGTGTTTTTTATATAAAGAAATTTAAAATGGCTTTTAAAAACATGAGAAAAATATTTTAATACCAAACAAAGAGGAAATCTGTGATTTTGTTTCCTGGACTGGAGACAGAGTTCACTCTTGTGCTCAGCGGCCCTGTTTCCATGGTTGGGGCAGCCGACAGCGAGCTGGGGACACGTGTGCATCTTGACACCCAGTCCCACCACTGCAGGCCTGTGAGCCTTGGGCGCCTCCACTCAGGATCCCGTCTTCAGCTGAGCCTCGGAAAAGGGGTGGAAATGCCGCCTGAGGACAGTCCCCGAGGAGGCACAGAGGTGTGGAATGGTGTGAGCATTTAGGAACTGCAAGTAGCTCGGTGTGGCTGGAAAGCAGGGAGCCTGGCAAAGAGAAGCTGGAGGGGGGCCAGGCCTTCCGTGCTAAATTAGGGAGTTTGAACTTTATCTCAAAGGCTACTGGAAGCCATGGAAGCCAGGGCAGGACAGGGCCGGTTGCTGGAGGAGGGCTGATGGAGCCCAGGCTGTGTGCAGGGTTGGAGGGAGGGGCGCTGGCTGGGAGGGTGTGGCGGTGACCAGGGGAAGGGGTCCTTAGTGTCTGATCCAGGCAGGGAAGAGAGATAAAGAGTTGAGGGAGAGTGCAATACAAGGGACATTCAGGAGGCAAACCCCTCAGCCTTGTGACTGATGGGGTGAGGCCGAGTGGGAGGAGGGAGGACAGCTCAGAGGCCTGGGCAGGGGGACAGGAGCAGCTGCAGCTTGAGGGCGGTGGCTTGCACTTTCTCTCAGTGGAGGGTACTGAGGACACTGATTGTGTGGGAGTCTCACCAGCTCCTTAGGAGTCCTTCCAAACCAAACCAAAGGAACGCAAATGAGTTTGGCAAGCCTGTTCTTCAAGAACAGATGACTCCTGCATATCCTCTACTTTTATCCACTTCACAATTTACCTCAAAATGCTCTTAGAAACGAATGTGAGACTGCACCAGGAATTCGGGTTCAACCTCACCTAGCATGCAGTGGCCACTATCACCTGGACCACCCCTCCTGGCACAAGCGCCCAGTCAGGTCACTGCAGGGATGCCCAGCGTCTCAGCAGCAGTAAGTCTGGGGCCCTCTCTGGGCCACGTAGTCTCTCAAAGTAGCCATTTGTCTAGAGCCTGCCTCCTGGTGCTGTTCTTGTTTCCTGGGATTTCTCAAAGAGCAGCCACAAAGCCACACTCACCTGCCAGCTCCTCTCCCTTTGTGGGTGAATTTTCTGGGTCTGGACATTCCTCCTTCCTAGAAGGGTGTTTCTACCTTGATCTGAGGGATGAGAGCCAGCTCAGCAGGAGGGAGCTGGGAAAAGAGCAGGATGGGGAAAATAAAGATGTCTCTCCTCACCTGCACTTTTAGTTTGATGGATTGTGAATTAACAATGTTGCATTTATCCAAAGAAACCATTTCTTGGTTTATTACACTATTTACATCATGTTGTATTACTATCAGCTGGAATTTTTCTATCTAGAATGTTTGCCTCCTAGGCCAAAAACATGAGTGAATGTGCAAACATACACGGGTGTTTTGCTTACCCTGTGCTTTGCACTAAGTCCAACTGCTCACCATTATTACATCACTATCATGACTGAGTTGACCAAAGCGACAGAGAGCTCAGGAGAGAGAATGAGCCAGGGAAAACGCATGGCCTTTCTCTGCAGCCAGCCCGGCTCCTGAGCCTGACGGAATAGGAGTCTCCAGGGCTCGTTTCACTGGGCATAAGAGCCTTCGGGAGGCCCCAAGGCTGACAGCAGGGTCTGGTTCCTCAGCCCAACACACACAGCCTTCTGGAATCTGGTCCCCTCTGTCCACAGGCCCTTCACATGAAAACACTTTTCTCAAACACACAGGCCGGGCTGTGCTCCAGGCCTCTGCTCCCTGTGCTCTCTCTCCACCTGCAGGAGATCCTTCAGGCTCCGACAGTTACAACTGTGCTCAGTCACCTCCCTGCAAAGCCTCTCAGCCCCTCCCAGGTCTGTGCTTGTGACTGACCACACTTGCTGCCTTCTCTTTCCCTTTGAGCGCCAGGGCCCGACTCTCAGAGCCACGTCCCAATACCCAGCACAGCTCTTCACTGAGTGACTATGCTGAGCAAGTGGACAGAGAGCGAACCTGCAAGCCTAGGTCACTTGCCCTGGCACAGGTGAGCCACAGTTTCTGTGGGGCCACCTGGCTTGCCCAGAATCATAAAGTGGGTTATGTCGCCACCTATTGCTCAGATTGCTCAGCAAAAGCCAGCCAGGGCCTTCTGGCCTTTGTGGGGAGGGAAATGCTCAAATAGTCTTCTTAAAGACAGCAGCCGGCCTTAGATGGAGAGAGAGAGGGGAAAGGCCATTGACGACTTAGCGGAAAGGGCCATGTTCCGAGGTCCTAACTCAGCTCTAACTGCATGACCTGGGGCAATTATTCCAGGCCTGTACAACCCGCCTTCTATTGAATGAGATGGTAAGTTCTCAGTGCTGCTGGTAGATTCCAGGGAGGGGAGGGTTGGAGGAAGAAAACCGAGGCCCCCAGAGGAGAGGCTGAGCACCAGGCTGTGTGGTGAGGATGACAAGCCCTTTGGAGAGCCAGAGGCCCCATCCAAACCAGTCCTGGCTCACAAGAGCCAGGTGGCTCTGAGTCAGTTTCTTCACCCCGATATGCCAACCTTTTCCTTCTTCGGTAAGCACAGGTGCTACCATTCGCCTCACAGAGTTGTCAGGGGAGTGACCTGAAGCAATGCTGGGAGGGACTGGGCAGGCCCCACAGACAGCAGCTGACATTCCCTGACACCACACTGCCTGGGATGCCAGAGGGAGGTGGCTTCATGGTGCCTCATGACACACATTTTCTGAAAATGCACCCTAGACAAAGACATACATGAAACACACTAACATGGTTGCCCATGGGAGAGGACATGGGGGTACAAGGGAGTGAGTTAATGGGAGGGCCTCGTACAGATTGGTGGTGGGGATGGCCCGTTAGCGCTAGTCTCTGCAGTGCGGCTTCCCTGTGGACGCTTGGTGACTTCAAAGTCCAAGATAGAACCCGGACGCTGAGCGTGCTGATGTGCACAAAGGGCTCTACACTCGACAGCGGCCGCTCTCCGTGAGCGAGCAGGGTGGGAGGTGATGAAGGAGGTTAGAAAGGGAGAACAAACTCCCGAGTCCACGTAGGGTGAAAAGTGGTTTACTGAAAGCAAACTGTGTGATGTGGCTCGATGAGGTCAGTGCCACCTGAGAGCCACCGTAGTTGCCACATGCTGCCCCACTGAGTGGGCAGCCTTTCCAGAAATTCTTTTTTGGAGATCTTCAGGAAAAAGCTGGTTTCCTTGTTCTTCATGAGCCACGTGTCTCCCTGGCAGAAGAGAAGACACCACTGTCCTGCCCAGACACGTGTGCGGTGGGTTAGGGGCAGCCAGTGGTCTTCCCTAAAGTGTCCCTCATACGTGCTGCCCGCCGCACTCCTGCAGGCCCAGCCCCGTCTGGCTTCTCCAATTCATCCGCATGGTTTACACGGCAGCCAGTTACTTTCCCAAGTCTTACATTGCACCAATCACACACAGATGCATCTTAAACATCGTACAGAAACCCTCAGAACAAAACATGGACATTGCCTTTGTCTCCCCTGCGGCACTCGCCAGACGCAGCCACAGTCTGGAGTTCATTCTTCCAGTCCTTTCTCTATTCATACACATCGGTGCACTCAGCTTCCGTGTGTCATTCATTCTCCAGGTCCCAGCTTAGACTTTATAGCTGCACCGTGCGTTCTCTCACCACTCCTCTCCAAAGAGCTCACAGTAGTCTCCAGGTGTGCCGCACCATCAACAGCGGTGCAGCGCGTTTAGTTCCCAAGTGTAAGTGGTTTTGAAGGACAGTCCTACAAGTCGGATTGCTGGGTTGAAGAGTGTATGTTCTTAAACTTTTAATACTTTCGAACTGCCTTCCCAAAACTTTTACCCCAGAGAGATTCTTTAGAAACACCAATCTCACAACATTCCTCTGCTTAAGTTCCATCAACGACTCTTCTCCAAGATGAGGCCTGGAAAGGAGGCCAAACAGAGGCTGGGCAGTGACGGGTCAGCTCCTGCCACTGCTGGAGGCATGGCTGGGGAGATGCGTCAAGAGGCCAGAACTGAGACGGAGGAGGTCGTGAAGGCTAGGAAGTGAAGACACCGGAGTGCCACAGAAGGACGCACGGCTGGCTCTTACACTGCTTTGGCTGTACAGCCACGTCAGAGGCTGAAGAAGGAAGACAGACAGCCACTGGGTGAATGACCTTGCCGGCTGCTGGAACAGGGCGTGGCAGAACTGGCCAGGTGGAATGTGGGGTAAGGAGATGGTTCTGATCTGGGTTCTCCTGAGGCTAGAGGGACTTGAGAGACGTCTGACCTTAGGTGAGCCCTAGCCGTGGTTATGTGGACTGAAGGTGACCATCTGGGAACCATCAGTCAGGGTCTCACACCTCTAAAGAAAAACACTCTTCCAAGGCTGTCATTCCAGCAACATGAGGGGAAGGGAGCACCAGGGAGGGCAGAAGTCTCCTGGGCAGCCCTCTTCGTACCCTGGTGCTAGGCAGCCCCGCCCTGACCCTCCCTCCCCAGGCAGAGAGGCAGTGCCCAGCCTGCTCCAGAAGGACTTGGTTTCTGCCCTCCAAGCAGATCCTGTCAGAAATGAGGCACTGAAAAGTGGGGCCCAGGCCAGGTTCCTCCCCAGTCAGGGGACACCCCTGGCCTCCCGGCAAAGCCCGAGGTCTGGTTGGGTCTCACTTGTCTATACCTCAGCCACTGATTGTCTGAATTATAGAAGAAATGCTCTGAAGTGTTTTTTAAAGGGTGAGGTGCAGGAGGGGTGGCAATGAGAAGAGTGAAACAAAGGGTGGCCCAAGGGGAGGAAGAAATCCAAGAGTGTGGAAGGTTAGACATTCAGGGGAGACAGTGTCCCGGGATGGAGGAAGCTTCAAAGTAGAAAAGCATCAGGTACAGTCAAGTCAGAGACACACACGCTGGATTAGACCGCCAAGGGGGTCGGGGTGAGACTGCGCGAAGGCAGTGAGAGAGTGGAGAGAGCCAGCGTAGGCAACGCCCTTGACGAATGTTGGCCGGGAAGAGAAGACAAGGGTCAGGGAGGGTCAAGAGGGAGGACACGGGGCTGATGAAAGGACCTGAGGGCAGTGTGGGTATTGTGGGAGAGAGTGAGCAGTTCACCTGCTGATGGGAACACACAATGGGGGTGGATGGCAGGGGTGGAAGCAGAGCCAGGGGGGTGCTGTGGAGGCCAGCCCGGGGCAAGCACATGCAGCAGAGGGGAGGCACAGAGGCTGCCCCGCCAGGAGTCAGGCCGAAGCCCTGAGAGGTGTCGTGGGAAGCCCTGGGGTGTACAAGTGCAAGAAGACAGACTGGCACCAAGGTTTCCAATTAACTGTCTTGAAACAGCTCCCCACAGAAGGCAGCTGGTTTCAAGGGAACCCAAATCCAAATGCACAAGCATTTTATTAGGTAAATAGAAAAGAAATACTCTGGCTCTAGAAAGCCACGCAATAACCCCTCTTGCTGACCGGACTGGTCTAATGAATAGCTGTCCCTCACCCCACCTACTGACTTTACAAGTTTAGTTGAATTCACACAATTAAATGTACACTGGATCTTGCAAGGACAAGGAAGTATTTTATTTATTTATAACAAAAACATTTGTAACATAATTCTCCCTCTTCAAAACAGAGAACCCTATAAAATGCACACAACGATCTCTATTTGTATTTACCCAGGGCCATTAAGCAGTTGGAAGGAGGGTTGGGGCTGGGAAAAAAGCCAAGGACTAATTCCATTAAAGAAAAAAAAAAGAAAAACTGCCTTAAAAGGAACAGCATTTTTCTACTTGTCAGTAGCGACACTTCCCCCTACTACGTGTATGAAAATGTGAACCAGAAAACAGCACCTGTGAAAACACAGTTCGGCAGCGTCAGAGATGAGGCAATGCCCAGGGCTGTGGAATCCCAGCCTCTCTTCCAAGCAGGCCACTGTGACACAGTGCGCCCTGGGAGCTCTTTCTCCCCCTGACTCCCACCGGTCCCGAGGGAGAACTCCAGCAACCTCACTTCTCTTGCTTGCAAGTTAGTTGAAGAACCTAGGAATCAAACACAGCAATTAGAGACACAATGGGACTCAGTCCCCCAGAGCGGAGCAATTGCAATCTATAGGTACTGCCTGAGGTCACAGGCAACCATTACAGGGGGCCAAAGGCAGTCTGAGTTCTGCAGTGACAACACTAGAGGGGAACTGGGGACAGATGCCATCACTGTATAGCCCCTACTGGATGGGTTCTGGGAAATTATCACCAATTAGTATGGTGGCTTTGAAACTTCAAATCAAGAAACAGTTTCAACTGCAAGAACAGTTGCAGAAAGAACAGAAAGGACCCTTAAATTATGCACTTCAACTTCATTTTTCAGATGAGGCCCTGAAATAAGTGACTAATTTAAAAAAGATTTTATTTATTTATTTTTAGAGGGAGAAAGAGAGAAACATCAATGTGTGGTTGCCTTTTGCATGCCCCCTACTGGGGACCTGGCCCGAAACACAAGCATGTGCCCTGACTGGGAATCGAACCAGCAACCCTTTGCTCACAGGCCAACACTCAATCCACTGAGCCACACCAACCAGTGCAGTGACTAATTTCTGAATGCAGACAGAGCTTTATTTATTAGTCTCTCTCAACTGTTCCACAGGAAGACATGACTTCCTTAACCATTTAAATATGGTTAAGAGCCATACATGTAAGCCATACCCCCAAAGAGCCAAACATGTAAGCAGCTGCTTTTCACAAATAGCTGTGACAAACACTGGGGCAGCACAAGCCACGCAGGATGTAACCAGGTGGGAAGACTGGACAAACCTTTCATGGGCAGCTCCATGCACAACTGGCATCTTACCACACGGACAGACAACATGCCCATGCTGACGGCAGAGAGACAGTGTGGTAGTTAATCTAAAGTCTTCTAGGCCCCACTATGTCCTGTTTCCTCATCTAGAAAATGTGTGCATGTCCTTCATGGAGCTGTTACAAGACCAGTGTGACTGTTACTTGAAGAGGGTACCTGATGGAAGCTACGTAAAGACCTGTTGGTAGTTCTGCAGCTACTGCCTGCTTCTTACCATCCCTCCTGCCCAGTTCCTCTGGTGCCTGGTGTTGGCCAGAGCACCAGGTAAAATGCTGACACACAAAGGGTGCTGGCTGGCTGGGCCTCCCCAGCACTGGTGGACTGGTGTGGGCAGCGGCCTGGGCCATCCTGGGGGCTTGGGGTCTAAGCAGGAATACTTCCTTCATCCCCTTCTTGCAGAACAGCTCCTGGGGTAAGGGGAGGAACTTGCCCTGTGACACTTCCCGCTCCCCACCCGCTGGGCAATGGCAGTAGCAGGTGGGCACGGGCACCGTGCAGGGCAGGGCAATGCTTCCTCCTCAAGTAGTCCATCGAGCTTCCCATTGAAATCTAGTGTGAAGAACGCCTTCTCGTGTGCCTCTAAATACAACGGCACTCTGCTGAGGAAGCCTTTGTGGGCTGGCCTTTATAACAAATTATAAAAAAATCTGGCACTAGTGAAATTCATCTTACAAATTTAAAGTCACCACCCATATGGAACTCTTTTTAGTGGGATAAAGAGATGAATACACACAAAAAATACATGTTAGGAAGAAAAACAAGTCAGCTATGGGGACACGGAATGACATAGATTTCTGTTTCAAGTAAGTAGCTGGAAAGAACCTCTCTGAGGAGGAGACACTTAAGTAGACTGAGCTCTGTGAAAGATCAGAAGAGCTTACCAGGCTGCAGAAATATTGAGGCAAGGTCTAAGAGTCAGGAACATGGCAGGAGTGTGTGAGACAGTGTGTGGAAACCAGTGTGGCTGAGGGGACCAGGAAGAAAGGCAGGAAATGACACTGGAGCAACATCAAGGAGTCAAGTCACATAGGGCCACTGAGGCATCAAGAAAGAGCTTAGGTTATACTCAAGAGTGCAATGGAAGCCACTGGAGATTCTGAACAGAGAAATGACTTTTCCTAAAAAAAAATATTTTATTTATTTATTTTTAGAGAGAGGGGAAGGGAGGAAAAAAAGAGAGGGAGAGAAACATCAATGCATGGTTGCCTCTCATGCATCTTTTATTGGGGACCTGGCCCACAACCCAGGCATGTGCCCTGACTGGGAATCGAACCAGTGACCCTGTCATTCACAGGCTGACAATCCACTGAGTCATACCAGCCAGGGCAAGAAATGACTTTTTAAAATAAGATTTTTTTTCTGGCTTCTTTGTGAAAAAGAGGCTACAGAGGCATAAGAACAGTGGTAGAGAGAGCAGCCCTTTAACCTGGGCAGGTTCATGGAATGCTCTGCCCAAAACACTAAGTTGTGATGCTGCGCCAGCTTCCTCGTCCAGGCTTTCGGAAGTTGGCACCTCACTTCTATTTGTCTACAAACCCAAGCTGCCATGTAAGTTCAACTATTCTAAGACCTCCGCACTAGAGAGGCCATGCGTGGGGACTCCAGGAGACAGTCCATTCACGCGCCTGACTAGAATGAGGGCCACCCAGTCACTGAAGTGGGAAGCATCTCCTGTGTCCTGTTGGGCATCCGAAAGAGAAGGGGATGCAGGCATGACCACATAGAATGCGTGAGGGTAGACACGTCAGAGACACCTTCCTGGCCAACCCCAAGCAAACCCATGGAGAAAGAATATGCTGGTAATCACTTCACGATGACCTCTGATGCAGTCATACTGAGAAATGTCCAGCCTTGGGGCCAAAACCAATCTGACATTCCCTCTGCTCCCTTGCAAACTGCAGTCCAACATGAGTTCCAACAGGACTTGCAGTGGCCCAGAACCTACTGTGAACTGGGACAGAGCTCAAGCCACAGAGTCCTGTTGTGGAAAGTGTGGAATAATCATGCTACTACTGATGGGATTCAATTATTCTATTACTCATGCCAATTTTTTTGTACACAAACATGCAATACTCATTCTATCATTGAAGTGAAGGATGAATTGATTTACCCTATATAAATTTTTAACCTTTGTTCATGGAATTATATGTGTTAAGTCAGTAAACAGAAGATTTTGGCATACATGTTTAGACATTTGAATAAAAGTTAGATCCCTATTTCAAATTAAGGATGAAAATAAACTGCTGAGAGCTTAAAAATCTAAACATAAAAACATAAAAGTACTAGAAGGAACCAGGCACTGTGGTCAGCTAGGGAGGAGAAACGCAAATCGCTGGGCGGCCCTTCCCCCCAGCGGGATGGCTGTGCTCTGGCCCCCTTGGCCCCTCTCCACCAAGCTCTTGGGCTCCCCTCCTTCGCTCTCTTCCTGAGTCCAAAAGTCCCCTCAAACTCTTTCCCCTCAAGCATCAAGAAGCCTGAGGAAACCAAAAAATCACTGCTAACCTATGATGAAGAACAAATTTGGTTCCCTTTTGCCTCAAATTTTCCTACTCGGTTTAAAGGTCTTGCATTACAAAATGTGCCATCAACACATTTCCTTAGGGAAGGAACTGTGCTTTTGTGTAAGAGGAACTCTGCCGCTCTCCCGAAGCACCCAATTAAAGATGCACACTCTTTCTATTCCTGCCACATCAAAGAGTCAATATTGTCAACTGGAATGCTGGGTCAAGGGTTAAAAATAAAAGCTTATCTTTCTGACAGGAAGGCATCTGATAACAATCATTCTTCATGAAAGGCTTTAGTAAAAAATTTCCTTAACATGATAAAAAACGAATTTATCTCCATCAAAAGTCAGCATCACACTTAACAGTGTGACAGTGGCAGTTCCGGTACTGCCATCAAAGGCGCAGGTGCTCAGTCATCACCACTATTTGACACGTGATTACATGGGCTCTGAGTAAATTGCGAGAGATTAAATGGTGGGAGGAGGAGGTAACTTCCCATTACTTGTACATGATAACCACTGTGTCTGTCCAGGGACCAACTGACATAACTAATGTACTTCACTAATGTAACCCCACTAACTATCAAAAACGAAAACATTCAGAAAGGTGCTTTGTCATAGAGAAACAACCAGCGATTCACAGAAAGAACACCTGACTCTGTAAGGGTGTGAAAGATGACCGATCAGGAACATGGTAATTCTAGCAATGAGATTCCGTTTCAGATACACGGAACGGGCAAAGACTGAAACGTCTAACAGTACAATGATGGCAAAGCAGAGAGTGAGATCTCTGACTCCAGCACAGGAGACGTAAATCGCTACAGCCACTTCAGAGATCAATTTAGCAACACCGTCTTCAGTTATATACATATCACCACCCGGAGATGTGACATTTAAGTAAAATCACAGAAAATGCAGGTGTGGCAGTAACAACTGTATCACCTCCTATCTGTGCGTCACTGTTAAGAATACATATTATGATGCCCTCCTAGAATGGACTGCTACTCAAATCATTTTTTAAAAATGAGGTAGTTCTTTGTGTACTGACTTAGAAAACACCCCAGATGTATTAAAACATAGTACAAAGTACGTAATTTCATTTATGGGTAAGATGACATATACATTCACATTCTCAAATATTCACCCGAAAAACCTTCCAGGAAGGACACACATGAAACGTCAACAGTGGCTGTTACCTTGGGAAGCGGGCTTGGGGACTGGGGGTGTTCACGTTTACCTTGCTTGTTTGAAGGATAAGTGTGTAGCATTTTACTTTTTAAAAAATCTTGCACATAGCAATTTCATAGTTTAAACTGAAAGACTGACGCAAAGTCGCAGGGAGGGGAGAGGACGCAGGGCAGCGGAGCACTGACGACAAAGATGGGTAATGAGTACAAGGGTGGACCGTCATGCTGTTCTGCCGTGGGACTGGTTCAGAAAGGCCCACATTAAAAAGTTTAGCAATAGCCAAGTGAGAAAAGAAAAACTGTTTCAATCTAGTCTGTGTCCCACAAAATGACTTTAGAAATAAACCCTGTCAACATTCACTCAGCTGCAACATGTTCCCAGGAGGGCAGATGGGCAGAGATAACCTCCAAGATCAGACACTGGAATTTCATGAGGCTCAGTTAGTTGAACTCTCCAACTGAAACTAATAAAAAGTAATACATTAGTGTAGGTAAAAATGTATCAAAATAGAAAAGGTTTACACTTTATTTTGAAAATCCAACAATCTTAGCACGCTGCAGTGCAAAGACAGGGGAAAGAAAGCTGTCATGCATCTGCGGCTCACGGAAAGATAAGCCCGGAGACCTACAAAGACAAAGGCAGTCAGACTTAGGCAGGGAACACAGACAAAGGTCCAACAGGGCAGATGCCAGCTGAATATATTAATACTAAACAAGCTGCTTCCAATGAGAGCAAACCCCGACCTGGGGAAAAGGCACAGTCAATGTGAAATTGAAACTCAAGCAATGATATGATCAATGTCCGCAATAATGAGCAGTAATCAAAGAAGAGTGTGAAAATGTAACAGAGAAGACAGAGAAGTGATGTAATCCTGGAACCATGAGCCGGAGGCAGCAGAGCTCAGGATGTTTATGTTGGAAATCCGAGGACAAAGGACTGAGAATCAGGGCAGGGTAAGCAGAGTTCCCACGGCGTCGTGTACCAGCTCTGCCCGGCCTCGCAGCCCCATCCTACAGCCCTTTCCTCCAGTCCTGCCACAGTGAACCGGAGCGAACTCTCAGATCTGTTCCAGGAACAGTGGATTTTAACCTTTTACAGTCATACAGCCCTTTGGAATAACTCACGAAACCTAGGAATCCCTCTTTCAAATCCCAGAAAATGCACAAATATTGTACGTGAAGGCAGAGATTCATAGACCCTTCCCGAAGCGTTTAACTGTTTCCCTTTCTCAAAATGCATTATTCAAACAGAAGAACCTGGTCTGAGTATCTCACACAATTCCAAATGAGGGAGAAGAATTCTAGGAGCCCTAGCCCATTTGCACTCTGTGATGTGACATTCTGGCCACCCCACCAGTCAGCTGTGTCCTCTGGCTGATCTGGTCCCCCATCCTGTTCCTCCCGTTCCTGCCAGGCTGCCGTTCAAAAGCTGACTCTCACTTGCGAGTCTCTCCCTTCACCCGCCTCTCTCCAGCTAGGCCCTGGTTCTCTGGTGGCCTGCTCCACACTGACTCCCTCCCTGTGCTACATCCCTCTACCTCTTCTCACTGCTGGCACGTGTCAGGCATCACATGGTAGTGTTCCCTACATGCTGGGGACGTACCTCAAGCTCTCTGAGTGGCCCCTGAAACTACCTCTTCCTAGGCTGAAAGTGAACAAGAGAGCACTGCGGGCCACCACCCCTACTAGCGGGTAGGCAGGACTTACAGCACAGCCTTTCTGCACTTCCGCTGATGACAACTCAGTCTACGTCGGTTGCCACAGAGCCACAGCCAAGGCAGCAGGAAACGCATATAGTCGAAGAGGGGTTAAAAGTGCCCCCCACCTGCCACCCTATTTCAAAGCAAGGTTTACATTATTTAATATGTTTCTAGTTACATCCAACCATGCCTTTTCTTCTGATAAAAACACCTTGATAAAGTAGTCTGCATTATTTTGGTCCACACATTAGCTATGTCTGTATCATCTGAGAGTTTATTAGAAACATAAATTCTTAGGCCCCTGCTGAATCGGAATCTCTGGGGAGAGACCGTGGGAGCTGTGTTCTAACAAGCCCTCCCGGAGGTTCTGATGAGGCTGAGACCCCAGCAGCACTGCCTTACGCTCCCTGTTTCTGACTTCCTGCTCACTGCTCACCCAGGGCAGTCTTGTCACTCTTCCCACTGCTCTACTATTGTCACAGGTCACCATGAGATGCATGTTGGCAAGACCAATGAACACTATTCAGACCTTATCTTTCAAATCCTTGGTACCGCTAGATTCAACACTGCTGGTTATCTTTGAAATTTGACCCTGTAAAGGTTCTTTACTTCTTTAGGTGTCAGAGACCCCATTTGGGAAGTTGATGGCAGCCATGAAATCCGTATATATACACAGCTCTTCAGGGGTTCCAGGATACCTGGACATACCCACCACGGACTCCCAATTAAGCCCCCTATTCCACATTCCTGGTTTTTGTGGTGGCTCCTTCTCCTGGTTCCTGACCTCTTTTTTCAGTTCCATGTTGGCATTCCCAAGGTCCCCCCTTGGCCTACTGTCTTCTTCTTTCTGCGCCTCCTCCGACTTCACTCACATACATCCCTGGATGTCACTGCCCTCCATATACTCATGGCCGCTACATGATCTCCAAATGGGCCTGTTCTCTGACCCTCAGACTCACATCTAACTGTCTGCTAGTCACTTCCACTTAGATGTCCTGTAGGCATCTGAAATTCTCAAGCCCAAAACTTAAAATACCTGCTCCAAACCTCTGTCAGTTGGAAATACCTCCAAGGACGCAGCTATCAAATCTGGAAATCTAGGGATTATTCTTGATTCTTTTCCCAATCCCAAATTGCACGGTCCTGCCATCTAAAACAGTCCAAGTTTTCCCCTCCTTTCCCCTTGCCCCACACCTGTGTTCAGCTTTCATCTATTGGATGTGATGGTCTCCTGGTTCCAGTCCTTTCCCTTTATACCCAATTATTTTTCCAGTCACCAGAAGGCATTTTATGAGAGAGAAAATATTCCATAGAAGGTTGTTACGATTATCTTATTTGGAACAGAAAGGGTAAGTGGAGAACATTTAAAGTGTATGGTTCTGAGTTCTCTCTAATTAAAGAGATGTTAGTGTCTGGAAATGTTGATATATAAGAACATATGATAGAATGATGGACCCACCCAGGGATGGTCATGTTGTAATTCCTGGAACCTGTGACTATGTTACCACACATGGCAAGAGAGACTTTGTGCTTAAATTAAGGATCTTGAGATGGTAGGTTATCCTGCATTATTTAGGTGGGCCCAATGCACTCAGAAGGGTCCTTGTAAGAGGAAGGCAGGAGGGTCAGAGGAAGAGAGAGAAACATGATGTCAGGAGCACAGGGAAAGGAGGAATTGAGAAATACTGGAGGCAGGAAAGCAGGGGGGAATTTGAAAATGTTGTCTATTGGCCTTAAAAATGGAGAAAGGAAGGGGCCACTAGCCATGGAATGCAAGCAACCTCTCTGGGCCATTTACTACTGCAGCAATAGGACTGGTACAAAGGGGTTTGCTTACATTCACACTTATTGATTCAGCTCATGCGTATACCAAGACATCAAAAAGAATTACAAAACAAAGGCTGCATCCGTCTCTCACAGCCTGTTCTGTTCAAACTGGGACAACGACCACTGTAGATGCTGTCACAGTAACAGGGAAGACCAGTCCTTGTGAACACACACCTGCCCTCTGTGCCGGAGATAATTTCTGCTCATACCTATTTGTTCCCTTTGCCTAAGAGATCTGAAAACCTTTTTCTAGTTCTTGAAACTCTTAGGCTCATCACAGTTCATTTCAGCTTCATCCTAGGTCTGCACTCTCTCTGGCAGAACCATACAGAGCAGAGTCAGGAAGACCAGGCTAAGACTCCTTATCTTTTCCCTCATGCGTCTCAAGGCACTAAGGCACTCACCTGCTGTTAATTACTAATTGCTTAGGCTCGCTTTCTTCACCATTTGTCTGTTCCCTATTTACCTAAGTCATTGTCTGGGATTACATATGCTTGGAGGTAGGACTTATGAGCCTAATTATGAATTCAAGAAATTAAAAACAGACTAAGAGAACATCTTATGGAACCTAAGAAAATGCACAGCAACCTGAAAGATCTGGTCACTTCATTTTACGGATGATGAAATGGAAGCCCAGAGGGGTTAAATGACTTGGTTAAAGTCACAGCTAGAGAGCTAAGACTGGGAAGACAAATTTCCCATATTTCAACCCTGTAATAAATGGTAAAAAGCACTTCAATAATCACTGATTTTGAAATTTAGAGAAAGGAACCTAGTTCTGTCCTGAAATTTAATTATGTAGCCCTCACTGACAGCTCACCCACAAACACAGAATCCACTAACATAAACCTTCGTAGGAAGCAGGTCTGGAGCTCATTGTGGCTGACAAGTAAGAATGCAGGGAGAGGGGAATGGGCCAAAGAAACTCTACCAGGGGAAATGCTTTCCTAGGAAGGGGTATGATGAAATAGTGCCAACCGAAAGTACAGTTATTTATAGTCACACAACAAAGGGATGACTTCAATGACACCTCCTGAGCTGGGAGAAAAGGCATTTCACAGATACCCAGATCAAGAGACTGTGTCCAAAAGTTTGCCTGGAAAACGACATGGCCCTCATCTGACAACAAGAGAATGTGTGCCTGGCCTACTTACCCTTGAGAAAACACAACACCATTTTGAGGATGAAAAAAAAAAAAAAGTGAAGAGGCAAGGAAAGAAAATCAGAAGAATAATATAAAAATGAAAAGATACAATTAAGTTATTATTTGTGCAGGACTCAGATGAGTCTAACTGGAGGCATAAAATATCTTCACAGACTCAGCAGCCAATCTGCGAGTTTCTTCTTTATCTCTTTGGGAAGAACAGGATCAAATAGATTCTACATCTAGGTCCAGTCACACACAATGAGAGATGGTGATCTGCTTCCCTCGAGTTTCCTGGCAACTGACCAGCTGGGCGCAGAAACAGGAAGGCTGTTTGGAACACAGGAACTCCTGACCCCAGAGGACGCCTCCAGCCTGGGCACTGGCACCGGCCTCTGCGAGGCCTGCTGCTCCAGTGCTCACCTCGGGCCAACTCTTTGAACCAGGGCTAAACCCCTGAATCTCAACTACAGGAGTGCGCGCTCCACAGCCTGGCCTTTATTTCCCCCCCAGCCTCCTGAGAGCTGCTTTGACTTTCCAGAAAACATTTTTTAAAAGTCTGTTAAGATACTCTTTCCTGAGGTTGGCCAAGCAATATGGCTCAATTCTCTTAATGTTATATAGCCCAAGGGCTTCAGCTTCTCTTACGCTGGAAGGCAGAGGAGAGGGAGTAAATTCTAAACCATCTGAGAAAGGGATAAAAACCCATGGCCACCCAAGGGGTAACACTCTGAAGAAAGTAGCTGAACATATTTAAAGCTGCAGATATCAGCTGGAGCTTAAATTTCAAACCAAATGAAAATGGTCAGTTGTTTACACAATGGCATAAACACCTCCACAGTAAAAGGGTCTAATTCTCTGAGCTTTTTATTCTGCCCCCTGATCTGTAAAATGGAAACAATCACTTCTCCTTCAAAGGAATATTGGGGAGACTAAACAGGTTTATGGACATCATGAAGCATGCGCTACAGACATGGAATGCTGCTCAGACTCCAGGAGAACTGTTGGGAAACCGTGTACCCTGAGCGCTCCTGTGCGCTCATTTGAGACCACCTGTTTACTCCCATAGATAGATAGATCAAATGTAATCATAATGTGAATTTCCAGAGGCCATACACAAAACAGAGACATGTGTAGCTACAGAAATACTCAAAACTAAACAACTGGAAGAAAAATTTTAAACTTAAGTAACCGACATTTAGTTTACCTTGGCATAGAAAAGGGTTCTTACAAATCAACAAAAAAGATCCAATACAAGAGTGAGCAGCAGATATCAATACGCAACGTGGATGGCCAGCAAATATTCAAAGAGATGCTCATCTTCACTAGAAATTGGGGAAATACAGATTGAAATGATATAGCACTTGTATCCACTTCGGGGAACAGTAATCCACCTGAGGAAAATTTGGAAAGCTGGTGTAAGAGTCGGTACTCTGTGCAAAGTTCCTTCTTCCTGATATTTAAGGATCCCAAAGTATTTCACATGGTTGCCATCTGCTCAGCCCTTTCATTCTTAAATGTGAATAGGCAACCAAGAAACACCAACCATTTGTGCAAGTCTGCAGCATGGAAAAGAGAAAGGTCAAAGCAAATGAGCCCCCAAAAATACACATTTCAGGGAATGAGTGAAAATGTGCGAGAATGGTCCTTTCTTTTAGAGATACACAGGGAAATACTTGTAGATGAAATGATACACTTAATGGGGTTTGCTTCAGATTAATCCCAGCAGTGCTAGGGCTGGGGGAGGAAATGGGTGGGGTCACAGATGAAAGCACTGGTTTTATGCTGATAATTGTTAAGGCTAAATATTGAGCACATGAGGGAATCATTATACTATCCCCTATTTGCATAAGTTTGAGACATTTTTATTATACACAGAAGACGGAAAGAGTGGCATATTACAAAAAAGGAAAATCTAAAAAGAGCTCATGGATTCAAATATTTGATTGCTGCAATGAAAAAAAGCCAATGGAAGAGTTAAAAAATAAAGTTCATTTCCAGGGGTTGGGGTGGTGGGGAGAGAAAATTTTCAAGAGACATAAAGAATATACAAAATCCGTGTAGGAGGCCCAGCATCCAACCAACAGGAGGTCCCGGGACAAAATGAAAGAGAAAAAAGGAGGGAAAAGTGTCATTAAAGAAATATTACAGAAGAATTACTTAGCTCTTAAGAACTTGAGCCTCTAGAATTGAGGTGCCTATCTAAAGGACTTGAGTATCTGGGAGTACCTTGACATGTTACTGTGAAATTTTAGTTGAATCAAGAATCAAGATATAGCCCTGGCTGGTCTGGCTTAGTGGGTTGAGCGCCAGCCTGCAAACTGAAACGTTATTGGTTTGATACCCAGTCAGGGAACATGCCTGGGTTGTGGGCCAGGTCTCCAGCAGGGGGCATGTGAGAGGCAACCAGTCAATGTTTCTCTCACACATTGGTTTCTCTCCCTCTCTTTCTCTCTCCTTGTCTCTCTCACTAACATGTGAATTAATTAATTAATTAATTAATTTTCAAGACAGAGAAAAAAAAAGAAACAGGTTTCTCAGAAGTGACCATCCAAGAAACAGTTTGTCCTCACACTTTGAACTAGCAACTGGAGCTGATGATGGTAAGTTCTAAAAGGAGACAGAAGCACTGATGGGAGAGAGGAGCTCTGGTGGGGGAGTGGAGGTGTGAGCAGGGAGGCGAAACATCTTAGCAGGAGACAGACTTCGAAGGGAGCTGTGAGGTGGGAGCTCTGAAGGAGAGGCAAGTTCCAAGTGGGGTGAAGATCTTCTAAGGGATGGGGGACAGATCCTAACAAGGGCACAACTTTTAAGGGAGGGAATAGGTTCCAAGCAGGGAGAAGGTTCTTTACATTCATATATCTACATCGATATATAAAACTACATATTCTTTTTAAGAAGATTTTATTTATTTATTATTAGAGAGAGGGGAAGGGAGAAGAAAGGGAGAGAAACATTGATGTGAGAGATTTATCAACTGGTTACCTTTTGGAGGCCTCCAACTGGGAACCTGGCTGGCAACCTAGGCATGTGCCCTGACCAGGAATCGAACTAGCAACCTTCGGTTCACAGGCCAATGCTCAATCCACTGAGCTACACCAGCCAGAACTCTTAACTACATATTATTAATCAAATGTGAATTGAACATGTAAGGAGTTGGAAATTCTCTTACACATCCAATTTTTGGATATTACTCAAAAATATCAGAACAAGGAAGTAAACTAATAAAAGGGATCCAGAAAACAGTGGATTCAACCCAGGAGATAAAAGAAGTCCTGGAACAGCAGAACAGCACTGGGCTCCATCAGCCCTCTAACGAAGTGTCTGATTTGGTTTCTGTGCAGCCGCTTCCATAGGCCCTACCCTGGCAGCCCTGGCAGCCCTGGCAGCCCCCTCAGCAACTTCTGGTAGCCTGTAGTTTCTTCAAAGAGGATGCAGACTCCCATGCCCTTTGCCTGAGCTGTGGAGCCAAGACTCCCTCATTGGTGAGATGCGAAAGCTTGCTGCCCTTTCCCACAAAGAGAGGGCACTGACTGGGGTCAAGGGAGTTTTGCTTTGACCACAAATGCAGGTAACAGGTGTGGCTCAGGCTCCTTTGAAGCCACCATGCCTCTGTCACCTCCACACAGGAGGAGTGACACGGTGCAAAGAAGTACGGATGTGCTCGGCCCTGAGGGTTGAGTCTGTTCCTTCCCGGGCCACTGTGGTCTGAGTATTGCTGACGAATGATGCCACGGTGTAGACACCTGGAGTGCAGCCAGCCAAACTGAGGAAGTCTGGTAGCGGTTCTCCTCCCAGCATGCTGAGGGCAGCTGTAGCATGTGGGCCGTGATGAGGGTAAAGAAAGGGCAGTGGCTTCCCCTGGGCAGTGCGCTGGATGGCAGGTGGCGAGGGGTGAAGGACTGGGTGAGGAGGGGTGAGCAGGGCCTGCTGATCTCTCTGATGAGAAGTGAGTTATGTAAGTGGGAGTGACACTCAGCCCTCTGCCCCTCCCAGCGAAGCAAAGCAAAGATTTAAAGTAAGTTGGTTTACCAGTGTTCCTTCCAAGGAGACATATATTTTTAATAAATGATAGCTGCAATGAAAAAAAAAAAAGAAATCCCAGAATGGCAGCTGTACATCGGGCCTGGAGAACAATCTGTGTAGACTGTTACACAAACATGAAGACTTCCAAGAGGGAGATGCCCAAGAAGAAAGATTCAGACTATAGTACCACAGAGTTTTTAAAGGGATCAAGGCAAAAAGATCAAGAAAAAAATGCAATTAGAAATCGAAGGAAAAAACTAAAAGCACAACATAATAAAAAAAGCACAGTGCTGGCTTTCAGAGAGCAATATTCTCACAGTGTACACTGTGGAGTACCGAGAATACTGTCTTCAGCTGATGAAATCAGAAACACCAATATGAGTGTAAATTTTCATTATAATAATCTAACAGAGGGTCTAAAAGTAGTAACAGAACTATGAAATGAGGAAGAGATGGAACTGTATTGCATCAGAGCAGGAAGTCAACAGATACAGGTCCAAAACTGAGAGAAGTCTAGAGATGGCAACGCGAACAGCCCGTCTGACTACATGAAGTGGGAGAGCTAGCTACATGGAGGAAGCCCCAGGAGATGCAGAAGTCAACACTGATTTCTCCTGACGATCCCCTTGTACTGACCGCTTCTTCAACTTGGCGGCCCGGGGCCAGGCTGCCAGGGCCGGAGTCCCCGACGCTCTCGCTCACTAGCTCTGTGACATCGGCAGGTTCCTCAGCTTCTCCATGTCTAGCTCACCACCCATCAAATGGAGGTGATATCCGTGTCACAGAGAGATCATATTAAAAACAATCCACACAAAACATGTAAAAGCCTGGCACATATTAATAAAATAGGTTTAATAAATATTTGGGTAAAAATTAATAAAAATACATTAAATGAGATGAATAAATGATAAGAAATGCTATCAAATAATCTAGACATAAAATACGATAAACTGACAGCAAAATCATGACAACTCTGCCTAGGGAAGACGACCACCTGTGGGTGAGCCCCCCACCAATTAGCCTTGTGAACTCACCCAAGCCGTGCCTTCTCCTCCAGGAACGTCACTCCTGCTGCACAGTAACCATCCCTAATGTTTTTATTCTGCGTAACCCCTTATTCTGCATGCTTTCCACTCTGAGCCACTTCTTTCCTCTAGCACATGACTAACACACACCACTTAAAGCTTCTCTTCTTCAGAATAAATAGCTTCAGTTCCTTCCACCATCACCCACAGGTCATCTTGTGCGCCTGCTGGCATTGTGGTCAGCCTCTACCAGCTAAGTTCTCATGTGCCACCTGAATTATTTGACTGAAAGCACCCTCCATCCATCCCAGATGGCAGGCCTCATGCTCCTGTGTCCTTTCCATTTCTGCTGGCGTGTCTGCCTTCAGGTTATCATCGCCTCTCAGGCATCATCTACCTGCCAGGCCGGCAGCTCCAATGCGCCCTCCGTCATGCACGTCAGCCCCTCCTTACATGAGCCTGTCAGACCATCTTGGCTCTGATCACATCTCCCCCTCCTCTGATGCTACACAACACAGCCCACACTCCTCCAAAGGCAACTGAAATGCCAGGACAATACCTGGTCCACAATTGACCTCAGTGCTGAACTCCCTGTCTTCTCTGTTCACACCCCTCCCCACTCTTCCCTCCCTGTGCTCAGTGCTGCCCTTCGAAGCTTCAGGATGAGTTCAGCAAAGCTTTTCTCTGATCAGGATGTTTCCCTCATGGCACTCTTGTGTGCTGTGATTCAACTGACTGCCTGTCCTCCCGTCAGAGCGCCACCCCTGCAGACCAGCACTGCAGGAGCAGGACTGGATTTCTCTTCACGTGCCGCCCAGCACCTACCACAGCACCAGAAAACCATCAGCTCTCAAAGGTGCTTGGGGAAGGGGTGAGTAATGAAGGGAGGCTGTCGATGGTGGTGCAGTGGGACCCTCCTCTTCCCTCATTCAGAATGCTATTTTCGTTGGCAGCCATGCCTACATTTGGTACGGTTCTGAACCAGTAGACAACATCTTTGCTCTTGAGCAGAACCACGTCTCTGCCGCTTCCTTTCTTAGTGTGGTTTTTCTGATGCCGAGTATAGGACTTCGTACTCCATCGCCGCTAGAAGTGCTCTGAGGATGGAAGCTATTACCTTCTGCAAGTTTGCAAATGCCTGATGGTAAAATGTTAGATTTGGAAGGCCCAGAAAGGTCATCTAATTTCACAAGTCTCTTTTCCACCTCCAAGGGGCCCAGGTCTGCTCAGATAGACCCTAACCGGAAATGCACCAGCAACCAAGAAGACTCACACAATAGAAAAGCCTGACCTGGGAACAGCTGCTTCCCACAAGGCCATCCTCAGAAAGCAGTCAAAAGTGGCACTCTTCTGTGTGTGGTCCCCATGTTGGAAGAGTTTAATGCCACTTATGGTAGAACATTAGTAACTCTTTCATATCAAGCCAAGTTTTATCTTCCTATTATGTCCACTTGCTGAAAACCACAGAATAAAGTCACCTATTGTACGTCAACCATTTAAATAGTTGGGAATAGCAATGGCGCTCACTTCACATCTCTTTTCCAGACACGAAGTATGGTGAGGGCCTCGCATACTAGTGTGTTAGGATAAGAAGGACATAATTCAAACTCCACCCAAAGAATACAATCAATGGTATGGAAACAGAATTAAGAAAAATGTCAGACCACTCTTCTAAATGTTTCCAACGATGACCGCATCCATTACAAAAACTCTTTGGTGCCTCTGGTAAAATCGCTACCACCATGAATGGAGCTATGGGAGTTCTTAACCAAATAGGTAGTTAGAAAATGTCCATTTACGAAAGTCTGAATATAGTGTATCTGAGCACAGGAATACTGCTTCTGCTGCATCACAAACCACAGGGAAAGTAGTTTCGAAGCAGCTTATCAAATATTAGCTTGGGGTTTGCTATAAGCCTTTAGGTCTTCTGATGTATGTGAGTAAAACCATTGACCTCCACCTTGCCTTTCCAGATTATCCCCAAGAATACTCTCATCCAGAGGTATGTGTGTTTGCCATGCCCTCTAAAAATCCAAACTAATGAAAAAGGCGGTGTGGCAGAACTATGGATGCATTTGCTTTTCCCACCGTTGAACTCCCAGCAGCAGGAGCTGCAAGAGATTCCTAATTCACCAAACTAGCAAATGACCCACTGCTCTGTCATAACAAGACTAAAGGTCACAACTCTGCAGAACAGTGAGTGGATGCAATGGCTAAATACCCTTTGATGGGCCTCTTCCTGGTTGCCCATTTTCTTCACCCCCTGCTTTTGGGCAACAGCAGCCTTCTTACTTGGAACAGTCACTGCTCCTCTAGTTCCTATTACGTGGTGCTAGGAAGGGGTGCCACTCATGGGACTCCACACACCCCAGACCAGGCCAGAGTCCTGCCTTAGAGTTTTTCAAACTGGAGCTATGGCTAGTACAAGACAAGGAGGGAGATATGGGATAGGGCAGAGCCCTCTGGCAAATGGGTGCTGGGGCACTCCTTATAGTGGGAGAGTAATAAAGCAGCAGTGAGACGGAGACCCCCGAGGCCCTGAGAACTGCAGGCACCTGAGCACTGGTTGTTCAGCTTGTCCTTTGATTCAGTGAGCTGTCCCAGGATCCCTTCTGCAAATCTGTCTTTTAGCTGACGTTAGACAAAGATGGGTTTCTGTCACTGGCACCAGCAACAGTCCTGACAGCCAATACAGGAGCCAGCCTGGAGGGTATGGTTTCAAAGCGACTGGCCTAGCATTTCGGCTATTTTACACTTGATCCAACCAACATTTACTGAGCGCTAATTATGTGCCAGGCGTGGTTCCAGATGCCAGAAAATACAAAGATGAAAAAGGCATAGACTTTGATCTCAAAGAATTCAGCCTCCTACAGTCAGAGGCTTGGAACACTCATCCCATCAGAAGTTAAGTGTCTAACGTCTTAGAAGACAAGATGAAGACGAGTCAGGAGTATCTAACATCTGAGAAGAATATATTTTAAATGGTCCTCCTTAGTTAAAACTACGTTGTCGAGAGAACCTAAAAACCTGGACATTTTAAGTGACTAACTCAGCATAAGCACAACAGAAGAAAAAGGGGAGCAGGGAGAACACCAAAGACACGCAAAAGCCAAAATATGTTACAGCCGCCAACAGCATGGGAGTGTGACAATCACGGCCACTTCAGACCCCGACACAGCCCTTGCTGTGATAAGACAAACACTCACAATTTAGAAATGATGGGAAAACATCTAAAGATCACTAGGCTCCAAAAACCTGACAGACTGAGAAAGCTGAGGCAGAGGACGGAAAGGGAACTGGTTGCCCGATGAGTTTTCCAGGGTCTGTTTCCAGGACGGACCCTGGGAGAACTGGATATTCACTGAATGGCAGGATTTACCAGGTCACAGTCTAAAATGCCTGGCAAAGTGCCACCAGGCCTCTAACTGTACTGAATAGCTGCCAAATACGTCCTCTGGCTCACATCTCAGTTCAAATACTCCAATGTCCCTGAAAGACCTGAAGGCCCGGGTCACAGGGTCAGGGTCGGTGATGAAGGCAACATTTACTTCTGATACCGACAGGTTGTTTCTGACAGGCCGGACAGCAGCGGTTTGTAGATCACCTGTGAAAACGTCTGGGATGAATAGGCCTTTTCACCGCCTTCCTCTCTCAAGCCTCTTTTGTAGAGGGATGTAGGTAGCAACAAAGGAGAGATTTATCACCAGGAGCCCATTGGGCAGCTGTTTTCTTGTTGTCCCTTGTTTAACTTCTCTCAAGAGAGCAGAGTTATCTACCCGGCTAAGCAGGTGTTTAAGGCAGGTGATTTTGTTTCCATTAATTTTCTTAAGTTATAGTAAACCAGACTAGAGGGTTATCTCTTGTGCTCATGGGAAACCTTAACCCTGTGCCTGCCAGATCACAAGGTGTGTGCTGTGGGACAGATGACACTGTCTGCTCTCTCGGCTCTAGAATCGTCACTCTCTAATTCCACTAGTAAGCATGACCTGAGAGCCACTGCCCATCCCTGCCCCTTGGCATCTGAGTTTTGTCTTCTTTAATGATGTGTCAGGTATAAAGTGAAGTTGGAGGCCTTCAGGAGAAACCAGGTAAGAGAAACATTGCTGTTCATTTCAAATCTCAGATAAACCATCCCATTAATGATTATCACAGTTTCATGCTCTAAGCTACTGCGAGGGAGAGGTTAACATAAAATATGAAAAAAAATGTTTTCATTTTAAAGCCTAGGGCTTTGTAAACCTATAAATTTACCCAGCAGCTCTGGATGGACTTTCCAATCTTTTCTACGACCTCCTCTATGATCACAGTACGCACTCTGCACTAGACTTGTGTCGTTAGCGTCAATGTGAATTCTCCTACTCCCCCTCCATCCTCAGCTGTCCACAACCAGTACCCACTGGTGGACCGAGGAGAGCTGTCGCATTCTTACATATGCCTGACAAAATCTTGAAGCCTTTGGTGCTTTAGTCCTTTGATTACCTTAAATTTTCTCCTACTGTGGAGCCATTATCGTAAGGAGCGAACATTCGATGGCACATTTCTTTCTCTTTATCCGTGTAGTCCCTGTAACAGCTGTAAAGGGAAATGCACGGTAGTCAGAGAAGACCTGTCTTTGTAGGAGGTGACATCTGGTGGCTGGAATTCTCCACTCTGGTCCACTGAATCAGCAGGGGGTAGAAGCGGTGCTGGAGAGGTAGGGGGACGAGGGAGGTTCCTGCGAGCTGTTAAAGAAGCCCTTGGACGAAAGCCCGTTCCTGAAAAGATGGCTGCCTGAACGTCAGGAGCCACTGTCAGTGAGGCTGCCAGGTGGAGTCTGGCTGAATGACACCTCACACTCAGGAGCCACTAACTTATCTTGATATTTTCTTGCTAAAGAACCATTCGATTCCAGAGTTTCTACATCTACCCTGACAGGATACTTATAAATAAAAGGCCCGAAATACAACAGCTGGATGCAAATATAAGAGATGTGTCTACTCCAGGCTTTTTTAATGTCAAGAAAGCTTTAACTAAGCAATTTGGATTGAGTGTTTAATGTTAACAGGAGTAGAGAAATTCACCAACACAGAAGATTAAAGGAAAATCATAAAACCATGGATATATTATGGGACGATGGAATTACGAGTGATTTCTATGGATATATTGATATTTTCAAAGTTTCCTACAATGAACACGAAACTTCTATAATCATAAAAAGTTATATTTCTGAAAGACTGACACAAGTATATATATCACTTGGGTAATGACAGAGTCACCCTATGGGTATGAATCAGAACTGAAAGATCCATTTCAGATCAAACCAGTCACCTTTCTGCAGTCATTTGAGAAGAGTGGTTCAGTGTTGGTAGCAAGTAGAAACAGTATCTGAAGAACAATCCCTTTTGAAAAATTACATCAGCCCTCCTCTTTAGCTTGCTTTCAGGGGCAGGGTGAAATAAGGAGGTGGGAAATGACCCAGACAGGTGTAGTTTGGAGGTTTGTCCCACTCCCGCACTGGGAGCTGGCTTAGGGTACTGAGCACTTCATAAAACTAGCTCTAGGGGGCGCTGCCTCATAACACGTACTGGACAACACGCCCAGGTGGAGAGAACAGAACTGTAGCTGCATCACACATCTCTTCCTCTGTTTGCAGGAGTGCAAACACAAGCCTCACCTGGCCAGTTTCTTCAGCTCGTTATTGATGTCATGATTGAAAGGCTGTTCCTTTTGGGCTCGGACTAGAAAATCCCGGGCCTTCTGATACTCAGTCATGATGAGACAGGCCTGTCCAAGGACGGAATTTTAAAAGCATACTTAGGAAAGAGCTTTTTTGTAGTGCCCAAGTTCAACACCACTGCCACCTTTTCTTAGGTGTTTGTTCCCAAGTCACTTCCACCAACTCACCTGTCCACACCGGAAGAGGGCTTTGGCATTCTTCTGGTCAATAATCAGAGCCTGCTCTCCATAACGCAGGGCCCTAGTGGGTTGCTCTAGCTTCAGGTATGTAAAGGAGAGGTTAAGGAGAACAAGCAGCTTGGCAGCTTCCACCAGGTGCTGCTCGTCAGGGGGTGCTGAGCGCCGGCGGAGAAGCAACAAGGCCTGTGGGGAGGAAAGACAGGTGGTCAAGAGGACTGACATAATCTTATATACAGAAAACCTTAGGAACACACACACGTGTGCGCACGCGCCAAAAAACCCCTTAGAGCTAAAGTATTAGTTCAGCAAAGTTTCAAGACACAAGATCAATATACTAGTTAGCTATATTTCTATACTCTACTAATAAAAAACCCAACTTACAGTATCATCAAAAAAATAAGTAGCAATAACTTTAAAGTGAAAGTCTTGTACAATGAAAACTACAAAACATTGTTGGAAGAAATTAAAGAAGACTTAAAGAAATGGAAAGGCAACTCATCTTCATGGATCAGAAGACTTCATGTAGGTAAGATGGCAATACTCCCAACTGACCTACAGATTCATGCAACCACACCAAAATCTCAGCAGCTTTTTTCTTTTTTTTTTTTCCTTGCAGAAATGGTCAAGCTGATCCAAAAACTCATATAAAAATTTGAGGAATCCTGAATAGCAAAACAGTATTGAAAAGAAAAGGTGGAAGACTCACCTTTCTAATTTCAAATTTCAAATTGAAATTAGGACATTCTAATTTCAAAACTTATTACAAAGCTATAGTAACCAAGCCAGGATGGTATTAGCATAAGGATAGACATCACACAGATCAATGCAATAGAATTGACAGTGCCGACTGAAAGTCCAGAAAAACAAACCTATACATCATAATCAATGGATTTTCAACAGGGTGCCAGCACCATTCAATGGAGAAAGAGTAGCCATTTCAATAAGTGGTGCTGAGATGACTGGACACCAACATATGAAAGAGCGAAGTTGGACTCCTACCTCGTGCTAGGCACAAAAATTAACTCAAATGGATCACAGGCCTAAACGTAGGAACTACACTGGAAGACTCTTGGAAGAAAATATAGATGTAAATCCTTGTAACCTTAGATCAGACAATGGTTTTTCAGACATGACACCAAAAGAATAACCAAAGAATAAATACCATCAAAGTTTTTTGATGGATATTTATCAAAATTAAAAACTTTTGTGCTTCCAAGGACACTACCCAAAAAGCGCACAAGAGAATGAGGAGGCTGGCTGATGCTTCAGAGAAATCGCTCTCATCATCGGCCACCGCGCAAAGCCGACAGCACACACGGCTCACTGCTGTCACTATCTATGCCTGCAAATGGTGTATTTTGTACTTTGAATAAAAAGACAGTTGTACACCCCTGAAAAGATAAAAAGAGTAAAATAACCCACAGATTGGAAGAAAATATCTGGAAATCATATTTGATAAAGGCTTAGTATCCTAGATATATAAAGAACTTTTACAACTCAACAATAAAAAAGACAACCTAATTAAAAACAGGCAAAGAATTGAATAGACATTTCTCCAGGGAAAATACACAAATGGCCAATAAGCACATGAAAGATGTTCAACGTCATTAGTCATCAGGGAAATGCAAATCAAAATCACAGTGCGATGGCTCTGCACACCTGCTAGGAAGGCTGTGTTTGTGCTGGACCGCAGGGTATGGGTATGGGGTTTCTTCTGGGGGTGATGACGTGTTTTGGAATTAGACAGTGGCGACAGTGGCACAGCCCTGTGAATATATTAAAGATCAATGAATTATACCCTTCACAAGTGTGAATTGAACGGTATGTGAATTATATCACAACAACAGTAAGGGAAAAAGTGATGAAGGCAAAACCTGAACAGCCTCTCACAGTGTGACTGACAGAGAAGGTTCCATTGGAGCATGCTGGCAGAATGAAGAATTAGATAATGTGTCAGTAAAAATGGCATTTTAGGTAGAAAGCCACGAGCTTTCTTTTGTCTTCCCTTTTCTCCTTAATTCCTAGTCATTCATTACACAAGTTTCTGTCTACCGCCTTCACACCTTCTAAATTGATTCAGGTTTCACACCACCAACCTGGGGCTCTCACCTGAACTCTGGTCCCATACCTAAATTTGTCACTAGACCCAGTCTCCTACGGGCCATCTTTACCTGGCGATTCTCATGAGTAATCAAAACTGAAGTTAACAAATCTCTTCTTTCCTGGTCATTCCCGTTTTCAATAGTTCTCAGACCAGAAAGCTTGAACTAATAACACTGTTTCCTTCGTCACTTAAATATAAAACTTCAAGTGTAATGGTTCATTTTTTGCAAGTATGATATTTCCAGAACTTTTTATTTGTACAGCTCAAACCTCCTTAAACATATTCCTGAATCCCTGTAATAGGGTTAGTTGCAGAAGGCCTAGCCCAGCGCCCAACACGGAACACATACTCATTAAGGAAGGCCTGTCCCTTCGACATGTGCCGCATACACGGCGCTCAACAACCGGCTCACTTGGCAGGAGGAGCCCTCTAGCGTTCACCTATTCCCGTGATGTGACTGTTCCCACCACGGCTGATTCAAGCGTGCAAAAATTCCTGAGAACTTTATAACGGGCCCTCGTGAGCTCTAGCACACCCTCATCTGCACACTGCTGACCACGCCTCTTCCCCGAATATTCCTTTTATCAACTCACTCTTCCCCCGCGGGTCCCTTCCGTTCTCTTCCTCATTTATACACATCTATATACATTCAAGCATCTTCCCGAACCCAATTCCTTCTCTCTGTTTCCCTATTCTTCAAATGCAGTGTGTGTTTTAGACCAGGCATCCGCCAACGGACCCGAGTATTCTCTGTTCACTTCTCTGTCTTTGCTCATTTTCTTCTCTTGTCCAGAGTTAACCTCTTCCCCTCTATTTTCTCTGCCATGTCATCCCTCTAGACTCAGCTGAAGTGTCATTTCTTCCAAGAAGCCAATACCAGATATTCTAACCTATAATAATATTCCTCTTCCCTGAAAAGCTACAATACTAGGTACACCTAAATAAAATTCTTTGAGAGCGAGGCCCCTGCCCAATAATCTATGTGTCCCACCACAAGGCTGAGCAAAGACTGAAAGCACAGTGCTGCTAATAAATGCGGCTGCTCTAAACACTGAGACGATTTCTAAGAGAAACAGGTATGCGAAGCTCTTGGCTGAGTGAGGATGACTTCACACACCGTCTACTCTCCTGCCCTAAGTAGCAGAAAGGCATAGTCCAACAAGAACAAAGAATAGGAAGAGGATCAGTGACAAACCCAATGTGTCCAGAATGGATGACAGTGCTGTGACTGACTTGGCAGAGAGGAGTACCAATATACAAGAGGCTGGTCTGCGGTTCAGAGCCCTGAGGGCCCTGGGAACTAGAACTAGGAATCAGAGCCATCAGGGCCAGAAGTGGGGCTGGATAGAGGAAGACACACTAACTGTTCCCTCACACTCTCTGTCCCTATGGGCCCAGATGCCCACACCTTCCCACTACCTCAGGAATTAGGGGTGTCTATTTTCTAGAGAAATGGAACCGAAGAGGCTCTCAATTCAGGGACAGCATACAGAGCAGAGGGCAGGAAGAAGGTATAATGGTAACAGGAATATTAGAGGACAGTCTCAATAACAGCCAGTGAGACCTTCTGCCGTTTCCCTGTTCCGCTCTCAGGACACTGGTAGCTAGGCATTTACCCTGCGAGGGGACAGGGAACTGAATGTCCCCAGAGCAAGTGCCTGCACACTGGTCGGTGGGAGTCTATCTGATCACAGTGCAGCCTGTCCCACCAAGGACTTCGAGTTTCTAATCAGCTCTTGATGTCTCTTTCAAATCCTAATGGCCAGCCAAAGATCACCAAACATTTGGGGAAAGGCTCTGTGGGAGAGGAGGCCTCCTATCTCCCAGGAGCTGTCCCCCCTTCTTCCACAGTGGTAAGATTTTTTGCTGGAAACATGTACAACCCAAATATAGATGTGTGCTAGCCTTCCTGACATCTGGTTATGGCCTGGAGAACAGAGCCTGGAAAGCATAATTCAGTACAAGTGTTGCAGGTACATGCCCTTACCCCTCTTTTCCCCCCTAGTGCCTAGAACTTAGAGGCCACCATCCTGGACCACAAGGCCCAGAGCCCCACCCGAGAAGCAGGTGGAGAGCGAGATGGAAGAGGCCTGGGAACCTGAGAGCACTGTGGAGCAGAGCCACTAAGAAGCCGTCCTTTCACACGAGTGAGACATATCTAGCTTTCAGTCACTTATTAGGAGTCTCGGTGACTTGCGGCCAAACCCAATGCAAATGGACACACTCTCTAATGGACAGAAAACCCAACAAACAGAAAAAGGATTGAGGTTTTAAGAAAAATTCAGATGCAAATGGAAAATGAAAAAAGAAAACTTGAAAATTACAATCAATACTCTGAAAAGATGAGAAGATAATACATGCATGAAATAAGAACAGATGCTGGGAAAAGGAAGCAAAGAGCTCTTGAAAGTTGAAAAACATGAAGAACTTACTAGAAAAAATGGCAAATAAAGTCCAGAAAAAGCTCCCAGACAGTGGAATAAAAAGGAGAAAGACAGAAATTGTGAGGAAGAAAATAAAGAAGGAAATCTAGAAGCTCAGTGCAGGAGGTCTGACGGTCAATTAACGAGGAGTTCCAGAAAAAGAAGACAGAGACGAGAGTCAATTATCAAAGAGCTCAAAAGTTTCCCAGGGCTGAGGACAAATTTCCCAAGTAAAGTGATACACCAAAAGCTCAATATAACAAATTTAAAAACACAAACACGCACACCTGGGCACATCACTATAAAATTTAAAAATAACACAGGAAATAAGATCCTTAAATCTCTACAAGAAAAACAAATTAGTTGTGTATAAAGAAACAGGAACCAAACTGGTATCAGACAAGTCGAAAAGCTGGAACAATATTCTTCAAAATCTGAGGAAAGGTGACTTGAATCCTGCCTCCTAGAATTCTACACTCAGTTATACTACCTGTTACGTGTGAAGTATAAAGTATACGAGGCCCGTCCAGAAAAAGTCCAGCCATTTTAACATAACGAGGACAGTTTGTGCAAGTTTGATGTAACCCGGAAGCCAAGGCGAGAGGACTGGAATGCGCACGCGTGAACAGTGGTGACCTCACTGTACTGGGCAGTGGGGGTGGCAGACGCCACTGAGTGAGCATGTGTTCTGTGTGGTCATCACATTCAAAATGACTGAGCAACTAGAGCAACGAATCTACATCAAATTTTTTGTTAAGCTTGAACATTCCTCTGTGGAAACTATTCCAGTGATTCAGAAGGCCGCAGCTGTGAGCAAATGGTGATTGACAGCTTCATCACAACAACGTGCCCACTCATGCATCACATTTCATGGGGAGGGTTTTAGGAGAAACATCAAAATACCCAGTGACTCAGCCCCCCAACAGCCCAGAATTGGCACCCTGCGATTTCTGGCTTTTCCCAAAACTAAAATCACCTTTGAAAGGGCAGCGATTTCAGATCGTTGATGAGATTCAGGAAAATACTGGATAGCTGATGGTGACTGGGAGAACTATGTGAGGCCCCAAGGTGCCTACTTTGAAGGGGACTGAGGTGTCATTGTCTTTTGTACAATGATTCTTATATCTTCAATAAACATGTCTATTTTTCATATTACATGGCTGGATACCTTCTGGACAAACCTCATAAGACTATTTTTGGACATGCAAAGATATATGTGCTCCATCAAAACAAGGGAGTAAGCTGAGAAGAATAATAGGAAATCCACCAATCACGAGGCAGCCCTGGGACAGGAGCTGTGCAGCAGGCCCGGGGAGCCACAGTTTGACCTGGAGTTCCAGTGGGGACGTCCTGAGAACAGACGGCACTGCCCGGCAGTGACAGGCAAGGTCACACGGAAAGTAGCGTTGGAAGAGGCTTTCTACTGCTGTGAGGATGTTTAGAAAAAAAGTGATAGGTATACAGAAAACTAGGCAAAAAAGAGGCAATTCAAGGGGCAGAAGGGGGCTGTTGCACAAGTAAGCATGGTGAAGACCTTGGCTCAGCAGGTATGGCATTACACAACTTTAATTATGTAAGACCAAATACTGATTTTTTAAATTATAACAATATTGGGAAAACAGAAGTGCGAACTAAAGCCTCACCTGATAGAATGAGAAATCAAAAATGTCAAAAAGGGCAACTAAATCATGTCATTTATAAATTCAGAGTACCAGAAAAACAGCAGATTTAATTAAAAGGTGAGTGCAAAGGGAATCAGACCTAGGAAATAAGTGATGGAAGAAATGATCTGTTTTTATGAGAAAAAAAAATGTTTCTCAAGTGAGCAGGCTCTCAAGAAACTTTACAAATAGTATCCATGATACAACCTAATCATGAGCTGAAATCTGTACTACCCAAGTTTAAGAACCTGATTTTATGAGCATGCTGCCTTTTCTCTGCAGCATATTCATATAAGCCAAATGTGGCAGATACTGCTGGCTGCTTACCCACTGTCTGCTCCCCTCCTTGTCTCCTAATTACTTCCATTCCATTCAAAGCAGCAGTGTACTAATTTAAAAGGTACCTTTCCCAGCTTCCCATACAGTTAAGAGGGTACATTTAACGTGGCCCATGAAATACAAAGGTAAGTAATGAACACACCAAACTCTCCCCCCATCTCTCTGCCCACATAATCATGTGGTGCTACAAGATGAATGACCACCCACCTCGAGGGGGAGAAACAAGGACACATTTAAGGGCAGCTGAGCAGAAAGAAGGAGCCTGGATCTCTGGTGTCTTCATGGAATTGCTATGCAGCCTTGGACTGCCTCCCTTTTTATGTGCAGACAAATTAAATATCTCGTTTACTTAAACACCAGTTTTTCAAGATTCTGTTGCTTGCAGCTGAGTGCAAATCCAGAATGATTTAGATTCAGTATGCAAGTGAGATGTAAAATCAGACTACCCCTAGACTCTAAACTCTGTTCCATTTATGTGTAGAACTTAAGGCCCAGAGGCTGGCACCCTCGGTGCTCAGAGTGTTTACCCAGTTGCAGAGCACAGCGAATCCCTGTCCGCACAGCCTACAGGAGAAGCCAGAGCACACAATCCAAAGCTTGGGGAGCAGGGAGTCACCTCAGAGAGTCAGGTGATCTCCACTGGCAGACAGGAAATGAAGAAGGCGAAGTTTACGGAGGGGTGGAAAAATCAGTTAGTAGAGGAGCTAACACTAAGATGAGAATTTTAAAAAACTTTTTACTGAAATACACACACACACATAAGTACAAAAGGAAGTGTACAGCTCAATGTATTTTCACAACCTGAACACACCCATGTACCAGACATCAAGTACCAGACACAGGACACCAGGCTCCCTGCAGACGCCTTGTGCCCTCTCCCAGCTATCTAGCATGCGGAGGTTTAATGAGTTTTCTTAATGGCTGTATCAAAAGAATAGGGAAAGAGACCAGGTCTGTGTCTTTCAAATGGAATATTTCAGGGTCTAAACATACTTCTTAAGCATTCTTACCCGTTTATATCTCACTTTGGCGTAGTAGAAACGATTCTGGCGGAAAAGGTAGTTGCCAAACTCTCGTTCAGTAGCTGCCACTTTTAGGACCTTCTGAAGTGGAAATCGATCTTGTTGCTCCTGAGGACCAAAGACAAGAACACCCAGCAAGAAAACTGAAAGCCACAATACCACAATGCAAGTGTAGATACAGGTTCTGTCTTTCTTCTTTAGAGTGTGCACTTTTGTTTGTGTGTGTGCCAAACACTGGTCTACGCGCCTCTGCAGAGGTCGTCTCTGTGAATCCCAATGGAAGCCATGGCAGTTCCATGTTATCACTGCGCCCACTTTATAGCCGAGCGCCAAAGGGAGATCCACAGTTCTCCTAGAGATGTTTGCTAAAGCAGCAGTTTTCATGGAATTAGAAACTGATGGAATTTGTTAAGCACAAAAATCAGGACCATTTATTCAACAGAATTTAACAAGTCTTGGTCTGCCCAGGGCCCTACCGATCTTTCTAGCCATGATGTGCTACCTTGAGTATATATCAAAATCACCCATAGAACCTGGCTGGTGTGGCTCAGTTCGTTGGGCATCATCCTGCGAACCAAAAGGTTGCAGGTTCAATTCCCACTCAAGTCATATGCCTGGGTTGCAGGTTCAGTCCCCAGTCGGGGCACGTGTGAGAGGCAACCAACTGATGTGTCTCTCCCTCTCCCCCCCTCTTCCCTTCTCTCTAGAATCAATTTTTTTAAAAAAAGAAAAAAATCATCCATAGAGCCTCTTTTTAAACACATATGTCCTGTCCTCCCCCACCCCACCCCAACCCCAGAGATTCTAAATCAGTATACCAGAGTTCAGACCCAGGATCTGCAAGAACCTATTTTTCATAAAGATGAAAAAAGATAAGGTCACTCACTTGGGGTGCTGATAGTTTAGCTGGGTAAACATCATATACAGATATAATCCTGGGGTGGACACCTGAAGTCACATATATAGTCAGTGTGAGGATAGAATGAACCAAGAGTGCATTCTGATTAGATTAGAAGCCCTATCTGTATGGGAAGGGCTAAGCAGCGGCAACAAAGAAATGGCAACACTTGAATTATGAGAACAGAGACCATATGTCCCACTTTGCCCGGGACTATCCCAGTTTACACCTGATGTCCTGGTATCCTATCCAGTCAACAGTCCCTTTCACTCTGAAATGTCTTGGGTTGGACAACGAATAACATGATCACCCTAGTTGTGAGCCACCATAACGCTTGACTTGCTGGAAATCAAACTTAATGTTGAGAAGCCAGTGTTCACTGTGTTGCAGAGAAGTAAGCAAAGGATGACTAAAAGCTCAAACTACTGGCGTCCATAACAAATCCACAACCTGAGCTTGGCCTAGCACAGTTACCCACACACAAGAGAAGCCAATATGAAGAGGGGCAGTACTAGGAAGTGGGAGATCACCGCTACCACCACACAGGAACCTTGGGGGTGGAACTGGGCCAGAGGACCACCAGCAGAGATGATAATTACCCAAAACACAAACCGGACACTTTTTCTGTGCAGTGTTGACTTTTGTGCTCCAGAACTTACCGCTGACAAGGCACAAAATTTGTCTGATTCAGCAGAATCCAGGAAGTCAAGCAGCTCAATCTCAAACAAGACGGTGCTGTTTGGGGGGATCAAGGGCGGGCAGCCCAGTGCTCCATACGCATAGGTTGGTTTGAACAGAAACCTAGCCAGCTCTCCCTTCCGCATACTCAGAATGCCCAGCTCCATGCCCCAAAGTGTAATATCTGGAAGAAGGGGCAAAAACGTTGGTTGAAGCTTGCCCAATATCCTGTTCCAATGCTAGCAAGTTCTTCTATTTATGTCCAAATATAAGATCCACGTCATATTCCAAGCCTTCTGCATTGTGTTCCCAACTCACTTTTCAGCTATGTCTCCCACTATCACCGCCATTCCAACTCTAATTTCTCTAGGTTCTGCAGCGTTCTAGCCTCTGCATTTTTGTTCGCATGGTTCTTTCTTCCTGCAGCATCGTGCTCCTCCCCCCATGCCCAGCTTCTGCCCTGATTCAAATCTTACTCAAACGTCAGTGCTCATTTCAAATGCAACCTCTTCCATGCAGCCTTCCCTGATCTGCCCAGCTGGAATTAATAATGCCGTCATTAAGTACTCCTACAACACTGCTTATGCGTCCCAGGAACTTGTCTGATTCCAGCAGGTTAGTTGTCTGAACGTGAATCGATCCTCCTTGCCACACTGGCAGAGATGCTCTAATCATCTGGGTACATCCTCTCTCTTCATCATGTGTTGTGTGTAGTGAGCATTCAACAGATGCTCACTCAGTAAACCAACAAAACACAATGCCCAATGGTTAAGTCAGGATGCAAAGACAGCCTTGCCAGTAGGACATCTCCCAAATACCTAGTTCTCAAGGAGGGAACAGGCTGGTTTAGCAAAACCGACTCAAAGAACCTATGTCCTGGATAGCTTTCTAGTCCTAGGGCATTGCCCCTCACTAATCTCCCCAAACCACCCCTCCTTTCCAGCTCCTAATGTGAACTCACCTTCTCCAAGCTTCATGAGCCGAGAAGTTTTCCTAAAGCAATTAGAATCGAAAGGCTTGTCCATGTGCTCCAGGTATCCAGAATATTTCACTAGGACAGAGGAAACGGACACAGAAAAACAGACCAATACCTTCACCTCTATAACGTCACATCTCTTTAACTATCACACAAAAACAACAGAATTCGATGCCCTTCAACTGCCCCACACCTTGGGTGATAGGAGCAAATCTTTGCTTAACGTTTGGATGCCTGCCCTTCGGCTCTGCACGTCAGGACATTACCTGGTGGTGAGCCTGGGCATGTTCGTTGTTCAACGTGGAGGACATGGGGGCCCCTCACTGTCCCTTGCAAGTTCGAATTCTAATAAAGTATGCTCCACCCCATAAAAATGATATTAAAAAAAAAAAACATAGCCTCCCCTCCCCCCAAATAAAGTGCCGCGAAACCACCACTGCTCTTGTATTGCCAGCTTCTTGAGGCCAGATGGCGCCGGGACTGCAGGCCATACCTAGCACGGAAGCGTCCGGCGTCACCAGCTCGCCAGCACCCTCTCGGATGATGTCCTTCAGCACACCCCGGTCCCCGGAAATGTCCAGCATCCACCGACTCAACCTCTGGTAAGGAGACTTGTGGGGAACAAAACGGGCTTCAGAGCCGTCCGACTGCATCCCGACCGCAGTGCCCGGGCCCCTGATCCGCCGGCGCCTGGGCCCTCAACGGGCCTGGGCCGCCGACCCCTCGCCTGACTCCCGGAGTCCGGGCGTCCCCCACCACGGCCGCACCGACGAGCCCGGCCACCCGGCCAGTGCCGGCGACTCCAGAACTTCCCGAAGGCTGCAGCCCAGCCGCTCCTTTATACCTGGTCTTCTGCCCCGGACCCGGGCATTCCGTTCAGCGGCCGCGAGGGGCAGCTCATGGTTTCACCCCAACTGCTGGCAACCGTCCTCGGGCCAGGGAGGGCGTGGCAGGGCACGTGACGGGCGTGCGCAGAGCACGATGGGGCACGCAGTCGTGGTGGGAAACGTGATGGGGCACGTAGGGGGGTGTGTGCAGAACGTTGTGCAGCACGCGGTGCGGGAGTGTGTGGTGGGGCACGTGATAGTGAGCGTCCTGGTGAGCACGAGGACCCCGGAAACAGCCTCCATCTGGAAGGGTTGGACCTCCAGCAGTGGGTTATTTCCACCTCTTCTTTATCAATTTTCAACCACTTCAATGCAGCCACTTCCTCCTGCTCCGTGCCTGGAAGACTGCTCTTGTTGCCAAGTTCATCAGACACCTTTTGTCCTCAGATTCCTGGACTCTTCTCAGTGTTTGAGGCTGACTTCTCTGACCATTAAACACTCTTTTCCCTTGGCTTCTGTATGTTTTCTACCAGTGTCATAACAGGTTGCCACAAACCTAGCTGTTTAAAGGGACGCGCATTTATTCTCTCACAGTTCTGTAGAAGTCTGACGTCAGCCTCTCTCAGCTCAAATCAAGGCCTGACTGGAGGCTTTGAGGGGAAGAATCCGCTTCAAAGCTCTTTCAAGTCGTTGGCAAATCCAGATTCTTGAAGCTCTAAGCCGGGGTCCCCATGTCCTTCCTGGCTGTCAGCAGGGAGCCACAGTTAGCTCTTAGAGGCTTCTCTCCCACCCTTGCATGTGGGCCCCCGCATCCTGGAGACAGCAATAGTGCTGAATCCTCCTCGTGCTTGGAATCCTCCTGCTTCCTCTTCTGTAGCATCAATCTCTGACTCCAGCCAGAGAAAGTCCTCTGCTGTTAAGGGGTCATATGATTAAATTGGACCCACCTGGATAATTCAGGACCGTGACTGATTACATCTTCAAAGTCCCTTCTGCCATGGAAGTGACATATTCACAGAGCCCAGGAATTAGGGCTGCCTCCTGCAGCTTCCTAGTCGCCACACTCCCCTGCTGTTCCTCTGGCCTGACGGGCTGTCCCTTCTCGGTCGTCCTCCGTGTCTGGACCTGTAAACGTCAGCAGCCTAGGGCTGTCCTTGGACCCCTGCACCTCTCTACTTTCAACCCCTGAGAGGTCCCAACCATTCCCACAGATTTAACTGTGTGATATAAACAGGTGCAAGAGCCCCGGGGGGCTGTGTCCAGCCGCCTTTTTCAGCTGGTCTCAAAGAGTACTCAGTCTCTGGACCAGCAGCATCAGTCTTGTTACAAACGCAAATTCTCGAGCCCATCCAGGTTCTCCTGAATCAGAAACTCTGGGACCTGGGCCTAGAGATTTGTGCTGTAACAAGGCCTCTGGGTGATTCTGTTTGCTGAAGTCTGCAGACCAGTTAGGCTACGCAGCTCCTCCACCTGGATGCCCTCTGGCCTCTGACTCTGGATCCCTTTTTACTTTGTTTACATCTTTCTTCTCTATATCTTCCCTGTACAACCCATCCACCCAAGTGCTCACGCTACTGCAATCCATTTTCTCCACAGCAGCTAGAATTATATTTTAAAATATGAATGAGATAATATGTCTTTGCCTTAAAATCCTCTAAGAGCTCCCACTGCCCTTGAAATGAAATCCAAACCTTTGCCCTAGTCTATACAGCCCTCCTTGCCAACTTCTCTGGCCTTATCTTCTGATGTTTCCCCTCCTTTACTACACTCCAACCACCCAGGTCTCCTCTCTAGTGCTTTCCAGCCTCAGGACCTTTGCACTTGCTGACCAATTGTGTGGTCTATTACCCTGAATACTTTCAGGTGGTTGGTTCCTGTGTATCTTTCACATCTCAGCTCAACCATCCCTCCTCGGAGACATTGCTTTGCTCCTTACTAAAGTGCACCTCATACGACCTGTCATCCCGTTCCTCTTTCTCTCCACACTGTGTACTTCCTGCATGCCATTTTACACCATTACATTAGCTTGTTTATTCATGACCTTACACCCCTCGACCCCCATACTCCAAAAGCACAGAGACCTTGTCTGTCTTGTTCTTTGATATATATTCTCAATGCCCAGCTCAATGTTTGACACACAGCAGGTTCTCAATGAATGTTTCTTGAATTAACAAATAAAATTAGCTTTATATCTGTCTATATGAGACCTTGGTCTTGCTTGTCACTGGGGTGGAGACCTCTCCTGCTGGCAGACATAGGTGCTTCGGCCTGCTGTTCTAGAGCCCCTTCCTCCCTCCCTCCCTCCCTCCCTCCCTCCATTCCTTCCTTTTCAGATGAGTTGGTTTAATTACAGGAGGTACAGGATCGGGGTACAACAAAGACCTCGAGGTGATTCTGTTGTTTGGCAGGGTTCTGGGCTCCGTTTGCTCTGACCTCCTAGCTAAGATCGAAATGGCTGGGTGAGAGGAACTAAAGAGATGAGCCCCTGCATGATGATGATGATGATGATGAAGATGACGATTTGCAAAAGTTAATTCTTAAATATACCAACAGGCTCCAAGACAACACTTCATCCTAGCTATAGATGGCAACAGATGGTATGACAGGAAATCCAGATCTTAAAACGGGAATGGAATTAAGGGTCACCACTGCCCCAGGCACAAGGAACAGCTCACTTTTTGCCAGATTTGTTAATTCCACCTGTGGGCGGGCAGGTGGTCCTTCCCCACAGCCTTCATTTTTAGTTGTGCTCCTTCTGCTCCTTTCTTTGCTTTTGCTTGATGCCTTATCTTCCTTGTACATCTCCTTGGCCTGCTTCTTGGGCCTTTGCCACCTTTGAGAAGGGACATGGCACCTGCTGCCCCTTTCCCACACTCTGCCACCGGAAGCTCTAGAACTCCTTGTTTCTTAACACCCCCCCAGAGAGCCTCTCCATTCTGTCCTTTCCAATCAATAATTTCCCACCACACCCTTGAGATATGTGTAGTACCTTATGACCTGTATATTATTATCTAGCATGTATAATATATTATTAACTGTATAATAAAATGTCACTGAATTTCTAACCCTTCAAAAGACTTCATATAAAAAGTTATTAATGCAATAATATTAAAGAAGTTGGGCACAAAAAGTACATATTAAATGATTCTGTTCATTTGAAGTTCAAAACCAGACCCCATTAATCTGCAGTGCTATGGGCCATGAGAGTGACTGTTCTTGTGAGAGGTTCTGCCTGGGGACAGCATGAGGGGGGCTTCTAGGGACTGGAATGTTCTGTGTCTTGATCTGGAGAGCGAGTATATATAAAGTGTACATTAAGTGCGGGGTTAAGATTTCTGTGCTTTTTAGAAGATATACCCCAATTTAAAAATCTAAATAAGTAAATAAAAATATCTTTAGTTTTTTTACTCTTAGGCTCTTCTCTTTTTTTATTATTGTTTATTCTGTTACAGTTGTCCCAATTTTTCCCCCTTGGCCCTCCTCCACCCAGTCCACTCCCCTACTCCCACAGTCAATCCCCACACTCTTGTCCATGTCCATGGGTCATTCATACATGTTCTTACAAATATCTTTTAAAAAGAGAGAGATTCAGGAAGATGGTGTTGCAGCACAAGTCCGTTCCGTTTGGGATCTCTGTAAGGTGTGAACAGGTACCCAGCCTCTCTGTCTCCGCCCCTTCCCCTTGCCGGGCCAAAGCAAGCACCTGATTGTTACAGTTATCAGAGCTGGCCCAGCAGAGGCTGCCTCCCCAGTCCCGTGACATGCCCAGTTTCTACTTGGTCTAGGTGACCTTGAGGATATGGGGGTGTTGCTGGGAAATGGGAGGAGGAAAGGGGCAGCGACTAGGTGGTGCAGCAGGCATCAGCTGCAATCCCCAGGTCTCCTCTCCTGCTATTCCATCCTGCGGAGAAGAGGCCAAACCAGTCAGGTCAGTGATGCTGTTCTGAGGCCCTGGTGGGAGGCTCAGTGACTTCTGAGAAGCCAGGTAGTTCCATGTGGGGGTCTGCTGCCAACTTCCACCTTGGTGCTTCCAGCTCGGTGCTTCTCCTCTCTCAGAGGCCATCAGTTTTCCAAGGGGATGGGTGGGAGATTAAGATACAGCTCTCCTCAGTCCCAGACTCTTTAGAACAATTTTGTTCTAAGACAACTCTCGCTTTAGAATAATCTGGGAGTGTCTTTTGTAAATGTAGATTTCCAGTCTCACTGGAGATGTGTGAAGGGAAGACTTGGGAACCTCTATTGCAACTCTGACTCCAGCAGTTGCTCACCAGTTTGAACCCTTATCTACAAGGTGGACAGGACCTTTGCTTGTTTCTGCCATCCATTTCTAGGTCAGGACACCTGCTGAGGTTGGAGCTGGCATTATTTGTGTCACAAAAAAATGATGCTGCAGAGGGTCCCTTTCATATTTACCTTCAAATCCGAGTTTTAATTACAAACATGTAGAATCATATATCTCAAAGTGACTCCCCCCGCCCCGGCCCAGGACCCCTCATTTAACCACTTTGTCTTAAAGATGGGGAACAGGCCTAAGATCTTAGTTGGCTCAGGACTGGAATCCAGGACCAGAGTCTGTAAGGCCCTCTAATTTCGAGGCCTTTTCCAGGGGGTTGTGGACAGGGAGTGGAGGAAGCAGGCTCAGGAAGGCGTCCTGTGTTACAGCCTGCACCGTGGATGGCGGCCTGGCGGGTGAGCATGACCGAGCTGGAGGACCGCCTTCAGTGCCCCATCTGCCTTGAGGTCTTCAAGGAGCCCCTAATGGTGCAGTGCGGCCACTCCTACTGCAAAGATTGTCTGGTGTCCCTGTCCTGCCACCTGGACTCTGAGCTGCGTTGCCCAGTGTGCCGGCAGGAGGTGGATGGCAGCAGCTCCCTGCCCAACGTCTCCCTGGCGCGGGTGATTGAAGCCCTGAGGCTTCCCCGGGACCCGGAGCCTAACATGTGCACTCACCACCGGAACCCGCTCAGTCTCTTCTGCGAAAAGGACCAAGAGCTCATCTGCGGCCTCTGCGGCCTGCTGGGCTCCCACCAGCACCACCGGATCACGCCGGTCTCCACCGTTTACAGCCGCATGAAGGTGGGCAGCGAGGTTGCTGGGGGGCGCAGACCCAGACCGCCTGGGGGGCCCCTGGAGCCCACGGAGCCCAGCTCCTGCGCTCTCTGGCGCCATCACTCGGCAAATACAGGTCGACTCGAGTTTTCTCCAGCCCTATCCTGGGGCAGAACACCCATTTATTCATCCCTGAAGTTCTGAGCAGGTGCTGAGGTGCTGGCAAGGTGGAGAGCGCCCTGCGTCACGTGCTAGCCCTTCCGGTGCTGTATTTCTCTTTGAACGCTCCTGGGACTGCACTCTCAGACACAGGAAGGCAGGGACTTCGTTTTGTTCCCAGGGGTATTTTTTGTGCCTGGCATACTTAATGTTCAAAATGTATTTGTGGAATCAGTGGATTCCCGCGCTCCTGGAACTTTGCCTCAGGTCTAGCGGGTCTTCATTTAAGATAACTAATCGTAACAATGATACCATCGTTGGTTAATGCTGACCTAAGATTTAAGAAGCATGGGGTTTTTATTGTATTTTATATGTGAGGAAACTGAGGCTCAGAGAAGGTAAGTGTCTTACCCAAGGCCACACAGCTTGTCAGTGGCAGAGCTGGGACTCCGACCAAGACCGGTTTTCTTTCCACCGCCAATAGATCAAGAAAGGGGCAGGAAGGGCTCTTGGAAGTGAATTATTATGGGGTATGTGGCCTGGTATTTGAGGGAAAGGGGGCATAAAAGTGAGGAATGACAAAATACAAGTGAGGCAGCCAGGGAAAGAACGAACATGGAGATCTGCAGGCAGAGGGGCCCCTGTAAGCTGTTCCAGGAGTTTCCTGGCTGAGTGCTCTGGACAGTATTTCTGTGCTCCTTCAACTCTGGGAGGCTCCTTCAATCCTGGGAGACAGGTAGGAAACATGTATGGGACCAGCTGGGTCATCCACCACCCCTCCTCCCCACAGACATTTACCGGGCATCTGACCTGTGCTGGGTGCTATGCTAGTGCCATGGTGTGGTCGTGGGCAAGAGGTTCACCCTGCCACGGCAGAGCTTACGGTCTGGTGGTCTGACAGAGTCCCATGTGTTGGGCACTGATATCAAAGTCAAATAGTCTCCAGGTGAGACTGCCTGGGGCATGGCTCCTGCCTGGTCTCAGGTTGTCAGAGAAGGCTTCCTGGAGGAAGTGGACTGCTAAGCCAAGAACTTGAACCACAAGGAGCACTTGATGGTAAAAGAAGGGGAGGAAAGGCATTCCAAGTATAAAGAGCATGTGCAAAAGACCAGGAGGCAAACAGCATGGCACATTTGAGGATTTATGAGTCATTCCATTAAGCTCAAGGGAGACTGAGGTGTGAGCCAGATAGGGCAGGTGAGTTGAGTGGGGCCAGGTCATGGAAAGACCTGTGTGATGTGGGGTGGGATTTATAGTTTATTCAAGTGGCAGTGCAGTGGCGGGCACTGGAGGTTTTTAAGCAGAGTTGTGATGTAGCCCTATCCCTGTGCTGAAGGGGTCAATTGGAGAATGAAGCTGGGGATAACAGATGGGGAGTAAGAGTCTGCAGAGTGAGAAGACCTCGATGATGCCCCAGGGAGCACCAGGGTTTGAGGTGTGGGTAGAGAGAGAATCCCAAGAACGGGACGGAAAGAATCAACAGAGGGAGTGGAACACTGGCCTAGTATGGCCTCCCAGAAATCTGAGGAGGAGAGCATTTTAACAAGAACATCGCTTGTGTGTAAGTGTCTGTGAGGACTGAAAAGAATCTGTTAGCTCTAGCAGTAAGCATTGGTCACCTTGGCAAGAGAAGTTTTAGGGGAGTGTGGGAGGAGGAAGCCCGACTGCAGTACAATAAAATTGAGTCCGCGTTTTATTAGCAGACGGCGGCCCCGGGGAGAAGGAAACGCTTGGGAGCTTGCTCATCATTTCTGGCAAGGAGCCAGGGCTCAGCTTGAGTCCTGGTTTTGGAATTTTTTTTTGTGATCCCAAGACTTGTCCATGTGACGTGACCAATTTAGGTTTCTTTACCAGATCCCTGTCATGCATTGCTGTTTTCTCCTATTGATTGAGATCTTGAGACATTTTATTTTCATAATTGTGTTTGCTCTCACTGTGGCTGTTGCTGAGAAAGAACTAGTCCCATGTCTGTCTGCCTCGTGAGAGGCATACCATTGGAATGCCCTTTCCTAGGCTATTGTGTGATCTGAAGCCTCCTTACCCAGAGCCAGGACTCTGTGTCCATTCATTCCTTACCCAGCTCCCTTTCTGAAAGGCTCTTGCAGCCGACTTCTCCTTAGGAGCTTTCTAAGCCAGAGTCTATACTCTTCATGGCATAAACCCGCAGGGCCCCAGTCAAGTGGTGCAGCCAGATGGTGGTCTAGGAGGTCCTGCTTGGATCCCTGAGAACAGGTCAGATTGAGTGCCAGGGCAGCCCAGAAGTGAGTTTATTTCATCCTTGGGAACCCTTACATCTAGGCTGGGCCCAAGCCTACAGGGAGTAGGTCTTTCTAGGGGGTGGGGATTCACCAGGTGTAACCTGGGCCACCACATGCACCGCTGGCCTCACTTGGGGACAGCCCTTTTGTAACAATCAAAATGCCCACCAATTCTGGACCTCCTGGTACCTGGAGTTTACCTGGTGGGTTTTGCAGGGAGCTTTGGCTTCAGACTGGCAATCACCTGTCTTGGGTGTTATGTGGTGAAACAACGTTTAGCACCATTCTCCACATCTTGGGGAGGGATGAGTTGGAGTCCTCTTCTACTTGGGCAGATCCTACCATAAATGTGGAATATTCTTCAGTAGTCTTAGCTAGTTTGAGGTCAAGGGTACCTGGATAGCTCTGGTGCTTATCCTGGGGCCACTGGGAGTGCTACTAGCCATTGGGATGCTCCCTAGAAGGGTAAGGCCCTAGGCGCTAAGATGGTACAGGTGACAGCCACTCACGGGGCCATGCACGTTGCCTCCAGGAGGAGCTTGCAGCGCTCATCTCGGACCTGAAGCGGGAACAGAAGAAGGTGGATGAGCATATCGCCAAGCTGGTGAACAACAGGACCCGGATTGTCGTGAGTGCCTTTCCCTCTGTCCTTGCACTGGGACCAGCCACCTTCCCTTTCCTACAGAGCCCAGGGCTCATGTGTCCTGCATGGGAATCCCTGCCTTCCATATAAAGCCAGCATTCAAAGCATTCCAGGGTAGGGTGGGGAAGGTGCAAATCTCCTCAGGGGAATTCAACCCAGTTGTCAGGACTGTCTCTAAGTTGGCTTGTGTCCCCTTGTCCTTGGGACTGAGATAACCCAGAACTTAAGTCCTGGACGTAAACAGCCCAAAGTGTGGGCATGACTCACCAGCCTCGTCTCGTGTCTGCTTGACCTTGACAGTCTGCATGGTGCATGCTCAGTGCCTTGCAGCACAGGCCTGGGAAGGCCTGAAGCTCCCCTCAGCGCTCTGCTTTTCCTCAGTGAGGGGCACGTGGGCGGGTGTGGAGCCGAGGCCCTGCAGGTGAAATGGCAGCAGTATCCCCTGAGCACCCCTCACCCTTGAGAGGGAGGTGGCATCACCCTCCTCAGTGGAGACAGAACTCAGGGTCACAAGGGCATCCTGGCTGTATCATTTTCAAGTCTGCTCTCCTGGGATCTTTCAGACTCTTTTCAGTTGTGGAGCCCAGTGATGAGGCAAAGTCTTCCTTGCACACTTAATAGTTAAGACAAGTGAAAGCAGAGCCACTGCTTTGAAATGGAAACCGAGGGCCCAGCCTCTGCCCTGCCACTGTTTGCCACTCCCATGATGCCCCCTGGGACCTCCAGGCACAATGTGAGCACCTGGGCAGGCCTCAGCCCTGGGATTCAGGTACCAGGACTAGCCCATCAGCTGCCAAGCCCTGGAGACATGGAGGTCAGTTATCACTTTTCCAGTGCGGCTCCGGCCTTGACAGGATTGCTCTGTCCTAGAACGAGTCTGATGTCTTCAGCTGGGTGATCCGCCGTGAGTTCCAGGAGCTGCACCACCTGGTGGAAGAGGAGAAGGCCCGCTGCCTGGAAGGGGTGGAAGGTCACACCCGCGGCCTCGTGGCTTCCCTGGACATGCAGCTGGAGCAGGCCCAGGGCACACGGGAGCGGCTGGTGCAAGCCAAGTGTGTGCTGGAGCAGTTTGGGAATGAGAATCACCATGAGTTCATCCGAGTGAGTGGACAACGGAGTGTCCTCTATGCCAAGGCCCCCTAGGGGCTCAAGAGCCTCTTTTGCATAGCCTCTGCTGTGCCCTAACCTACCTCTCTTTTGTCTTCCAGAAGTACCACTCCATGGCCTCCAGGTAATACCTTGTGGGGAGCTCTCAGTATGGGCCTGGTGGCTGCGGGCACGGCACCTCTTCTCTCCTAGTTCCTCCCTTCAGTTTCACCAGTGCCCCAGGAGCAGCTGTCCACATCTGGCTCTGTACCGGGGCCAGGAGAAACAGAGAAAAGTCATGTCCCTGCCTTCGGGGTCTTGCAGACTGGTGGGGGGACTACAGTGAACTGTGGCTGCATCACTGTGGGTACCTGGAACAATAGAAGCTGCAGAAGTAACAGAGGAGGAGGTGACTGTTGGGCGGGGGGGACTGGCAAAGACAATGGATGGATAGGACACCTGGGAAAGGAGAGGACAGGAGTTTGCCAGGCAAGCAGAGTGATGTGGAAGGGCAAAGTAGTATGTGGGCTTGGGAGTACTGTAAGTTCAGTATGGCCAGCTGTGAAATAGGAAATAAGTGGAAGAGGTGGGTAATGGCTGGAGTGAGAGGCCTTGACCCCCCATCTTCTGCTGATGCAGAAAGGGACCACACCCACATTCTAGTCCCAAGAAGTGAACAATTTATGCAGTCCCTGAGCCTTCCTCAGATCCTGTTTATGAGTTTCCTTCTTTTCTCAAGTTTTCTTTTTGCCTTTTAAAAAATTTACTGACTTTTAAAGAGAAGAATGGAGCGAGAGAAACACCTGTTGTTTCACTTATTTATGCACTCATTAAATGATTCTTATAATTGCCCTGACTGGGGATCCAACCTACAACCTTGGTGTATCAGGACAATACTCTAACCAACTGAGCTACCTGGCCAGGGCCTCAAATTTTCTGTAGTCTCAGGGACGTTTTGATTAGGAGCATTGGTTTAAATAAATGGACAGAGAATCCGATCACCCCAGTACCAGGGTCCTGAAATGTTAGTGTGCATCAGGGTCGCCTGGGGGGCTCATTCAAACACAGCCCTGGCCCCAGTGGTCAGTTTCTGATTCAGCAGGTCTGGAGTGGGACCCAAGGAAATCTGCATTTCTTACAAGCTTCCAGGTGATGCTACTGGTCTAGGACCTGCACTTTGAGGACCACTAATAGAGACTATTACCCCTCCCAGGAAGCAGGCTGGTCCTCTGAGAGGGGGGTGGAGGGGAAGAGATGATAGCCATCTTGAGTGCAGTCTCCTGAGCTGATGGTCTGACTGGACTTGCGTATGGGTGAGGCAGCTCCGCCGTCAATGCCAACCGTTGCTTCCAGAGCAGAACTCCAGCAGGCCCGACCTTGGGAGAGCACGTTCAGCCCCGTCTCCTTCAAGCCAGGCCTCCACCAGGCCGACATCAAGCTGGCTGTGTGGAAAAGGCTCTTCCGCAAGGTTCTGCCAGGTGAGGCCCCAACCCATCCTGGTTCCTAAGGGCTGCCGCTATAAGGTACGGGAGCTGGGAGGGAGGCTTCCAGAGGCTAGTGGTGAGAGCACAGGAGCCAGTTTCCACCAAACGGCTCGAGTCAAGCTCAGCTCCGTCTCCTACTAACCAGGGCAAGCTGTATGATTTCTGAGCCTGTTACCTCATCTGCAGATGGGCTATTAATGCCCACCTTGCTGGGCTGCATACTTACAAATATATATATGTATATGGTTTAATGATTAATAGATGTAGCTGTTACTCTGCTGAGAAACACTCAAAGGCTTCTAATTAACTCCATTATTGGCACATAAGGGAGATCAATCAATAGGCTGACTTCATCCAACAAAGACAAAAACAGGATTTATGTAATAGAAAAAGGGGCAGAGAAAAAAAACTATATTCTCTGCACCATGAATGTTGTTTGCACATTTTTTATGTAAACTGATTAGCTGGCGGCTAACAGAGGTCAGCTGGGAGTTTGTCCTTGAATAGGCTGCTAGGGTAGCAAAGAAAAAACAGCTGCAGTTGTCACAGATTCTCCAGAAAACCCAGGGAGTTTGGCTACGGAGCACATGTGGCAGGCGGTCGGCCAGGTCCTCCCGTCAGCACCTCTGCCTCAGGCAGGCCCGCACCGCGTCCCTTCCCAGAGGCCTCAGCTCACAGCTGTTCATCTCTGCCGCCCTTCAGGCATCATTCCTTTATCCAGCAAACATCCTTAAGGTGCCCACTCTGTGCCTGGTCCCTTCTAGGGCCCGTGTAGAGAGATGAGCCCGTGTAGTTCCTCTTCTGAGCTCAGAACCTCCAATCAGCCTGGCTTGGGGCAGGGTCTGCTGCCCTCTGTGCGGCTTGCAAACATGCCTTCCCCTGTCTTCCCTAGCCCTGGAGTCCCTCAAGCTGGACCCTGCCACAGCCCATCCTCTCCTGGAGCTCTCCAAGGGCAACACAGTGGTGCAGTGTGGGCTCCTGCCCCAGCGATGTGCCAGCCAGCCCGAGCGCTTCGACTATAGTACTTGTGTCCTGGCCAGCCGGGGCTTCTCCTGTGGCCGCCACTACTGGGAGGTGGTGGTGGGCAGCAAGAGTGACTGGCGTCTGGGGGTCATCAAAGGCACAGCCAGTCGCAAAGGCAAGCTGACCAAGTCCCCAGAGCACGGCATGTGGCTCATTGGCTTGAAGGAGGGCCGGGTGTATGAGGCCTTTGGCTGCCCAAGGGTGACCCTGCCTGTGGCTGGACACCCCCACCGCATCGGCGTCTATTTGCATTATGAGCAGGGAGAGCTCACCTTCTTCGATGCTGACCGCCCGGATGACCTGAGGCCACTCTACACGTTCCAGGCTGACTTCCAGGGCAAGCTCTACCCCATGCTGGACACATGCTGGCATGAGAGGGGCAGCAACTCACTGCCCATGGTGCTGCCCCCACCCAGTGGGCCCAGCCACCTCACCCCGCCACAGCCCATCAAGCTGTAGGCAGTGCTCACAGGGCTGCCTGCTCTCAGGCCCTTCCCACCTGGGCGTGGGGACTTGAGGGTTTCTGCTGGGTCCAGCAAGCAGAGGGTACATTTTTACTGTTTGGGAAGGTCTTCATGCCTGCGTTTCCCTGGAAACATTTAGTGATAAGGAGAAAAGGACCACAGTCTCTTCCCCACTGGCCAAGGGCGTGTTTATTAATCTGTTGTCGGGTTATCAACCTGCTTCTTAACCAGCAGAAGTAGGCCTTGGTGCCCGTGGGCTTCCCTTAGTCCCTCCTAAGAAGGACCACTGCTTACTCTTCCAACTAGGGGTAGAAACATTCCCATACATAATTTTTCCTTCAAATTTTGAACTTAATATTTTAACTCGAGGAAAATAAATTTGCCACTTTCTTCCCCTTTAAATGAGTTGCAAATATTAATCGCTGTACAGAACCACTTTATGTTCTGGTCTCCAACCTCTGGTGGGGTTTGAGCTGGCTTCTGCCCATGGCCCGCTGGTCTGCGGTCAGAGCCACACAGACTGCTCCGTCACTGCTTCGTCCTTACGGACCTCTCCCGGCTTCCCGCTGTTAGATGGGATGGAACTGACCCTACTTTAAAGCAGAAGCAAGTAAGGGGCCCAGACAGGGGAGCAGCCCATCCCCGGAAGCTGCCATGCACAGAACCCACATCTGTTCACGGTGAGCCTGTCCCCGGCCACAGATGATGGTGTCCATCCAGACCAAGGCTGGGACGGCTGCATTCTCTCCCAAGAATCTGAAAACTGGGAGAGAGAGAATGGTAGGGGCCGAGTGACCTGAGACCTGGAGCTTTAGAGAGCTCCCCACCCTTGTGCAACTGCGGTCTGTGAAGCCACATGAGAGCCTTCCACGGGGAAGAGCTGCATTGCAGTGCCCTGGCACGTGTCCACATAGGCTGCACAGCCACGGCTGGACTGACAGCCTGAGGGATCCTCCAGGAACAGGAGAAGACAGGAGGCTTGTGAGGTGCTACCTCAAGGCCATGTCCATGGGAGACTCAGGAGACATCACCTCCGAGGCTCTGATGAAGAATGCGTCTTTCTGTTCCACCTCCCTCCAAGTCGAGTTGCAGACTATAAAACAGCTTAGCTGAGTCTCGAATTGGGTCCTCACAACATGATATTCCACAACTCGTGTTGCAGTCATCAGCCCTTCAAGTTCCACGTCACCCTTCTTTGGTGTGTGCAACAAGGACCACCTCTGGCTAATCTTCCTTCTGCTGTCCATGTAAGTAATAAACTGGCTGAATACATGGTGCTTGTTGTGTCTTTACTGGCTCAATCTGTCAGGCCTTGGCCTTGGTTCCTAGTGCTTGACACCTCTCAGCCCTGATTTTTGGTTACGCAGCAATTCCTTCCATCCCAGGTCTGGGCTAAAGAGTGTCGCTCCTCTATATCCACGCCCCACCCTTCATCCTGCTCTGTGTCCTGGGAGGCTGGCCCCCGTGGAACACAGAACTGGCTTCCTGTTGGGCTCAGCTGATGGGAGGGGCTGGCGGGAGATCCAAGGGCAGAACAGGGAGTTTGAGGTATTTATTTTCCTGGTTTCCTGCCTGCAGGGACTATAGGTTGACAGCTCCCCTCTACTTAAGACTCCTGGCAGGTGACCCTTGCCTTCTGTTTGTTACTCTTCCCTTGTTCCCCAGCCTGGCAGTGAGCAGTGCTGCTGTGATCCCTGAGTACTGACTGCACTATCTCCATTCCCTTAACTCTGAGCAGTCCCTTCTTTAAAATGTCCTCAACTACTCTTGTGTGTGCACCTTTCTGCCTCCTGCCAGGTCCTGACAGACATAATGGCATACTTCTGCACCCATTCAATAAACTGTTTGGCTAGCCAGAGTTAGTGTCTGCAATCAAAAGATGTTTTATTATTGCCCTGGCTGGCGTAGCTCAGTGGATTGAACACAGGCTGCGAACCAAAGCATCGCAGGTTCGATTCCCAGTCAGGGCACATGCCTGGGTTGCAGGCCATGGCCCCCAGAAACCGCACACTGATGTTTCCTTTTCTCTCTCTTTCTCCCTCCCTTCCCTCTCTAAAATAAGTAAATAAAATCTTAAAAAAAAAAGATGTTTTATTGAAAAATTAAAAAAATTTTAAATCGAGCACTTTCTCTATGTAACTGCGACACAAATATGTCAAAATTAGGAAATTCGCATTGAGAAAACACTGCTGTCCACCCCGCAGACATTGCTCAGATGTCCCCCTTTGTCCCACCCATCCTCTGTGGTAAGAATATTTCAGGTCCAGGGTCCAGCCCAGGACCACATGTTGCATTTCAGTTGCTGTCTCTCCAGCCTTCCTTCATCGGGGTCAGCCCCATCTTTCCTTGTCCTCTCACCTTGGACGTTTTGAGAGATGGGACCAGCTAGACTGTCCCTCCATGTGAGTTGTCTGACGCTTCATTAGCTTCAGGCTACGTGTGCGTAGAGGGCAGGAACGCCCGAGGGCTGTGTTCTCACTGCTCCTGTCAGGCGGCAGGACACTGACTTTCCCATGTTGGTGAAGTCAACTTCCATGAGCAAGTCCCGGCATGCCCTCCGAGTTCCTCTTCTGTAAAGGTACTATTTTCCCCTCTGTAATAAACAAATGACCTGTGAGGAGATTATTTGAAGTTATGTGAATATACTGTTCCTTATAGTAATTGATAGCTCTTGACTGAATCAAGTTACTATGATTCTCAGATAGTAATTTTTAAAAGATTTATTTATTTATTATTTTTATTTTTAGACAGAGGGGAAGGGAGGTAGAAAGAGGGAGAGAAGAATCAACATGTGGTTGCCTCTTGCATGCCCCTCACTGGGGACCTGGCCTGCAACTGGGAATCAAACCAGAGACCCTTTGGTTCACAGGCCAGCGCTCAGTCCACAAAGACACACCAGCAGGGCTGAGATAGTAATTTTTAAACTCTAGCATTCCTTCTGCATTTACTAGTTAACGTTTTACTGTAGGGTCTTTCCTTCTCCCTTATTTATTTACTTCTGTCAATATGGACCCATGGATTCTGACTTCATTCAGTGAGTTATAGCCCATCACCATCATGACTTATTCTGATGCTCAGGTCGTCCCAGACGTGGCCGGTGGGAGCTCCTCCCAGCTGCTTCTGTGCCTGCCATTCTGCGCGCACATCCTTCCTTCTGGCACAAGATGGTCCAGGCTTAGTCTCCCAGCCCCGCCCTGGGCTCAGTCGTTAGGCCAAGGACTCCTGATTCTTTTTAGTGGGGAGTGACATTAGAGCCCACGATCTGGGAGCTAGGTGTGCTCATTGCCACTGAGACTGGGGAGAATTGCCATTTCGCATCTTTCTTGCCTTTTGCCATTTTACATTTGTAGCTCCTTTCTCTCACGCGAGAAGCCTGGCTCCCAACAAAATCAGTATATTTACTCCTTTGCTCAGCTCTACGAAACACATCAACTTGTTTCAGAATCCCTACACCCGCACCACTATTAACAATAAACCTTCTAGTAAGTCAAACTGAAGGTTTCTTTGCAGGTCTTTTGGTCCCTTTATCTTCAGACTGGGAGGCGTAAAAAAGTACTGTAGCTAAAAGTTACTTGGGTTCTTTCTTTTTCACTTTTCTTTAATATGGTTGTTACCCATTTGATATATAGTTGTTTTTTGCTTGTTTCCAACTTTGAAGTTTAAAAAATATCCCTGTCAATTTAACTCTTGGCATTTTAATTATGATGTACCTTGGTGTGGGTCTCTGTGGGTTCACCTTGTTTGGGACTCTCTGGGCTTCCTGGACCTGGACGTCTGTTTCCTTTACCAGGGTGGGGAAGTTTTCAGCCATTATTTCTTTAAATAGGTTTTCTATCTCTTTCTCTCTGTTTTCTCCTTCTGGGCCCCCTATGATTTCAATGTTGTTACTCTTGATGTTGTTCAGAGGTCCCTTAAACTATCCTCATTTTTTTAAATTTCTTTTTTCCTTTTGCTGTTCCAACTGGGTGTTTTCTGCTACCTTGTTTTCCAAATTGCTGACTGGATCCTCTGCTTCATCTCGTCTACTGTTGATTCCATCTAATATCATCTTCATTTCAGTTATTATATCCTTCACTTATGACTGGTTCTTTTTTATGTTTCCTCTTCGTTGAAGTTCTCACTGAGATCATTGAGCATACTTATGACCAGTGTTTTGAACTCTTTATCTGATAGATTGCTTGTCTCTATTTCATTTAGTTCTTTTTCTGGGGTTTTGTTCTGGTCTTCTGTTTAGAATATATTTTTCCTGTCTGGTCATTTTGGCTGTCTCTCTGTGTTTGTTGCTATACATTAGGTGAAAGAGCAACCTCTCCCAGTCTTGAAGGAGCAACCTTGTGTAGGAGCTCCCCTTTTGTTGACTGTTTGTGCCAGGTGTCTTTGGCAGGCCAGCTGGAGTGTGCATGGGCAACGAGAATTCCTGGGGCAGAGGCGGGGGAGAGGAGAGAACAGAGCTGTAGCTGGATTAGAGTCAGGCCTCGGGTAGTCCCAGGGGCAAGCCACAATGGGACCAGGAGCTAAAGCTGGAGTGAGCTGTAGGGATCCCAGAGGTAAACTGCTGGGGCTGTAGCTAAAGTGGGTTTGGTCTGCAGGGAGTCCAGGGGAGAAGCCATAGCTGGGCGGGAGCTGTATCTAGGGTGGTGCAAGCTGAGGGGAGTCCTGGGGGCAAGTCACTCAGCTGGAAGCTAGAGCTGAAGCAGACTTTAGGGAGACCTATTTCTATGTTGTCTCCCTCTCTTGTCTGTTGTACAGAAGCTGTTAAGTCAGCCCTCAGTTCTGCTTTAGGGGTAACTGCTCTGCCTATAAGTATAAATTCAATACATACCTGGGAAAAGGTGAGTTCAGGGTCTTCCCATGCCACCATCTTGGACTGGGAGCCTGCAACCAAAAGATCTTAACTGATACACATCCAATATGGGGAAGGCAGAGGAAAAAGAAGTTAATTCTTCATGTGGAGTTAGCATTTAAGCAGAAAGAAGTGGAATGCAAGCAGAGGAGAAGAGCCTTTGGGGTTTAGGTGCACAGAGGGATACTGGGGCTAGAGCTGGACCTAAATGATAGGGGCTGGACCAGGAAGATAAGATCCTGATGCTACTTTAGTGTATATTAGCTTTGTTCTGTAGCAGCAACGGTGTTGGGGTGGGTGAATCTGCCCAGGGAGAAATATCAGAATGATGGAAAGGAGGTAAGAGGATGGAATACCAGAACTTAAGGAGCAGCTTAGAGAACGCTGCCAAGAAAACTTTGAAATGGTGAGAGAAATGGGAGGGTATGCCAGCAGGAAAGGCCACGGAAGCCAAACCTTTCCAACAAAGACAGTGTGTGCAGCAATACCACGAAACCACAGATTCGGCAGGAAAGGCCTGAGGAATATTAGGAAGTTCTTTTTTTAAAGAGAGGGAGAGAAACACCAGTGTGTGGTTGCCTCTCCCGTGGCCCCCACTGGGGACCTGGCCCACAGCCCAGGCATGTGCCCTGACTGGGAACTGAACCAGTGACCCTTTGGTTCACAGCCCGCACTCAACCCACTGAGCCGCACCAGCCAGGGCTGGGAAATCCCTGGCGGCCTTAGCGGGAGCCCCCTCAGCGGTGCGGGGTAGCAGACACATCGCAGGGAGTTAGTGACAGCGCGTGATGGAGACGTAAAGGCGGTGACCGTGGAGTCTCCTGTTCAACAGTCTGACGGGAGGGCAGGAGAGGCTGGGCCACGAGTGTGAGAAAAGGCGGAGTTCGGGAAAGGTGTTTTCAGGTTAGAGGAGATGCTAAAACAGCGCTGCCCACAGAAATACATGAGGAACACGTGTAAGTTTAAGCTTTCTAATCGTCACAATCAAAAGTGAAAAGAAGCAGGTAACCTCATGCCCAGATCTTGGTATCTAATACTATTCTCTAATAAAAGGAACCAGGGGTCCCTGGAGAAATGGTTGATTCTAGGACTAGATCAGGAAATACACGAAATGAGCTTGTTTTTTGTTTGTTTGTTTGTTTTGATGAGCTTTCAGTATCCTGTAGTGCTAGAGGGCAAGAAGTTCTTACAGACAAACAAACATACAAAAACCTTACGGTAACAGCAGCCTACCAAAGGGACATAGGAGCCAGCCGAAAGCACTGCAAGTGGCCAAAACAGGAACAGTTTGAGCAACAAAATAAAGTAGTATTGGGTTAGGGCCCAAAGTATAAAATAAACATCCATGAGTCCGTACTGAGATAAAAAGTGATTAATGAAATAAATGAGGCAGAAGAGACAAACCTGTGCAGAATTCCAGGTGGTTTATGTAGCTGCTCCATCCTTCAGGAGTGGGAGCATAACTCCCCACTCTGTAAGTGTGGGCTGTGCATAGCGACTTCTTTCCAGGGAGGACTATGTTATAAGCAGTTTCACGGTGGAGACACCTGACACAAACTACCTCAGCCAGGTGATCAAGGTCAACATCAACACTAATGTCACGTTGACACTCTGTGCCCTTGATATGTGGTAAGAATGGTACTTTTAGGTGTGGTCTTTCTCCCCGAAACTCATAACCCTCATCTAATCATGAGAAAAACACCAGTCAAATTCCATTAGAGGAACAGTCTACAAAACACTGACAGGACTCCTCAAACAATCAAGGTCATCAATAACAAAGTCTGAGAAACGGTCACAGCTAAGAGGAGCCCGGAGACACGACAACTGAATGTAATACAGAACCTTAGATGAGACTCTGGGGTAGAAAAGGCACTGGGCTCGGCTGGTGTGACTCAGTTGCTGGAGTGTTGTCCTGTAGCCAAAGGGTTGTGGGTTGATCCCTGGTCAGGGCACACACCTAGCCTGCAGGTTTGGTCCCCGGTAGGGGCGTGTACAGGAGGCAGCCCGTCAATGTTTCGCTCTCATATCAATGTTTCTTTCTTTCTCTCCCTCCCTTTCTCTCTCTCTAAAAACAATAAAAAAGTCCTCATCTGGATAAATTATGGATTTGTATCTATATTAATGCACCCGTTACTCGCCTGAAGGAGGGGGATTGTTTTAGGACGGGTCAACTCCCAGCACGACTGGCTGTGCGGCACCACATCAGTTTGTGCCCCGTTCACTCAGTCCTTCACTCACTTCACATACATTTATTAGGTCCTTATTGTGAGAAACACCGGTCTAGGAGGTAAAGATAGCCGAGTGCTCAGACAGACAAGGGTTTGTCCCCACAGAGCTGGCTAGGGAGACAGAATAAATCACAATCATATATGTGATGGGTGCTATGAAGAAAATAAAAAATACATGATGGGACTCAATGTGAGGGGGTGAGGAGGGGTTCCACTAAAAGAGCACACAGGGCCCTGGCTGGGTGGCTCTGCTTGTTAGGGCATCATCCTGTGCACCAAATGGGTGTGAGTTTGATTCCCGGTCTGTGCACATACCTAGACTGCAGGTTTGATCCCTGGCTGGGGCGCCTACAGAAGGCAACCCATCAATGTTTCTCTCTCTCTCTCTTTCAAAATACCAATAAACATATTTTTGGGTGAGGATTTAAAAAAAAAAGAATAAAAGATCACCTATGAACTAATCAAGAGCTACAGGAGTTGGTTCAATCTTTAAACAAGTCAGCAACTTCAAGGTAGATTAGAGTCAACGCTCTTTCAAAAGGCTGACAATGTGTTGTTAGCATTAGACTACACAGACTGAAACACTGCATTCCACAGAAGCCCGTCTAGCTGAACACCTGAAATACAGCTGGGTTTATTCAATATGTACCAGTAATCACATGGGTGCTGTGGACACAGAGACAAACACTATACAACCCCTGCTGTCCCAGGCGTCAGGCTGGGGAAACACTCCTCTAAAAGAATCATTACAACGAATACGTGAAAGGCTGGTCACTGGAAACAAAGTTAGAGTTCTTCTCACATCATGTTCCAAACTGAATTCTAAACAGATTCAAGATTTAACTATGAAAAAATGAAGCTATAGTGATTTTTATATTGTAGAAGTGTGACGGGGTTTCCAAACATGACTCCAAAGGCAGAAATCATTAAAGATTAAAAAAACGAAATCACCATGCTCTCCAAAGAACTATTAATCACATTAAAAGGCAATAATAAGCCCTCGCTGGTGTGGCTGAGGGGATTGAGCACCGGCTGCAATCCAAAGGGTCGCCAGTTCAATTCCCAGTCAGGGCCCAAGCCTGGGTTGCAGGCCAGATCTCCAGTGGGGGCCACATGAGTGACAACCCGCGTTGATATTTCTCTCCCTCTCTTTCTCCCTCCCATCCCTAAAAATAAAATAAAATCTTTCAAAAAATTTTAAAAAAGCAACAAGTGAGAAAAATGGCAATACCTTAAGAGTGTATAATGTTAATATATAAAGCATACTAAGAGAAATATGGTGTAAGAGTGAGCGAAAGACATTAACATGTTACCATAACAGAAGAAATACAAATGACCAATATACAAGTGAAGGTATTCAACTTCGATAACATGAAATGAAAACAGCAAATCCCATTATTTGCCTCTCAGATGTGCAAAAATTGAAAGAAAAAAGTGAAGACCTACTAAGAAGTGGAGAATTGCGTTCCCAGCTTCGTCCACCGCCTCCCCCAGACATTAATGCGAACTAACACTTCCCTTGGGCTACTCGGATGGGCACTGGCGCTTCCGTGTTCCGCGCTTCCGTGTTCCGCGCTTCCGTGTTCCGCACCTCCTTGCATTTTGACCCCGGAAGTCTGGGTGGCGGCTGCGCAAAACAGGGCGCGTGTCACTACCGAGACGTAAACGCCTGCCGGAGCGGCGAATGGCGCTGTACGCGGCGGCAGCGACTGTGCTGGCTGGCGTTGAGAGCCACCAGGGCTCCATCAAGGGGCTGGTGTACGGTAGCAGTTTCCAGGTAGCGGGGTTCGGGGTTGGGGCCGGGTGTGGGGCTAACCTGGCCCGGGCCCAGGGCTCAGCTTGTGTCCCTTTGGCCACCCGCAGAACGTGAAGCAGCTGTACGCGCTGGTGTGCGAGACGCAGCGCTACTCCTCCGTGCTGGACACCGTGATCGCCAGCGCCGGCCTCCTCCGCGCAGAGAAGAAGCTGCGGCCGCATCTGGCCAAGGTGATCCTTGGGGTGAGGTTGGACCGGGCCCTGCAGTGAGTCCCAGCTAATTTGGTCCCAGCAACGTACCGTCTACTCCGGTACGGTGTAACTTCAGTAAGTCGCTCCTCTGAAATGAGGATGCTCAGCTCCTTTCTGAGTTATGAATTGAGGTGGGATGAAAATGTTTTAATTTCGAGCCTTTTGTGAAAGATTAAATAAGAACAGAAGTTCCAACTAGCAGTGGCAGGGACTCTTTAGGTAAAACAAAGGGGGATGTTGACGAGGAGGAGGGTTCAGATCTTGAACTCTGCTGGAGGAAAGGGTTCAGGACTGGGGAAGTGAGACATCAGGTTCAAAGCCTGTATCTGCCGTTAATTTTGTGTGCACTTGAACAGGGTACCGCACTTTTACCTGTTCCTGTCTGGACAGGTGGCCTGTTAGCCCTTGCAGTTGCAACACTATGGAATTTGAAGTCATTAATGCTTTTCTCTCTCTCTCTCTCTCTCTCTCTCTCTCTCTCTCTCTCTCTCTTTTGGTCCCTCCATCTCCAGGTGCTAGTGTATGAGTTATTGCTGGGAAGAGGCTTTAGTGGGCGAGGGGGCAGGTGGAAGCCTGTGCTGGATCGGCACCAGGCAAGGCTAAAAGCTGAGTTGGCCCGGCTGAAGGTTCGTCGAGGTGTGAGCCGGAATGAGGATTTGTTGGAACTGGGCTGCGGGCCTGGCCCAGGTGAGCTGAGTTGTGGGGGTGGAGGATAGCCACCAGACCCTCAAGGGAGAGGGCCATGTTTCTGCCCACTCATGGCTGATTGCTTCCTAGCCTCCCAGGTGCCTCGATTTGTGCGGGTGAACACTCTCAAGACCTGCTGTGATGATGCAATTGATTATTTCAAGAGACAAGGTTTCTCCTACCAGGGTCGGGCTTCCAGGTGAGCTTAGGGCCCTGCCCAGGTGCCCTAATCTAGGGAAGTTCTTGGGGGAGCTGGGGAAATGGATGGGAAGAGAGAAGAGGCATGGTTGTGACTGCTCTCAGGCCTTCCTGTTTTACAGCAGTCTCTCCATCCTCTTCTGAGGCCTGTCTTCCTCCATCCCTTGAACATTGATTGTTCTGGGTGTCCCATCAACATTCTTCTAATGTATCTATCTCTCAATTTCTTCTCTGGCTCTACCTCCTAATTCTCACCTGACGATTCCTGTCTCCCAGTCTGGATTTCTGTCTTGGACTCATATCCTCAGGTTCAGAGCAGTACCGTGCAGATGCCCCTTCGGAGCGTGTGTCAGACTGAGTTCATCCGTCCTCAGAACCTGGCGCCGTTTTTTGTTGTCAGTCACATTCATTCAAAATTCAAGATTTTAGAAGTAATTATTTAAAAATATGCCTAAACTTGATATTGGATTATATTGTAGTATCCCTTTTTAAATTTAGGTATATTTGACATATAACATTATGTTAATTTCAGGGGTACAATGAAATGATTTGATATTCATACATATTACAAAATGATCACTACAATAAGTTTAGTTAACATCCACCACCATACATAGATAAAAATTTTTTACTTCTGATGAGAACTTTTAAGATTTGTTCTCTTAGCTACTTTTGAATATGTAATGGAGCATTATTAACTATAGTCACCACCCTGCATTGCATCCTCATGACTTATTTAATGATTGGAAATTTGTACCTTTTGACTCTCCACCGATTTTGCCCCACCCACCACAGATGTGTTCTTTGTATCTGTGAGCTCTGATTTTTTTGTGTTTGGTTTTAAGATTCCACATACAAATGAGATCATATGATACTTGTCTTTATCTGACTTTGCCCTTTGGGTCCGTCCATCTTATCAAAATGGCAAGATACCATTGTTTTTTACGACTGAATAATATTCCTCTGTGTGTGTGTGTGTGTGTGTGTGTGACGTTTTCTTTATTTACTCATCCGTTGATGGACACAGGGCGTTTCCCTGTCTGGGCCATTGTAAACAGTGCTGCAGTGAACATGGAAGTGCACGTATCTTTCTGAATTAGTGTTTTCATTTCCTGTAGGTAAATACCCAGAAGTGGAATTGCTGGGTCGTATGGTAGTTCTGTTTTTAAATTTTTAAGACCTCCATACTTAGTTTCCCATATGGAATTTACATTCCCACCCATGATGCACAAGAGTTCCCTTTTCTCCACATCCTTGCCGATACTTGTTATTTCTTGTCTTTTTGATAATGCCCATTCTAACAGGCGTGAGGTGATATCTCATTGTGGTTTTGATTTGCATTTCCCTGATGATTAATAATGTTTTTCTTTTCATGTACCCATTGGCCATCGTTATGTCTTCTTGGGGAAATATCTATTTAGACCCTCTGCTCAGTTTTTAATTGGATTGTTGTTTTGCTCTTGAATTTTATGAATTCCTTAAATATTTTGGATATTAACCCCTTATCAGATATATGACTTGCACATACCTTCTTCCATTCAGTAGGTTGCCTCTTCATTTTGTTGATGGTTTCCTTTGCTGTGCAGCTTTTTAGTTTAGTATGGTCCTGCTTGCTTTTGGTGTTGAATCCAAAAAATCTTTACTAAGATTTATGTCAAGGAGCTTACCACTGTGTTCTCTTCTAGGAAGTTTATGATTTTCTGGTCTTACTTCAAGTCTTTAAACCTTTTACAGTTGTTTTTTGTATATGGTATAAGGCAGTGGTCCATATTCATTCTTTTGCATGTGGCTGTCCAGTTTTCCCAACACCATTTATTAAAAGCTGTCCTTTACTCATTGTATATTCTCGATTCTTTTGTCATAAATTGATCATGTACGTGTGGATTTATTTTTGAGCTCTCTGTACAGTTTCATTGATCTGTATGTCAGTTTTAATGCCAGTACCATACTGTTTTGATTACTGTAGCCTTGTCATATCTTGTGAAATCAGGGAATGTGATGCCTCCAGCTTTGTTGTTCTTTCTGAAGATTACTTTAGCTATTTGGGTCTTTTGTGATTCTATACAGACTTTAGGATTATTTGTTCTATGTCTGTGAAAAATGCCATTGGAATTTTGATGGGTATTGCATGGAGAGATTGCCTTTTGTAGTATGGACATTGCAACAGTATTCTTCCAGTTCATGAATGTGGAATATCTTTCCATTTATTGATATCTTCGATTTCTTTCATTAATATCTTACATAGTTTTCAGTGTACAGATCTTTCACCTCCTTCATTTATTCTTTTTTTTAAAGTATATGTAGGATCTATTTTTTTTAAAGATTTTATTTATTTATTTTTAGAGAGGGAAGGGAGGGAGAAAGAGAGAGAGAGAGAAACATCAATGTGCGGTTGCTGGGGGCCATGGCCTGCAACCCAGGCATGTGCCCTGACTGGGAATCGAACTTGCGATGCTTTGATTCGCAGCCCGCGCTCAATCCACTGAGCCACGCCAGCCAGGGCGACATTTATTCTTAATTTATTCCGAGGTGTTTTTTTCTTTTTGAACCAATTGTAAATGGGCTTGTTTTTAAATTTCTGATAGCTCATTACTAGTGCATTGAAATGCAGCATATTTTTGTGTGTTGATTTTGTGTCCTGCACCTTCGCTGATTTTGTTTACTAATTCGGAGAGTGTTTTGGTGGAGTCTTGAGGGTTTTCTATATACATGTTACTTGCAAATAATGACAGTTTTACTTCTTCCTTTCCGATTTAGATGCCTTTATTTCTTTTTGTGCCTAATTGCTCTGGCTAGGACTTCTAATACTGTGTTGAATAAAAGTGGCCTTGTCTTGTTCCTGATTTTAGAGGAAAAGCTTTCAGCTTCTCACCATTGAGTATAATACCGTTGTGGGCTTGTCCTGTATGGCCTTTATTATCTTGAGGTATGTTCCCTTTATACCAATTTTGTATAGAGTTTTTGTCATAAATGGATGTCGAGTCTTGTCAAATGCCTTTGCTTCATCTATTGAGTTATTTTTATCCTTCATTTTGTTAATGTGATGTATCACATTGATTAACTTGAACCATCCTTGCATCCTTGACCTTTCCACCTTCTGCATTCCCTGTTGTAACCTAACAGATATAATTATGCATCCATATGGTCAAATCAGAAACTGAGTAATCCTAGATGCTTTCCTCCTCTCCATCCAGTCATTCACTACTCTGTCTTCAGCATCTTTCTCGAATCTGTTCCTTCCTTTTTGTCCTGGGCATTACCTAGGTTTAGGCACTCATCATTTTCTACCAGGACTGGCGGCAGAATCTCCTAATCTGGTTGGCTACAGAAAGATCTGAAACCATAGCTGATGCCTTACTCCCCTGCGGAAAATCTCTCTTGGCTCTCCAGTGTACCGTGTTCCCTGCTCCCTCTCCAGGCCCACCTGCCGTGGGGCTCTGTGCACCTCTTGTCCCCCCAACAGTTGCTGCTCTCTGCCCTCATACTTCCCTACCTCTTCCCTGGATGCACTCCTTCCTCCTGTTCTATCCTTTGACAGCTATGGGAAGCCACCTCTGCCTCCTCCCTTTCCCCCTGATCTGTTTTAGGTGTTTCCCTTTTGGCCTGTAACATGTTGCTTAGAGACCAGGGTGTTAGAGAACAGCTGTGTATAAGTTTGAATTCCATCTCTGCTACTTGATACCTTTCTGAACTGAGACACCATTCTCTAGGCCTGTTTCTATGTAGGTCAGGTGGAGCAGACAGTGCTCCTTTACAGAGTTTAAGGCGGGGGTGTCAAACTCATTTTCACTGAGGGCCACATCAGCCTCACGGTTGCCTTCAAAGGGCCGAAATAATGTTAGGACTGTATAGATGTAACTACTCCTTAACCGTTAAGGAGTTGAAGTTATATTTGGCCCTTTGAAGGCAAGTGTGAGGCTGATGTGGCCCCCGGTGAAAATGAGTTTGACACCCCTGGTTTAGGGAATGTACTTTTCGTCCCAGCTCCTCACGTTACCAAATTACCTGTCAGGAGTCAGCTCGTCTCCCCTGGACCGCTGCCTTCACTGGCCAGTCACCTCCAAACCTCTCCTTGAGGTTATGTTTTAGCAGTGGTGGCTAACATCTATTGAGTGCAGACAGGCTTAGATAAAGGGACTGGCTCGTGCTCCCACCACTGGTGAATGGCTGAGGTGGGATCCTGAAACCAGAGTCTGGTCCGAGCGCACAGACTGTCTCATCACCCTGTTTATTTCTTCATAGCAGTCTTACACATTTGTTGCATGAATGGCTAGTTAACATGTAACGTAACACGTTAAATGCCCAGCCTAGTGCCCGGCATGAAAGAATTCAGAAACTGTTGAATGAGTGGTTCTTATTCCTTGGCAGCCTGGAGGATCTAAGGGCCCTCAAAGGAAAGCATTTTCTTCTGGATCCCTTGTTGCCTGAGCTGCTTGTGTTCCCTGCCCAGACAGACCTGCATGACCATCCACTGTACCAAGCCGGTCACCTCATCTTACAAGACAAGGTAGGGAAGGTGGGTGGACAAAGGCAGGATGTGTGGGAATGACCAGCTCAGGGAGCCTCTGCTCACCCAGCCACTGTGCTCTGCCCTGCCAGGCTAGCTGTCTCCCAGCCATGCTGCTGGCCCCCCCAGCGGGCTCCCACGTCATTGATGCGTGTGCTGCTCCGGGCAATAAGACCAGTCACTTGGCTGCTCTTCTGAAGAACCAAGGGTGAGTGTCACAGTTAGACAGAGGAAGGGTGTGGGGTCTGATCCTATAGCTGGTGAAAAGTAAGGAACTTGTTTTTCTGATAGGTCTCAAGGCCAAAAGGAAGACTTATTTAATAAATACTTCCTTCTGGACCTGGGACAGTTCCATATATCCCCAAGCTAAGCTTCCCTCCCAGTGGGTTGCAGGTGTGAGATGTGAATTCCTCAGTCCTTGAAGGCTGTTTAAATGTTACCTTCTGCATGTCCTCACTTCATGTACGTTTGTACATCGGACCTGTGGTTCGTTACATGCTACATGAAGTCAGTTAATCTCAACTCTGTCCCTAGGAAGATCTTTGCCTTTGACCTGGATGCCAAGCGGTTGGCATCTATGGCTACTCTGCTGGCCCGGGCTGGAGTCTCTTGCTGCCAGCTAGCCGAGGAGGACTTCCTGGCAGTCTCACCCTCAGACCAGCGTTATCGTCAGGTCCAGTACATTTTGCTGGATCCTTCTTGTAGCGGCTCTGGTGAGATGGGGACAAACAGTGGCCTAGGGCAGCTATAGATTCAGAGTGGCCTTAGAGTGGAAGGGGTAGTTCGTTTGGGTCTTGGGTTTAGTTCTGACTCATCATCTTGTGATCACAGGCAAATGTTCTCATTTATAAAGTGGGGATTGCAGTCTAAAATAAAGCAGTTTGTAATTAAAGCACTCTTTCCCCTAGGTATGTTGACCAGACAGCTGGAGGAACCTGGGACAGGCACACCCAGTAGGGAACGCTTACGCGCCCTGGCAGCATTCCAGCAGCGAGCTTTGTGCCACGCGCTCACTTTCCCCTCCCTGCAGCGCTTGGTCTACTCCACGTGTTCCGTTTGTCAAGAGGAGAACGAAGATGTGGTATGGGACGCCCTGCAGCAGAGCTCAGGAACCTTCAGGTAGTAGGTTTTCACCAGGGCCTTGGGGTGGGGGCTCCTCTTTTACCTAGAAGTCTGCTATTTCTTGTCCGCAGGCTCACTCCTGTCCTACCCTCCTGGCCCCACCGCGGCCTTAACACTTTTCCAGGGGCCGAACACTGCCTCCGGGCCTCCCCTGAGACCACGCTCACTGGTGGCTTCTTCATCGCTGTATTTGAACGGTTAGAGGCGTCAAGGTGAGCAGGAGGCCTGCTGGGAAGATGCTGGAAGACTGGGACACATCTAACTTGTACTTTTCTTCTAGCTCAGGCTCACAGGCTGAAGCGTCGGCACCAGAACTTAGACCCAGCTCTGCTACAAAGAGAAAGAAGAGGCGGCAAAAAGCGGCAGCTGCCCCCAGCATGCTCCCTTAGCAGGTGCTCAAAGCTTTTGGCCTCTCGGGTGGGAGGAAAGGAAGACATTGGTTCCCCCCTTGGCCCCAGGCAGCAGTTTTGTTTTTGAAAGGTTTTGTTTTTTGTTGCTATAGGATGGACACTGATAACCCCGTTTCTCCAGCTGGAACGATAGAGTGGATTTCCTCATCCTTTGGGTCCCTTCCCTGGGCCACATTCTTGCTGGTGAGAGAAGTGTGACCCACAAAAATAAAAAGACAGGACATGGTCTACGATAGATCACAGTATTTTATTCTTAATGACATAAGCAAGGGGGAAAACCTCACATTCATACTAAAAATTCCAACTAGACTCACAGGAATTAAGTCTGTATCTGTAATGGAAAGTCCCAGTGCACGTATGTGTACACATACACACTCACACACTCACGCTCAGGCTGTCCCAGGGCGCCCTCTTGAGGGGCTTCCTGGACCAACCACCCTGCCTGTGGAACTGAGGTAAACTAGCTTAGAGCACTAAAACTAAGAGGGTCTACCTTACGTAGGGTGTAGGTAGAAGCTTGACTTCTAGGCCCATGCCCCACCCCACCCTTCCAATTCTAGCAGGTGTTTGGGACTTGAGGCTCAGGCTCCCTCCTCAGCTCCACAGACAGTTAAGTAGTGACAGAGCTCTTCTCGGGGTGGGAGGTACGGTCAGTCCCCTGCCACAGAACATTCAACTCAGTCACAGAAGGGGGAGGGGGACTGGGTACATCTAAGTCACATTATTTATAAAATAAGAATTACATTTTACATAATGTGTCGAGAAAGAGCTCTAGTCCCTCAGGAAAGCTGCCTGGGATGGCACTGGAGCCGCTTCTTCACACAGGCATAACTTAACTATACAGCTAATTCCTAGTCAACAGCATTTATACTTAACCACCTCAATGAACCAAGCTTGAAGGAATTTAAAAGGCAATTTAGCTTAAATACAAAAATAAATTTTTATTTTGTTAAAAAATGTTTAAATATTTTTTCTTTTAATTTAGACACACACATTCATACTTCTCCCAAAGAGGATGGGCACGGCAGCGAGGCTCTTAGGCCTGGGGTATGTGGTTTTGAAACAGAGGAAGAACAGAAGGGTTGGGGGCCCTGTTGTGGGGGGGGGGGGTGGCTAAGAATTTAGAGTGTGGTTCATTAATTTAGGTTTTTCTAACATACACTAGGAGTGAGCTAACCTCCTGTGAGGTCAGGTGGGTAGGAGAGAGAAACAGCAGGGGGAAGAGGTCTTTGCTTCCCCTTGGCCCTATCCTCCTGGGCTGCCAGCCCATAAAGTCAAAACACCATTTGAAAATCCAAGAGTTGGCACTTGTAGCCGTAAAGTGGTGCTACTTTCCACATTCAATTAGCTATGTCCCAGAAACTTGAAACAGTTAAGTCCGGCACTACCAACATGCCGCCACTCATACAATTCAATTCTTCCTCCAAACTCGATTCAAAGAGCAATAGACATGAGCATCAGACAATAACACAGGACAAGGCTTTAAACATACAATCCCGGAGAGGCTGACGTGCCCAATGAGGCCAGCGGGGGTGGTGAGCGAGGAGGCAGCTGAAAGCAGCGGTGGGCATCCTGCCTGCTCCAAGAGATTCCCTCCCTGGAGTGAGGGATCACCCGTGGATCTGCCAGGCTAACAGTCTTGAGCCACCAATCTTTTAGGGGCCAAACTGGCAGGGCTGGGGACAAAACACTGACTCAGACTTGGCAGGAGGAAGTGAAACAGCAGGAGCAGCATCCACTGGAGTCTTCAAGGCAAAGCTTGATTCAAGATCATTTAAAAAGCAAGAGATCCTGCAAGGAACCAGTCAGAAGGACAAAGCAGCAAGAAATGGGGAAACAATCCCCTAAAGGGATCAGAGAACCACTTTTTATAGCTAAGCCAAGCAAGGTAAAGCTTTAGGGATAATCCATTTCCCCCAATCCCATCAAATGCATACCAGAGAGGCAGGTGGGCAAGGCTCTACCTGGTACACGCCAGCAAAGATGGCTCTCTGGGGAAAAGGCGGAAGGGAGGCCACCTGACTAAGCTTATACACTAAACAAGTCAGGGAAGTTAAGTGAACAGTATGTACAGATGTTTCTTCAGTTCTCTCCAGCCTCAACAGTGGAATTGTTCAAGTAAAGGTATCAGGCTTCTGCCCTGCCACCCCCTCCCGCAAGAGGCCTGAGGCTTCTGCTTCCTCTAAGAGAGGGAAATGGCCCCCAGGGCTGCTACTACCTCTCGTAGCTGAAGCCAGAGGTCTGGGGTAGGTCTGCTTTATGGAACTATGGGTTGGAGGCTCTTCCCTAGCAAGGTGCCAAGGTCCAGGTTTGGGCAAGGGGTGGGGGGAATGGAGGCAGGGGACAAAGTCTATTTCTTGCGGGTGTGCTGCCTTCGGGCCTGCAGTCGCTGTCGAGCCCCTGGGGTCTTGGATCCTGCACCAATGGAAAATGAAGGGGTCGCCGATCCTGGAAAGATTCAACAAAATCTGATCAGGGCAACTGCTCCCTGAGAACAGTTCTCTGGGTGCCCTCATCTCTGGAAGTTAGGCCAACAGAACTCTGGGTGCTTGAATAGGGCTTCCCAAGCCGCATCAACTGCTTTGGGGGAGGGGCCTATTGAAAAGTCAAAACTTCAGAACCAGATAAATCTGTGAGAGGCCCAGAAAGGGATTTTTACCTGGCTTTCCAGTGATCAGGGACATCCTGGCCACATTTTTCCGGTGCCGATGAGCCTGATCTTCCCCAGAAGGCCCCACAGAACCAGGAACCTGCCAGCCCAGCCCAGCCCAGCCCAGCCCCTCTTCAGAGAGGAATAAGCAGGTCACTCTGGCAACAAAGAAACTTGCCAAGCTTACCAAAAGGTCCGACTCCAACAAAGCCTTGGGTGGGTGTTGAGGATGCCCCAAAGGAGAGGCTGCTGCCTGATGTGCCCACTCCAGGGGCAGGGGTGTTCTGACCAAAGGTGGGCGTGGAGGTGCCTAGAATGAAGACAGCAGAGAAGTGGAGAGACTAGGCCAGTGAGCAGAGGGCATCAAAGCTAATGAACACTGCAGGGAGATCTGCTCTCTGAAGGGGCACTCCACGGGACACAGCCTTGACCCACTGTTCTGGTTCATCCACCAAAAGGAACTGCACAGGATAATTAAGTCTTAACACCTGGTGCTCCGAGTGGGCCTGCCTGCCTGTCCCCCAGCCTCCTAACCACTGTCCTGCAGCAAAGTCCTTCAGTGTTACCTTCTGGCCACTAATTAGTAGAGCCTCTGCCCTCACTGAAGCATAGCAGAGGGGACACTCAGTAGGCTCCCATCCATTTTCTAGCTTGATGAATCTACCACTACTAGTCACAATATGCCTCCTCTCCAGAAACCTGAGTTTTCCACCATATTCACCACCACTCCAATCCACCCTCTAGGTTCCTGACCTGCCCATGGGGCCCCACTGGAACTCAGTCATCAAGAAACTCCTTTGCCCTCACTGAATCCTGATGCTCAATACTGATGGTGCTTTCTCTGCAGCCCCTCAGGGGAGGCTCCATTCTCTCTCGTGTGCACTTGCCCAGCCTGATGTGGTACAGGTACCACTCTTGCCCTCTGAGGCCCTGACTGTGCCACCCCATCTACTCCTCTACCCAGCAGCCTCCACCACACACTTCTATGGCCACACCTTGTCACCACTAGGACCTGCTCTCGCCCCCAAACCTTAACTCCAACTACTGCATTCCATCTTCCAGCTCACTGTTTTTAGTAGTTCTGCACTTCCTTAATCTCAACAAGACCTCAACGCCCAGTGCCCCTCCTGCTATACTTGCTTGAGTTTAAACAGGTTGGGTTCTACCAGCTACCCACTTATTTGAGGTCTATACCTTGACTGAAATGTTGCTGGAGAAAAACAACAGTGCTAACTGGTCTCACATTGAAGTTCATAACCACAATTTTCTAGCCCTCAAAACTGCCTAGAAGTTCTATTACACCTCCTCATTAGTTCCTCTTCCACGCTCCAAAGTAACTGTTTAAGAGGCCCTCCTTTGTACATATTTCACCCCAATCTGCTCCCAAAGAGCTCTCACATTTAATGAACAAGAAGCTATCAGGATCAAAACTCCTTCTAATTTGTCTTTTAGACAGAAATGTACAATCACTTCAATATTCTGCTTGAAATTCTATAGTGATTTCCCTTAGTACTTAAAATTCAAACATTTAATCTTGGCCATGAATGATCTTCAACTTTGCCTGCCTCTCAGCCTCATTTCATACCATTTACATTTTTACAGTTCTAGCCACACCTTGCTTTTCTTCCCACCAGCTTCTCTCTGCCAATGGGCCTTGGCGTTGGCTATCTCCTGTGCCTGCAAAGCTCTCACACACACCCCTACCTACTGGTGACCACAATCCCCTTTTTGTCACACATACAGTTTTGGCTTACATTTATTTCCTCAGGCCCTCCTTGATTACCTAAAAAGCTCCTCCATAGTCAGTAATTACATTTCATCAAGACATTCACCACTACGTGACACAGTACTCACATATGTAACTCCCGTCTTTTCACGACAGTGTCAAACCCCCTCGGGGTGGAGACTACACTGGCACTTAAAATGGCGCCTGGCACAGCCGGCCAGATCGACTCCTTCTCTCACCTCCGAACACAGGCTTGCTCTCGGGCGTGCCGGCCGCGTGGAAGGCGAAGGGTGTGCTCTGGCTGGGTGCGCCCAGTGTGCTCTGACTCAGGCCCCCACCAAAGGGGGCCGTGCTGCCAGTTGTCCCACCTTGTCCTCCTCCGAAGCTGAATGCTCCAGAGGTAGAGCTGGTGCCTGCAGTAGCCACATTGATCCCGAAACCCCCGCTGCCAGCCGGGGGTGCCAAGCTCCCAAATGTGAAGGGTGATGGTGCTGTGCTGCCAAACACTGAGCTACTGGTCCCACTGCTGGTGGTCTGGGTTGTAGCTCCAAAGCCAGAACTGGTGGCTGTGCCGAAGGAGAAAACAGCTGTGGTACTGCCAAAGGCCGGCTGGGTGCTGGCAGTGGCACCAAACACAGAGGCTGCGGGCTTCAAACCACCAAAAGCTGATTGTGCAGTGTTACCAAAGGCTGTGTGGGTTGGAGTTGGTGCTAGAGTTGCAGTTGGGGCTGATGCAGCAGAGCTTCCAAAAGTGAAAGAGTTGCCAAAGCTGGGGGCGAGGGGTGGCTTGCTGGACCCCTGCTGCTGAGAATCAGTGGGCCCAAATGCAGGCTGGGGGTTGACTCCTGGATACGACGGGAGAGGGGCCCTGGAGCTTGAGCTGAAGGGAATGTTGAATGCTGGGGTGGTAGTGTTACTGAATGTCAGGGTAGGCTGGCTGGTGGTAACTGGGGCTGAGGTGGTAAGGGTGTTGCCAAAACCACTAAAACTGGCGGTGCTGCCGCTTGCAACTGTCTGCACAACACTGGAGAGGGACTGGCTAAAGGATGTCGTCGTGGCGGCAGTGGTTGTCGTTGTCGTTGCTGAAGTAGGCATGGCAGGAAGCTTGCTAAATTGGAATATAGAGCCCGTGGCTGGGGTAAAGCTGGCACCAGAGGCAGGGAGATTCCCAAAGAGGAAAGGCTGGGAGGTGGAAGGGGTGGTGCTAGTCACACTGCTCATGGAGCTGGTCACATCACTCACACCAAAGCCGAAGGCAGGCTTCGAAGCTGAGTCTGCAGAGGTGCTGGCTATGGTCACTCCAGCCACTGCTGAGGTGGCACTTGCCTGGCCAGTGAAGTGAGGGGCGTTTGTGGTTGTGGCTGGACTAGTAGTTTGATTGAAGGAGAAGGGAGTTGACAAGGGCACAGATGTAGGTGGCCCCAGGCTGCCAAAAATAGGCTTGAAAGAGACAGGTGAGGTGCTGGTAGACGTGGAAAGGGCAGAGCTGGAAGATGCTGCAGTTGTGACCTTGGAAGAGCTAGACGGCAAGGGGCCCTCATTCTCACTTTTAGGCGGGACTGCAAAAATGGGCTTGAACATGGGAGATGCTGAAGACGCAGCAGGAGCTGCAGAGGCAGAAAGGTTAGCAGGTGGGGTGCTCAGCATTCCAAACAGAATACTTTGCTTGGGGGTTGGGGATGGGGCAGACGGGGCTTGAGATGGGGCAGATGTCTCAGTCTGAGGGGACAGAGGTGACTTGGTGGTGTCAGTGACTGGTATTGTGGAAGAAGCAGGGGTCAGCCCTAAGAAAGTAACTGTCGGTTTGGAGTCTGAGGTGGCGCCTGGAAAGGGTGCTGACTGTGAAGTGCCAAGAGGGCCCAGAAGGCTGGGTGTCTTCGGAGGCGAATGGGCCACAGTGGCTGCCACTCCAGCTGAATCATCTGAGAAGAAGAGTAGAGGAAATGAATTCTGAATACTTCAGACATGACCATATTCAATGCTTTTGTATCCTCCCTGTGTCCAGCACAATGCTGGGGGTTTAAGAATCAGTCAACAAATGTGATTAAATCTTTACCTTTAGCCCTTAACATATTCATTCCTTAAAATCAAGGAAGCGTCCATTACTTCTACCCTTCACAGATCATAAGGAAAATAGAAGGGAATAAAACTTGGCCCAATTGCAGTTAAACATGTGAAAACTAAGGAAAATCTAATCACCTGAAATCAAGTCCAGTTAATAACCTAGATACACCTTACCTAAAAAAAGTGACTGTATTTGCCTACCATGTGCTACCTGCAGAACATATCACCATGAATGAGACAGTCTCTGCCCTTGAACCCTGGGACAGGTGGATAGCAACACACACTACTGCACGATCAAGTGCAGTAACAGGAGTGTGTATCCACGCCGTGCATGAAGGCAAGGGGACGGAACAATCAACAGACCCTTGGAAACCCAGAGGGAAAAGTAAGTAACACTACCTTGTGCCTCTTGTCTGAAGTGATAAGACCTCTCAATCTCGTAGCACACTTACACTTCAGCAATGCCTGAGGTAGGCATTATTCTCAATTTATAGATGACAGCAAGGTGCAGAACAGCTACGGAACTGGGTTTCAAATCAAGAGCCATTTTACTACCAAACTAAGCTTCTTTTTTTCAGCTTTAAGTGTTCCAGCATCCCTTCCCTAAAATTTCCTGATTACCGAATCCTTTTCCTGATTACTGAGGGCCTTAAGCTTGCACCAGCTCAGTCTGGTCAGCCAGAGTAGGTTCAGTCCTTACAATTCCTACTGACTGACAGGCATGACGTTCTTACCTCAACCTCCGCAAAGGCTGGTGTCACTGTATGCTCTTAGGGAAGCTCTCCCACTCACCTGGGAAGGATGGTAGGCCCGGGGAGTTCTGCATCTTCTTCAAGCTCTCCAACAGTGGGTTAGTGCTTGAGGCTGGGAGAGAGGGTGGGGAGGGAGCAGCCCCGGCAGTAGGCAGAGTTAAAGTAAAAGAAGGCTGAGTGGTAGGTGGGTTCTCAGTGACAGAGCTCGAGGCAGCATCTAAGGAAGGAAGAGAAAGAAGATTCAATTGCCCTCCCCGGTTTGGGAATTATTTCCAGTGGTGTATCATGGAGAATGGGGATGCTCTGAGTCTCAGTAGAACTCACTGAGAAATGCTTTCCCTCAGCCTCAGTGCTCACTGTTCTCCAGCTTCTCCTGAGAAGCCAATGGATTTCTCAGATGAGAAAAAAACAAAACAAATCCTCTCTGGAGTGTGAGAGATCTTTATTCCTTACCAGTCTTATCTTCCAAGACCTTGTTAAACCATCGTAACGAAGCTTTCTTTTCCAAGTCTAGGTCCTCTGCAGTAATTGAATAACCAAGCTGGGGAGGTGGAGGCTGCCAAAGAGAAAGAGGAGAAGTCAAGTCAATCAGAAGCAGCTGGGAAAAACTTGTATTTCGCCTTCTTAAGACTTAGAAGAGCTAAGCTGGGGTGGGCGGAGGTAGACAATCAAGACCATACCAAGGTCAGCTGGTCCCCTCGTTTGGCAGGCAGCAGCTGAATCTTCCGTCTGCGCTGCCCAGAGCTGCCAGGTGTAGACGGAGAATTCTGCAAGTTCTGTTTTTTCCATGCAGTTGTATCTATAACTAAAGGAATGAACATATCTTAAAAAAAAAGATTTTATTTATTTTTAGAAAGAGGGGAAGAGAGGGAGCTATTTATGTCACCTTTCTCCCTTACTGGACTATACAAGCCTGAGACAGGAACTTCTGTTTCTGTCTATAGCAGGCCCTCTAGATGGCAACGCTGGAAGTGTGTGTGGAACAGGCAGTAGCCCACACATCCTTCATAAACACTTCTACCACCACAAGCCACTCTTGATGTCTGTCAATTTACCTTTTTCTCCCTGGGACTCCTTGTCAGCTACTAATGGAGTTGAGGAACTAGAATGATGAGAAAGTTCTTCTTCTCTGTAGGAGAAAAACACAGTATTAAGTTTAGAAAGACTTCTGGACAATAAATACTGAATAACTTACACCCTCCTAACTATCAAATGGCCAAAGTCTTGAACAACTGTGATGTGAGATCTCAATACGCCAGGAACAAAATAGTCAAAAGAAAATTCTCACAGAAACAAAGGGAGGTAGTTAATGGAAACCACAGAGAAGCCACTGTCTTAAAAACAAGCACAGAACAATTACTTATCTTCAAAATCTTCCTTATAAGCTGCCATGTTACTTAGAGTTCTAGTCACAGACACAGTCCCTGAGAGAGTGGCATTCTGGGGGACTGCAGGTGGGCTCAGAGGGTCAGCGGGGGTCAACAACACGGAGTCTGCTGCCCACGGACATTATTCACTCTGTTCTGCACTCGCACCCGGTCACTCACGCGGAAGAGAACCAGGGGCCCCTATAGTCAGTGCGTAAGGAACTGTAAAACAGAGCAATTCTAGGGTACTTCACTGTCATTCTAGGTGTTCATTTGTTTGATTCTCCAAGTAAGAGTTGTAGAAAACCTAAAAAACACGTAAATTTCTCTCCTTCCCCGACCAGTAATGCACACAGCAAATACTGATTACCTTATTTTCTTTGCGGGCCTCTCTGGTGTCTGGGAGCGGGATGAGGCCGGGCTGGAAAAGGGTGACGAACTGGGGCCACTCCTCTTCCACAGCTGAAAGTCAAACCAGAGTCACATGTCTGCCGCTAGCTGGTAGTTCAGCACTTGACCTTTAATATAATTTTGTGGTTCTACTAATTCTCTATGTAAAGTCTCCTTGTAAGTGACTAAAAAATATTTCAAAAGATACTTCCTGGTGAAGAAAGGCTCTTGAAACGTAAGTCAATTTCCAATATTAACTATGGGATTAAAAAATCTGAAAATGAACGGAATGCTAACTAACAAATGCAGAAGGAATGAATGTACTTCTTGCACACATTAAAAAGTGGAACATCACATTCAATAATGGTTCAGAGCTGTAACATGCACACTTACTCTGTATTGTCTATGGAAATGATCGAAGTAAATTAAGAAACTGTTCCAGTGAAGACAAGCCCATAAACTAATTTAGTCTTGTTTTCATTGAATTTCAGTTTTTCTTTACTAACTTTATTTTTAAAAGCATGCTATCATAACATTTATAACTTTACAACACCTGCGGTTCTTATTGTTATATGCTAATTATCCATACATCCGTTTCTTTTACCAGACAAGAGTCCCTTGACAGGAGAGATGATCTGTTTTCATCTTCGCCTCCTTCAAAGGGGCCTAGTAGCAAAGTAACTGACAAACAGCAAGCACTCCGAAAAGAAGTCTTTAGCCTAATTACAAAGATACTAATTATCACATTTTTTCCTGAGAAGCTTCTAGTGGTCTCTTACTCTGTAAGAGTTGCATGATATAAGCATACAAAGGGGAACAGTGCTTAGTACAAGTTCAAAGGAAGAAAAGAAGGATTTAAGAATCGAAGAGAGGCAGTAAAAGAGTACAACGGTTCCACAAGACTAATATCAGGGGACCCAAGGCTCAGAACGAGCTGGAGAAAGATACTGAAACCAGTATTTTTTTCAATGTTACTTTTAGGTAAAGAACAAGAAAGGACAACAGTTGGTCATTTTAAAAAAGAAAACCTTGGGCCTCTCACACCTTTCGCTTTTAACAAAGTGCCAAAGGCGATTCTAATGTTTTGCCAGGGTTTCAGACAACTTGGTTCAACACTTAGGGGGGAAAATGTTGTATCTCTACTTCACAAACTGTACATAAACACATAATCCAGATGTAATAACAATTTACATGTAAAAAGTGTAACAAACAGAATACTATAAAAAAATAAAAGAGTTGTTAAATAACATGGGGTAGGAAAAAAACTTTTTATGCCAAAAACGAAAGAAAACTGACCGAGTGTTACATAAATACTAAGAACCTCTCTACATAAAAATATTGCCATGTGGGAGGGAGACTTTACTATATAAACACACACCTTTTGTACCATTTGTATTTTCGGCAATACTAATGCTGCCATAAAATAGAAATAAAATCGATATGGGCAGGAAACAAACAAAAAACCCCAAACAAAGTAAAAGCAAACCATAGATAGAATTAAAAGGCAAATGTTTTCAATTAAAGTGATGAGTTAATATCTTTAACATGTCAAAATGGAAGACTTGCAATTCCATATGAATATGAACACAAAATAATAAGTGGGTAAAAGATATAACAAGGCAAGTCAGAAAAAGAATAGTTGATCTTGAAACTCCATTTTTATTTACCAAGTTCCTATTTCATAAAGGTATTATATAATTTTATACTTTACAAAGAAGGCAAAGACAAGCAAGACCGCAGCCATCAAAATATCCACGGTGTGGAAAAGAGACAGGACAGTACACAAATTAACTCTGAAGAGGTCTGTAAAAAATGAGTCCAAGAAGAAAGAGATTATGCTGAGTTTGGTTACAAGAATCAGTAAGGGGAAAAGACGACATTCACAACCTGTAATTTCATACAAAAAATACTTATTCCAGATGGAGAACAGAACAAGGAAAAGGAAGGAGGCAGGAAAATATTAGGTGCTCTTAAAAGATAATAAATGTTCTGCCTTGGCTTAAATATAGGGCATAAGTAAAAAAATAGTAAGGGACAGGGTCAGAAATGCAAGCTAGGGGTATGACATTTGAAGGCTAGAGTAAATATGACTGAAAAACGACAAGTCTTGTAAGGCACATGAAGGTATCAATGCCACCCACAAAGAGGTAGAACAGTTCATTTTTTTTTAAAGTACCCACATTTTTTAAAAAATATTTTATTTTTTTTAGAGAGGGGAAGGGAGAAAGAGAGGGAGAGAAACATCAATGTGTAATTGCCCCTGTGCACCCCCTACTGGGGACCTGGCCCGTAACCCAGGCATGTGCCCTGAGTGGGAATCGAATCAGCAACCTTTTGATTTGCAGGCTGGCGCTCAACCACAGAGCCACACCAGGCAGGGCAGAACAGTTCACTTTCTATAACTGGTACAGGTTAACATTTGTAATGATTTGGTAACATCAAAGCAAAAAACTTAGTTTGGTAGCTACAGATTTGGGTATTTACTAGTGTTCCTCCGGAAAAATACAATTAAGTCAAATATGTATACTACCAGTTACACCAAATCTATAATGATTGCTGGGGATTTTATTACTTCAGTACACATTTTTTTCAAAGAACAGCTTCAACAATAAGAATTTTCATATTACTTTAATCTCTCCTAAGATCTACTTCTGAGAACTTATCATATATTCAGATATCACACATCGACAGGGTCTGACCAGTAACGGCTCACAACAGAGTGTGTATGAACCGTCAGCGTCAGTGCGTGTGTGTCCTGCACTGAGTGAGGCACAGGACCCGCTGGAGTAAGGGTGTTGCGAGACAACATCTGTGTTTAAGCAATGGCTGACTATGTTATTTAGACCAAACCTCCTGCCGAGGACAAAAAGAAAACGCGACAGAAAATCTGAAATGCACCCGTGTGAAAGCACAGCAATATGAAGAGCTGCCAAGGCAGTGGGATGCTGCAGAGACAAGACAAAGAGGTGCCAAGAGGTGAGACCCACACTTAGGTCTACATTTTCCCTCGTTGTGACTGCTAATTCCAAAAGTACAAGCTGCTGCTGAGAGGCTAAGAAAAGCTTCTGGTATAGTCTCTTAAGCCAGAAAGACAAAAACTGGAATTCAGGGCTTTCCAGTGTAGAGGGGCCCTAACAAACACCTCAGGCTTCTCACTGGTATCCCAAAGGCCACATACTGGGATGCACGGAAAATCAGAAAAAACAAAAACAAAAACAAAAAAACCAGCCCTCATAAGAACTGATGATCAACTCAGAATGAGGTTAATTCCAACTGGAGAGAGATAGTACAGAGCAGGGGCAAACATAAAGCCTCTCTGGAGGAAGACACCATCCTTTAGAGCTTCAAGTCACGGCTACACCCTTTCACTCCATGTCTAACGGAGAAACAAAACAAAACAAAAATCAAGTAAATAAGAAGATAATGTTTAACTAAATAGGAAAAAAGCAGAAATCAGAAACAAACCAGGATTCAAATACTGGCATTATAGAACAAGACTTTAAGGAACTATTGTAAGAATTTAAATGACAATATAAAGAATCTTGGTAGACAAATAGTCACCATAAAAAAACAATATAATAACTGAAATTAATCCAATGGTGGATCCTCCTCCTCTACAGTGATGTCAGCATCATGGTCAAGTAAGAGCACCTCTTAGTTTCTCCCCTTGAAGTTACAAGTCAAACAACTATATGTAACTCAACAAAGGATTATTCCCAGCTCAATACACAAACATGTCTCAGAGAGATCTGCGCATCGAGACATATGAAGACAGGTGTATTAGAATGAGGAGGGAAGGCAGGATGGGGGCAAGGACAGAGGCAGGAGCCATATATGCAGTCTGATGCTCATCATGGCCGCAGCAGACCTGGTGTCGGGGAAAGAGTCGTGTAGAGGCCCTCACAGGGCAGCACAGCGGGCTGTAGTAACAGAAGCAATACTCTGGCCTGAGTGGCTGGCACCTGCTGCTGCT